>CM034307.1:19107873-19530922 GCA_019925795.1 Dendrobium chrysotoxum
AAAGACTAAAATTACTATTACGAGTAAATCATATAAAATATAATAATTATCATTTTATTTAATGATATTATAAAATTAACCAGTCAAAATATCCAAAATAATCAATACTATAATATATAAAATATTACATGGTAGAAGTTCCAAAAATCTAGTGAAAATGTAATTAAAATTATTTTGGAAGAAATTCAAAAGTCAAAGTAAAAATCTTTGAAAACATAAATAGTAGAGAGATCGCCTATAGCGATCTGAAGAATTTTAATAAAAGTGACGAAGCGAATTAACAATAAAAAACCTAGCTTTCTTTTTCCTCTCTCCTCCTTCCTTCCCCTTCTCTTCTTTCCTTCCAAGGCAAGCTACGGTGTGAGGTGAGGAAGGGAGGAGTGAGTGGTAGATTTTGATTTAATTATATATATAAACATATTTTAATGTGCAACACCGTGGCGCCCAAGGAAGCCACCATCATTGCACTGTATATTGAATCCATAATTATAGTACATAAGAACCTTCAATATCGTGATGGTAATTTCTAGTGTCGCTATGCTCTAAAGTACAACACTGTGCCACCCACAGACACAACATCACAACCCTCTAGTTCAAATATAAATTTAGATTATCATTTTAAATTTATTTTAATGATTATCAAGTTATTACAATCTACCCACCTTAGAAAAATATCATCTCTGACATTTCCCTTAAAGATTCGAGCACAAAACCAGTATAAAAAAAAATCATTTCAAAAATTAAATCAAATCATACCTTTATCAAAGAATCCAAATCAATCCAAAAATTGATTTCTATTATACAATCATATAGTTTAGTCAATCACACATCATTGAGTATAAAATGAAATGTATGTCACTTAATCATTCAAAACAAAAGTTCTTATCAATCAAACTCTTAGGTTATTATCAACCTTCCTCATACTACAAGTTGTACACTCGTGGCATCACTAGAGTAGGTGTTGACAGTTCTGGTATAATAAACTCCCTTTAACTACCACTGATAACTCTATCATCAGCCTTGTTTGTAAATCTTTCATTATATCCTCATGATCCTACAGTCCTCTACCCTTCAGTTTGCCTAGACTATCCTACTCCAGAATCAGTTCTTCTAAATCCTCTTTGTGGATAATTGGCTATCTTGTGTCCTTATTATTCACATCAAATATCATCCTGTTAATATGTAGCACTGACCTGAATTTCTTCTCTCATAATGAATAAACTCACTATAACTATAGCTATTGGTAGATGCTCTCAATCCAAATCCTCTTAAATCACTATATCGCTTTTTCTTATCATTGACACTATATCTATCCTTGCTTGATTCATCTCTAGTCCTTCTCTTATTCACATCATACTTGGAGCCCACATCATACTTGGAAATCAATATTGTCAAATCAATCTCTATTAGTATGGTATGTTTTACTAACTCAAAAAACTCCTAAATTCATAAAGGAACTAACGGATGTCTCAACTCCCTATTTAATCATTGTAAAAATCTATAACACTTTTCTTTAACAGTGAGGGTCAAATATGGAGCATTAGCCAATGAAGTAAACTCGGCTTCATACTACATCACTGTGATGCATCCCTATTCAAATCTTATAAAGGCTTCATGTGTTTGCTGTCAGGCTAAGGGAGGTACAAACCACATCCTGAACACTAAGTGAACTCTTCCCACTCTTCATTAGTTTCTCTCACTAATGGTACTTTTTGATTCTCTGGGCATTGCATGTAACAACCTAAAATTTTGAAAAGTATTTTAAAATAAAATTTTGACTTTCTAGTTGAACTAGAGTGCTTTGGAGCACTAGTATGCTAGGCTTAAGAGTACAGTGGTGTCAGAAATCACTGTCATGGCATTTGAGTCTCTATTCTATAGTAATTTTAAATTCAGCATTTGGCATTGCAGCGTTGGCTTGGAGCACTACAATGCTAGGGCACTAATAATATATATATATATCCTTGTTATTCCCTCTCCCCCATGCTTATTTTTTTCTTAGTTTGGCTGGGAAGGAATGAGATCAAATGAGAGAGGAAGCTCTTCGTGGCTTTTTTATCTGTCATTCGTATTACAAAAATTATTCTATTTATTGTAAGTGACTATTCTCATACTTCTTCCTTCGATGATTTTGATTATTATGGATTTTATCCCTTTTAAATTTGTTAAAAATATATTATCTTCTGATTTCATAAGCTTTCACCATGTAATTTTTGATATATTCTATATTTAATCATTCTAAAAAAATTAATATAATTTTATTATATTTTCACATGTGTATAAGAATTTTTATGTAAAATGGGTAGGAAAATAATACTGAAAATGAGTTAAAAAGTGATATTTTATGATTTGATATGATAATACTAAAATGTAATTTGGGTTCAAAATAACTAAAATTTGAAATATATATATTGAAGGGATGCACTGTACTTATATTGATTTGATAGAAAATGATGTACTAATTGATATCACATTTATATGATATGATAACCCATGTGATATCCTCAAGATTCATTGATTCATTGATGGGAGTCATAAAGAGTTGGACACTAATTAGGAGTCATAAGGAGTCGGGGTGATTGATCCATATGATTTATTGATTGAGAGTCATAAGGAGCTCATTAATTGGGAGTCATAAGGGGTAACTTATACGGGAGTCATAAGTCTAGGAGTAAGATACTAGGTACCCTTATTTAAATATCTAATACAGAAAATATTGTACTAATACCAGATACCCTCATTTGAATATATGATACAGAAAATGCTATACTGATACTAGATCCCCTCATTTGAATATTTGATTATTATTACTGATACTGTACTTGTACCATTATTGATACTATGCTAATGTTGTTATTGATTACTATTACTGATATTATTATTGGGTGCTATTATTGATGTTGTATTGATGATGGTACTAATAGATGAATGTAAAAGATTGAATAATAAGATTGATTGAAACTGATTGAAACTTATTGAATGATAAGGACAGACTGTTTGATAAATTGATATGGTTATCTAGCATAAATAATAGATATTGATGAATAATTTTCTTATATGAGTTACAACATACTGTTTCTCTTTTATCTTGCATTAATTTCAGTGGTAAGATTTTGGCTACTTGTTGGGTTATATGCTCATTACATGATTTTTACATATTTTTATGAAAGGGTAAGAACCGTATGGAGTGAGGCTCTAGACAGCATGTGTAATTTTCCTTTTAGTACTTTTAGTTTATTTTGTAGTGATGATGTATTTGTAGTAATTTGCTGGTCTTTTTAATTATAGCTATTATATACATAATATTTTAGGATTATAATGACTGTACATATGGATGAATGGAAATGCATTTCTTTTTGCTATTTATATGAAAATGTAAGCTATGTATAAATGTGACTAATTGGTTAGAAAGAAGGATACAATTCTTCCAATTTAGATCTTGGGTGTGCATTGTATACTGTCAAATATCTTTTCTATTCCTAGTAGCCAATCTTTTGCAACCTAGGGTCCTATGGCTCCTTTAAATAGTGGGAGCTTTAGTTTATGAAATATTTATAAATGCTCGTCTATGTCTTCTTCCTTGCTCCCAAATGGCTTACTCAGTGTATCTCCCATTACCTATATTATAGCACTGGCCAGCTGCATAGCACTATCTGACGATACTAGAGTTACACTTTATTATTCATTTGGTATATTTTACTATAGAAAATCTATTTTAATTGTTCATATGCACACTTCTATCTAAATAATTTACACATGCAATTTATTATATATGCAAAATAATGCACCTTAATATACCTTAACTTACCCGACTCATAATTAATTCCTACATATCTGGTACGTAATTCAATTCTTATAATAACTTTTACTCTGATACCAAGATTATCATACCCTTGAATCTAATTTAAAAGAATTATTTCTTTTTATATTTTATGCAATAACCATAGCTATCTAATTTTTTTCAATAATGAAATACTAGCCAAAGTAACTTTTATTTAAAAAAACATCAATGTAGATATGTAATCACTTATCCAAAAATTATGTAGTATACTCAGGATTCAAACAAATACAACAATCCATCTTCCCACTCCTGAATATAAAAGAATAACTAAAGTACAAAAAGAAACAAAATAATATTAAAACTTGAGGAATCCTATAACTGATCAGCCTTACCAATCCTTTTACTTGACCCAAAATTATTTAAATTATATAATGAGCTAAAAAGTCCTAGTAGATCACTAAAATCCTCCAACTAAACTCAAAGCACGGTAAAAAATTATATGTATATAATCATTCAATTCATAATAATAACAATTGATATGATAATGAATCTATGCAGAAATAGTAAAACATATATTATATGATAAAATATATGAACAAGTAAACTAATATGGTATAGAGGCAAGTAAAATAGTTTAGTATGAAAATATTAAAATTTATAAATTAGTAAACCCTATATAGATGCCATTCTTATGTTGTAGTAGTGTTATCCAATCAATAATAAAATCATATAAATCAATAAAATTGAAGCATCAATGAAGACTGTTAAAATCCATAACAACACAGCACTATCAAATCAGTATACACATGATGTTCAATCAATCTATAACAGTATCAAATTAGTATCTTATATCATATACTCAGTAATAAAAATCATGTGCTCAATAACAGTAAATCGTATCAATAGCAGTAGACCAGTAATAGTAACAATGGATCAACAGCAGTATCAATATAAGTAAAATATGTAGTAATAATGGTAAAATAATAAGGTAATAGTAAATTAGTATAGTGATAGTAAATCGGTACAATGAATGTATCATATCAATCACACTAAACAAGTACAAAGCTCTAGGTTGCATGGTGTTTTTCTAATAATTAGTAAATCAGTAATCATTTGCTCAATAAATAAAGTCGTTACTTTTTGCCCCATCGACACAGTAATCATCTCCTTATAACTCCTTATCAGTAATACAGCGAATCAGTAAAGAATAACGCCAAACCATAGTATTTAAATGAAAGCTCATCAACCCACCATCTTATACAAATCAGTTAGTATCCAACCAATGTCAGTAAATAACCAGTCTTTATTTATTTTTATACATATTATTATCAAAAGTAATAGTAACCAACTATTACTCAATCACATGCCTGTATTCATTCATAATGCTTATATTAATAGTATGCATATATTAAAATACCAAAATTACTATTATGTGTAAATCATACAAAACACAATAATTACCATTTTATCTGGTGAAATAACAAAATCAATTAGTCAAAATATCTAGAATAATTGATACAAAAATATATAAAAATTTATGTGATAGAAGTTTAGTAAATCCAGAGAAATGTAATTAAAATTATTTTTGGAAGAAAATGGCCAAAGTCAAAATCTTTGAAAATAAAAGTAGTAGAGAAGTCACCTAATGTAATCTAAAGAATTTTCATAAAAGTGACGAAGCGAATCGATGGTAAAAAAATAGCTTTCTCTTTCCTTTCTCCTCCTTCCTTGCCCTTCTCTTCTTTCCTTCCACGGCAAGCCACATCATGAGTTAAGGGAGGGAGAAGTGAGCAGAAGATTTTGATTTAATTATATATAAAATCATGTTCTAGTTCATGGCACTCCTGTGCCCAAGGAAGCTAGTGCCACTATGCTGCATACTGAATCTAAAATTACTGTATAAGAAAACCTTCGCTGCCACAATGGTAATTTATGGTGCTGCTATGCTCTAAAGCACTACACCATAGCAGCCACAGGCATAGTGCTATTGACCTCTAGTTTAAATAAAAATTTAGATTCTCAATTTATATTTATTTTAATAATTATCAGGTTGTTACTCTCTATGTTTTTTCCTCGGTTATTCATAGATTGAGGGCTCTTAGGTACAAGAGCTCAGAAGAGTCTTGGGAGAAGACTCTTCTACTAGCTGGAGGATAGTGGTGTGGCATCTTCAACATGATGGGTGCAGAAGGAGGGTGTCTTCTCAAGAAGAGAAAGGTGTAATGGTGATCTCTGCTCCCTGTGAAGGAGAAAGGCTTCATTGTCTTGCTAGGAGCAGAATAAGTGGTTTGTAAAAAAAAAATTTAAATAAGCAAATTCACACCCCTCCTCTTGGCTATGCCTAGTAACTTTCATTTAGTATCAAAGAAGGCTTTTTATTTATCTAGTTTTATTACCTGAGTGGATTCTAGTATGGCATAGTTTGGGAATTGAAACACAATGGAAGGGTATTCTATTACCTATTAGTCACTTTTTGATAATATCACTTTTAAGTTTTGGTAAATTATAATGTCTACTTTTATACAATTCATAGTTTTTTGCATGTGGTATTTAATTCAAACTAGATGTTTTTTACCACATAGGATAGTGAATGGAACAAAAATTGAAATCCCTTTTAATAAATAGAGCATAGAAGATAGAAAAGTTGCACATTTGAATTCTAGATTCTTAAATTATTACTTTTGTGCACTAAAATCTGAGGATTATACGAGAGTATCCACTTGCACCACTAGTAAAGACATTTGAGACAAATTCTATATCCCTTATAAGGGAACTAATAAAGTCAAGCAATCACGATTGAATATTTTACTTCATTATTATGAACTTTTTAGCATGCAACTCGGTGAATCTATAACTGATATGTATACTCATTTTATGAAAATTATTAGTTCTTTGCATGCTTTGGGTAGATAAATTAGTGATACTTAAAGGGTGAAAAAGTTTCTTAAATGTCTGCCTAAATCTTGGGATGCCAAGGTGACGGTGATCTCATAATCAAAAGGTTTGAATGCTTATTCTTTTGATAATTTACTTGGCTCCTTAATTTCATATGAGCAAAAAATTTCCTAAAGAACTATAAATATAGGAGAAAAGAGGAAGTAGAAGATAATTGCTTTAAGGGCTAATGATTTAGAAAGTAGTAATTCTGAAGGAGGCGAAGAGAATGACACAACTTTCATGACTAGACAATTCAAGAATTTTCTGAGAACAAAGCAAAGGAGGCACCCGATAAGTATAGGAAAGGTAAAAAGTTAAATAAAATTCCTACTGACTTAATCTATTTTGAGTGTAAAAAGCTAGGTCGAATTGCCCCAATTTGAAAGCTCAACTGCTAATGGAAAAGGCTGAGGAAAAAACTAATCATTAGAAAAATAAAAGAAAGCCTCAAAGTGCCTTCTAGGAAATTCAAATTCTTAGTCATCTTAGATAGAAGAAGAGGAAGAAATCACCAACTTATGTTTAATGGCTAATAATAGTTTAGGTGATACAGACAACGATTAGGTAAATGATTTCACTTATGAAGATTTTTTTTTGAACAATTGCATGATAGTTATAGGAAGTTAAAGAAAAAGGTTTCATGCATTTAAAGGCCGTATACTTCACTTGAAGAAAAGCATTCTGATTTGATTAATAAATTTACATGTTCGAAGGATGAGCACATGACATTATTAGAGAAGCATACATGTGTGATTAATGAAAATGAAACACTTAAAGAATGAATTGAAGGATCAAAATAACATGCATATAAAATTAGAGAGTGCAATCCAAACAATAGAGGATGAAGTATTACATTAGCAAGAAAGTGAGCATACTGCCAGTGGAGGAGCTAGGATATTTTTTATATGGGGGCACAATTTTTTCTAGTTTTAAAAGTATCCTCAATTTTTTCATCAGAATTTGAATTGAAGGTTGCAATCATCTCTTAAATAAATATTCTATAACAGTCAATAAATAAATAAATGTAGAGCCATATTTTATTAATTCAAAATTATATTAAAAAATATGGCAATGAAAATAAAAAGATTTTATCTTATTTGAATTGAATGTTGTAATCATTCTCTTAACAACAAATACAACTATAATTTATTGACTTTAATTATGTAAATTTTATATGAAATAGAAATAAGGAGTAAAGTAAATTATAGTAATTTTTCATTAAGTAATTTGATAAAAAAATAAATTAATAATTAATTTTGATCGTTAGAGACATTCAAAATAAAAAAAATAAAACTAAATATGATGTTTCAAAACATCATAAAAAGAAAACTATTAGTTAAAATTATATAATAATAGTTTTAAAATGAAAATAATAGAAATTATTTTATAAAGATAGAGAGAGAAAGAGAGGAAAAAAATAAGGTTATGGGGGTCTCACAGGCAGAGACAAGAGGGAAATTATAAAAAAATATTATTCTAGTCTCATAGGAAGACCAAGAAAGAGTGTGAGAGAGGGAGAGAGAGAGAATATGATTAATTAAAAAAAATTGAGGTCTCATAGAGAGAGATGAAGAGAAAAGGAGATAAAGAGAAAGAAAAAGAATTAGATTAATTAAAAAAAGCTAAGAGGTCTCACAAAGAGAGAGAGAGAGAGAGAGGAAATGAAATTGCTAGTGTCAAGGCAAAAACCTACTACATAACTAGATAAAGAAGGAGAAAAGAGAAACTCACCATGATGGTGACTGCCTAGGAAAATGTTGATGGATTGGCTATAAGAAAAATCTGACAACTACCAATTGGTAAGGAGGAGTGTCAGAGGAATTTGTGGCCTAGAGTGCTAAAAATTAGGTTTTTTATTTTGATGTTATTATATTATCATATTTGTTTAGTACTTAACCTTAAAAAGCCAACTTTAAGTTATAATTTTTTTATTGGGTAGTGGGGGCTGTGCCCTCATGGCCCCCATTATAAATCCACCCTTTGATGATGCATATATCAAGTTAGGTATAATGTCAAGTGTAAATGAGTACCTTAGGAAGGTGGTCACTGAGCTTAGAAAATTTGCACCTGGATCACCGCTTGCCCACAAACAACCCATAAGAAAACCTCACACATCATCCCATCTTAGGAGGAAGAGTCACCCTACATTTAGATTAGCTCGTTCATTTCTAGGGGTAGAGTGTTTCTCTTATGGTATGATATGACATAATGCACGAGTATGTCCTCACAGAGTCCACCTTAGTGCATAATATGTCTGTAGATCTAAGAATCTATCTACATAATATAGTATGAATTCATCTTATGGATCGAAGGGACCCAAAATTATAACAAAATTTATTTTGCATATATACCTTCACAAGGGGTTCAATGAATGCATGTGGTACCTAGATAGTGAATGCACCTAGATAGTTAATGCTTGTGCCATGTGATATGAGATATAGAGAAATTTATCACACTGGAGTCTTGGGGTGGAGAAAAAGTGACCCTTAGAGATAATACTACGAGAAGGTTGATTGGAACTGGAACTATAGGTAAAATTATGGCTTTACTATTAAAAATGTAATGTTAGTAGAAGGTTTAAAAAATAATTTACTTAACATTAGTTAGTTGTCTGATAAGGGATTTGATGTGAAATTCTTTTCTGATAAATGCTTGATTTTACTTGATGGTAAAGTTGTATTGTATGCTTTTGGAGTGAATAATGTTTACATGATTGACCTAAAAAGTGTAAAAGACTCTAGTAAGGTACACCATCTAAAAAGCACTATCGATGAAACTTAGTTGTGGCACAGGAGAATATGTCACGCAAGCATGAGGACACTTAAAAAGATCACTACCCTAGATCTAGTTAGAGGAGTACCAAAAATATAATTCAAGAAGGAGCACCTTTGTGATGCATGTTAACTTAAAAAATATGTTAAGTCTTCCTTTTGCTTAATTAAGGAGATTAACACTAGTAGACCACTTATGATATTACATATGGACCTATTTGGACCTGTTAAGTTTGAATTCTTTTACCAAAAATTAGGAATATAACATAATTTGGCTGCACATTAAATGCCCTAGTAGAATGGCATAGTGGAGAGGAAAATTAGGACATTAGTTGACCTCTATAACTATGTTAAATGAGTATAAATTACCCAAATACTTCTGGGATGAGGTAGTAAACACTATATATTATATTTTGAATAAGGTGAATATCATATCTAAATTGAATAAAACCCTCTATGAAATTTTATAGGGTAGATGCCAAACCTTTCCTATTTATATATTTTTGGATGTAAATGTTATGTAATAAATAATGAAAAATCTAATTTAAGAAAGCTTTATAAAAAGTTTGATGGGGCTATTTTTTTTGGATATTTAGCTGTAGGAAAAGACAATAGGGTCTTTTACAAAAGAACATAGGTAAATAAGAGTTAACCTGCATAGTATTTGATGAGACCTATAGGGATACTCTACATAGAGAAGAAGAAGAAGAAGAGGGTGACATCTCTACTAAAATTGAGAATATAGGATTAGAAAATAGAGAAGAGACTCAGGAATCCTTGCCTAGAGAGTGAAGATATGCTTCTAGCTATCCTTGGAAGCTGATCATAAGAAACCCCATCGTAATTCAGGAGCCCGACCTTATATTTTGATGATTACCAATATTTTGTATGTTTCTTTATTTATTCCTGCTTTATATATTGGATATTTATTTTGGGTGCTACTAACCATTTTGGGTATAATATACACCAAGCAAAGAACTAAAGAATTGGCTCAATATAGTATAACATTAGTGCATAAGTTAGCATGTATTTTATAGAGTTTGTATTTTTCATTTTTTAACATGACACATTTTGGTAATTATAAGACCACAGGTGGGTATTCTATTACCTGACCACCTATGTCTGATAATATTCCTTTCTATTTTTGGAAAGACAAATGTCTTCCTTTTTATAATTCATTGATTTTTGAATGTGGCACAGATTCACATTGACTATGCTTTACCTTCTCGAATTGTGAATGGAGTTAAAATAGAGATTCCTTTTACTGAATGGTCCATTGAGAATCATGATTTAGCATAACTAAATGCAAATTGTTTGCACTATCTTTTTGAGCTCTAAAATCTAGAGATTACATGTGTGTTTTCAATTTGTATTACTGGTAGGGAGATATGGGATAAACATTATGTAACCAATGAAGGAACCAATGAAGTAAAATAATCTCACATGAATTTATTATTACATGAATAGGAAATTTTTTGCTCGCAACCTAGCAAATTAATTTTTGATATGTATATTAGCTTCACAAAAATTATTACCTCTATACATGCCTAAGGAAAAGACATCAAATGACGAGAAAGATAACAAGATTTTATGTTGTTTTCCTGAAAGTTGGGATGTAAAAGTAAATGTTATTTCTGAATCTAAAGACCTCAATTGTTACTATATTGATAATATACTTTGCTCTCTAATTTCCTATGAGCAAAAGGTGAGTCAAAGATGCAGATGCAGGTGAATGAAAAAAGGAATGAATAATAATGTTAAAAGCTAATGATACAAAAAACATGAATTCAGGAGCAGATGGAAATGTTGATAATGTATTAAGGACCTGATAGTTTAAAATTTTTCTTAAATGTAAGCAAAAGCATCACTTTGATAAACATAAAGGTAAACTTAAAAAAATGAAATACATTTTCTATAGATGTGATTTGTTTTGAGTGTCAAAAGTCATGACATGTTCGATCTGACTGCCCAATCATTAAGAGCCACCTAGTTAAGTACAAGGGTGAGGATAAAGACAATGAAAATAAGGGAAATTAGATGTTTTATAAGGCTTTCTAGGATAACTCAGATTTAGAATCATGAGAAGTTGAGCCAGAAGAGAAGGTAACCAACTTATGCATAATGGCTAAAGATAACATTGGTGACTTCGAAAGTGATCAAGTATATGACTTATCTTAGGATGAATTATTCTCTTTATTAGAATAATTGCATGATTTGTATATAAAACTAGAAAAGTAGCACTACATCTTAAAAGAGAATATTCCACCATGAAAATGAGCATACCAATTTAATTAATATTTATTCAAACTTAAAGATTGATCATATTGCATTAGATTAAAATTATGAATCATTAAGTGAAATGCATATTTCATTATAATAAGAGGATGAGTCCTTAAATGAAAAATCTATTACATTAGAAGAGAAGCATGAATCCTTGAATAAAGAGTATCTTGAGCAAGAAGAAGTATTTAATGAACTTTAAGAGTTAGCCTTAGAAATGGATAACAATGAGCAAGCATTAAAAGTGGAAGCAGGCATGTATAAGAGTGCAAATTAACACTTAATAAAGAAAATACTAGCACTTAAAGAAAATACATTAGGGCCTACACACATAGAAAAGTCACACTTAAGAACACAATATGCATCATCTTCTCATAAAAGAAGATATTATCCTTCATATATATTAGTATATCTATTTCCAGGAATCAAGTGTCAATCTTGTGGCATACTAGGTCACATTACACATATTTGCACACACAAAATCCATAGTAGAACACATATGGTATGGAGGCCTAGGTTATCATTAGCATAGCATGACATACATTCATCTCAATATAAGGCTAGATCCAAACCCACTTGAGTTTCAAAAATTAATGTTTGATTTATATTATAGGTGTGCTCTCATAAGAGGTTCAATGAGAGTATGTGGTACCTAGACATCGGATGCTCATGACACTTGACTGGAAATATGAAATAATTCATCATGCTCTAGGTTAGGAGCAGAGAAAAAGTTACTCTATGAGAAAACACTATCATAAAGGTAGTGGTTTTAGGTATAATAGGTAAAATTAATGGCTTTACAATTGAGAATGTTTTATTAATTGAAGGTTAAAACATAATTTATTAATCATTAGTCAACTTTGTGATAAAAGGCTTTAATATTATTTTTTTTTCAAATAAACGGTTAATTTTTTAAAGTGGAAAAACTATTTTTGAACAAATGAGAATCAATAATGTTTATATGCTTTATTTGACCTATATTGATAAATCAAATAATGTTTGCTATTTGAAAACTACTATAGATGAATCTTAGTTATGGCAGTGGAGACTGTGCCTTGTAAATATGAAAAACTCTTAGGAAAATTACTTAGCTAGATTTGGTTAGTGGCATCCCTAAGCTAGAATTCTCTAACATCTTTATAATGCATGACAATTAGGAAAACAAACTAAGTTATCATTCCATTTTATTAAGGATATAATAATCATGAAACCATTAGAAATTCTTCACATGGACTTATTAGGACCTGTTAATACAATAATTCTAGGAGGTAAAATATTTAGATATGTAATTGTTGATGATTATTCTAAATTCACCTGGCTAAAATTCTTGGAAAATAAAAATGAATCATTTGAAGAATTTAGAACATTTTTAATTTAGATTGAAAGAAAAATATGATGTTTAATTTCAATAATTCATAATGATCATGAAGAATAATTTGAAAATGATAAGTTTGAATTATTTTATCAATAGTTGAGGATAGAACATAATTTCTAATCCCCTAGGACCCCACAATAAAATGGAGTAGTCGAGATGAAGAATATGACATTGGTAGAGGCTACCAGGGCAATACTTAGTGAGTATAGCTTATTTAAGTATTTATGGGCAAAGGTAGTGAATACTGCTTCTTATGTGCTTAATTGAGTGGACATGAGATCCAAGATGAATAGAAGACCTTATGAATTATTTATGGATAAAACACAAAATTCTTCTCATTTGTATATGTTTGGATGTAAATTCTTTGTTTTAAATAATGAAAAATCTCATTTAGGGAAATTTGATGTTAAGGAAGATGAAGCAATATTTCTAGGATATTCTTTTATAAGTAAGGCATATAGGATATTCAATAAAAAATCCTATTTATTGAGGAGTCCACTCATGCTACTTTTTATGAAGTAGATAAGATTTTTAAGGCTAGAATGATTGATTATGAAGAAGAAGAGATAACCTATAGAGTAAATAATATACAATTAGATGATAGAGAAGAAGATCATAATCCATTGCCCAGGGAATGGAGGTATTCATCTAGTCACCCTAGAGAGGTTATCTTAGGAGATCCATATTTAAGGTTTAGGACTAAGCATGGTCCTAGAAAGAGATTAGCCACATAACTTTTATCTCTATGATGGAACCCACCAATGTAGATTATACATTAGCTGATGAATTCTGGATTATAACTTTGCAAGAAGAGCTTAATCAATTTATTAGAAATGATGTGTGGGAATTAATAAGTATACCTCTGTTAAAAGTATTGTTGGAATAAAATGGCTATTCAAAAATAAATTAAATTACTCTAGATTAGTTATTAGAAATAAGGTTATGTTCGTAGTAAAGGGGTACAATCAAATTGAGGGAATATATTTTGAGGAGACTTTCGCCACTTAGTTAGATTAGAAGCCATTAGGGTGTTATTAATATATGCTTGCTTTAAAGGTTTCAAACTATATAAAAATGGATGATAAAAGCATCTTTCAAAATGAAGTAATTGAAGATGATATATATATAGAACCACCCCCAGGATTTGAGAATTTATTTTTTCACAATAATGTTTATAAGCTCAAGAAAGCACTTTAAGGGCTTAAGCAAACACTTAGGGTATGGTATGATAGACTTAACAACTTTCTATTAGAGAAATTGATCATTAAAGGGCACTATAAACACTACCTTATTCATTAAGAGAGTTGGATAAGATATATTTGTAGTTCAGATTTATATTCTTTTTTCTCCACAAATGATGATTTATGAAATAAATTTTCTTCCACTATGTAATTTCACATATTTTTTCCCGGTTAAATAAATTTTTAGGAGTCACTTTAAATCTAATTTGCAAACCGTCTTATCCATAATATATATATATATATATATATATATATATATATATATATATATATATATATAAAATTATGCTTTAATTACAATAATTTTTCTTAATTTTAGGGACAATGTAGAAAATTGAAACATGTCGATACAAGTGCTGGTTTTAGGACCATTAAGTGTACGTTTTGTAAACCAATTTCACCAGAATTTTTTAGACATATCATGCTATTTTATGAATATTTTTATAAAATTTTTAGAGCCCTAGAGTTGAAGATATAAAAGAATTTATAAGGATTTTATGCTAAAAATTGAAAAATTAACATAATTATATTTATATCCTAAGATTATTTTAATATAAATATCCTTTTTTTTCATTACCATTAACATAATTTCCATTTCCATTTATGTAATTCATTTAAGGGAAAATAGCGGGGAAGGAGATAGAAAATATTCTAGTGTTTGGAGGTCTTAGAGTTTGATTTTGCTAGTCCATCCTGTTAGAGAAATTGCTCGTCTCGTTGTAAACAACCATTACCTTACCTATGATGTCAATGATTTTATGTATTGTGTGTTTTATGAATCTTAATTTTTGTAAAAATTTCAAAAGTTGCAATATATTAATTTTTGGCAAACTTTCACTTTATAACTTTTGGTATGTGATAGATGTCGTCAATATGAGCATTTTGACTAGAACATATTAAATTTTCACCTGATAAATGGGAAGATGTGATTTTCTGAAGTAAATGCTTAGTAGAAAATTTTGATAGATTCACCTACATTTTATAAATTATTATATTTCATATATGATATTGACTTACATTGCCAAAAAAAGATAATATTTGCATCTAAGCAATGAAGGCTACCTGTTAACACTGTAATTAAACTGAGTTGGATCTTAAAATATATTACCCTACTAAAAAAGTTGGGCTAACAGCTTTTCTTTTAAATAAAAGATTGATGGTGTAATAGTAGTTATAGTCTATAATTGATTAACCAAATCACACCGATGGGTAGAGGATCACGACTCTTAAATGATTATTTAAAGTCACCTTTGAAAATAAATGATTAATATAAATAAATGAAAAATAAGATGAGATTGACAAATGGCTAGATATGATAAATAATAGTTGTAAGGATGAAAATACCATATTAAAGCTAGATGCCCTGCTTTGATCTTCATAACTATACTTATGATTTCATTTACATAATAATGTATTGAATTGATTGCTATATAGATTGATATAACATATTGATAGACAGTTATACATGGCATAATAATTGATAACAACATATAATAACATTATTAGTATGAATATAACTGATATATAATTGATTTTTTTTACTTTAACACATTATAGAATAGTAAACTTTTTTCTGATTTTCTTTTAGATTGATAAATGCCTTTTACTTAGTGAGATACTCTTATTTTACTGATCATATTATGTTTTAATATTGATTGATATTAATTGCATAGATTATTTATCATTTATATTTATAACTTATTTATTGATATTAATTAAAACTAGAGCAAGCATATTGAATCTTCAACCTTGTATTAAAGATAGTGATATGTTTTGGTTATTTGCTAGGCTTTGTCAGCTTATTATGTGATTTTATATGATTTCATATAAAGATAAGGAGCTCGTAGTATGCGGCTAGGTAGTGATGGTCATTTTAGTTTTATTTTGTATCTCTACTTTATATGTATTCTTTTGCAGCTAGTGGTGGCTATTGTATATATATTTTTGAGTTTTAGAGCTTGTAGTAGTAATGTATTTATCTTTTCTTGCTATTTATATTTTCTTTAATATAATTAATTTGCTCTAGATGTTAAATGAATCAAGTTATAAATGAATGATTATTAGTTGTATAAAGAAAATAAAAAGAAAAAAAGAGAATGAAAAAGAGAATAGAAAAGAAATTTTTTTACTTTAGATCTTGGGATGTTACAATTTGGTATCAGAGCAATGGTTAGTGGAAGAATTTACTTGTGACCAGAGTTGCATTAATGATTGTATTATTTATTAATTAAATACATTTAAAGATTTTTTTTATTTAGAAGAATTTATTTTGAATTTATTTATTTTATTTTGAAGGATTCATTTTATATTTAAGATTGGTTTTTTTTATCAGGCAAATGGGCCTGAAAGGGAAGAAGTCAGAATCTTCAACTAATGTATTTTTAATGACATCTAAAAATAAGCAAAAATTTATTGACATGATCACTCAGATGGTGAGTGATAAATTAACAAAATATTTTGGAGAGAGTTTTAAGAAAATAATTGAAAGTTGCAGGAAAAGGACTAGTAAAATTGTCAGAGCACCAACCACTATACAATGTATGCGGTCTAGGAGAAGACGTATGGGACCCTATTATACAATGTAGGATAATGATTTTAATGTGGTGATTATGCACACCAAATGGAAAAATGCTCATTGCTAGGACTTGGGTAATGATCTGTTTAGATTGGAAGCAGACTGTTAGAACCAATGAAAGAAATTTCTGAAGTGCCTCAGAATATGAGTGGTAAGATTTTATTTAAGTTTTTATTTTTAACTTGAGTTTTTTTAATGATTTTAAAATTGATTTTGCAATGATTTATGTCCAACATAGATTCTTAAGTTTTGGACAAATTTAATTAGTGTATTAAAAAATTGGTTTTATTTTATATTGATTTTGTTTCATATTGATTTGTTTTGTATAATTCGTAGAGATTTTGAGGATGATAATTTTCAAAGGTGGGGAGATCGTAATATCCCATTTTTTTACCTAGTTAAATAAATTTTTAGGAGTGACTATATGGCTAATTTGTAAACTATCTTTGCCATATAATATATATATATATATATATATATATATATATATATATATATATATTGTGCTTTAATTGTAATAGTTTTTTCCTAACTTTAGGGGCAGTGTAGAAATTTTACACAAGTTATTATAAGTTAGGGTTCTAGGACCAGTTTGTATCCATTATGCAAACCTATTTTACCATAATTTTCTAGATATGTTATGTTATTTATAAATCTTTTTTTTTATTTTTAGACACCCAGTTGTGAAGTATAAAAGAATTTATAAGGATTTTATGCTAAAAACTGACCAATTAATATAATTATATTTATATCCTAAGATTATTTTATTACAAATATCTTTCTCCTTTACCATAAACATAATATCCATTTCCATTTACTTAATTTGTCTAAGGGAAAAGAGACGGAAAGGAGAAAGAAAATCTTGGGTTTAGAGGTCTTAGAGTTGAATTTTCCTGTCCGTCCTGTTGGAAAAGTTATTTATCTCATTGTAAGCAACCATTACCTACCTCTCATTTCAATGATGTTGTGTATTTTATATTTTATTATAAATTTTAATTCGGTCAGAACTTACAAAAGTTACAATATCTTGATTTTTAGCAAACTTTCATCGCGTAACTTTTGGTATGTGATAGATGTCATCAATATGAATATTTTGACTGAAGCATATTAAATTTTCATCAAATAAATTAGAAGATATGATTTTTTGAAATCAATGCATAGTAGAAAATTTTGGTAAATTTCCATGTATTTTATATATTATTATATTTCACATAGGATATGACTTACATTGCATAGAAAAGGTAGCATTTGCATGTAAGAAAGGAATGCTAGTTGTTAACACTATAATTAATATGAGTTGTCTCTTAAAATATAATACCCTACGTAGGAGGGCGGGCCAATGAGATTTCCTTTAAATAAAAGGTTAGTGGTGTAATCTTACTTGTAGCTTATATCCGATTGACCGAATAATGCTAATAGATAGAAGGTGATGACTCTTAAATGATTCTTAAAAGTTAATAAAAATAAGTAAAAGATAAGATGAGATTGACTTATGGATAGATATGATAGATAACATATAGAAGGATGAAAATACCACATTAAAGCTGGATATCCTTTCTTACTCTTCATAATTATTCTTATAATTTCATTTAAATGATAATGCATTGAATTGATTGATAGATATATTGATATCGCATGTTTATAGATAGTTATATATGACATAATGATTGATAGAAGCATATGATAGAACCATCAACATGAATATAATTGATAGATGATTGATGTTGTTTTTTACTACAACACCTATTATAGATTTATAAACTTTACTAATTCTCTCATGGATTGATAGATTCCTTTTACATAGTGAGATACTCTTATTTTGTTAATCATATTAATTTTTACTATTGATTGATATTGATTACATAGATTATTTATCATTTATATTAATAACTTATAGATTGATATTAATTAGAACTACCACAAGCATATTGAATCTTCTACCTTGCATTGAATGCACTGATAAGTTTTGGTTACTTCTTGAGTTTTGTAAGCTCATTACGTGGTTTTATAAGATTTTAGGTAAATATAAGGAGCCTAAAACATGTGGCTAGATAGTGATGATCATTTTGGTTTTATTTAAGTTTTTTGGTTTATAAGTATTCTTTTTTTGCTAGTGGTGGCTATTATATATATGTTCTTGAGTTTTAAAGGTTATAGTAGAATGTAAATCTTCACAATAGTAATATAGTTATGTTTTCCTGCCATTTATTTATTTTTTAATGGAATTATCAGCTCTAGATGTCAAATAAATCTAGTTTTAAATGAATGATTATTAGTTGTATAAAGAAAAGAAAAAAGAAAGAGAAAGAGAAAGAGAATAGAAAAGAAATTCTTCTACTTTAGTTTATCAATCATCGTATCGATTCACTGGTTCAATTATCTCTCACCAGGATATTCCATCTAACACTACAGTGATTCCTTGATAGTGCCTTAGTTGTAAGTTCTCCAGCCGATTTTTTTAGATCTCTCCACTACGGTGCTAATGGTGTGGTGCTATGACACTGGAGTGAGCTTTGGCATTGTAGCGCTAACTTTGAGGCACTATGGCGCTAGTTTAATTTTGAAATTTTTTTAATATCCTACACAAAATATAAGGATTAAAAGTATAAATACAATGATATAAGTAATTTGGACTGAACAATTTTTATCTTATCCAATTCCCCCAAATTTTATGCTATTACTTGTCCTGAAGTAATTTTTAATGCACTGGGTCGAAATATCTTTTGCCTCAAATAAATTTGTAGAAAAAAGTAAAATTAATAATCTAAGCATTTATACTATACATAAATTGAAAATGTTTCTAATAAAATAATTTCTAATATCTTAATTTTTCATTTTTGAATTAGTGTTCCATTTAAATTAAACTTATAAGGGTGTTAGTGAATTATTTGGACTAGCTTACTCATGTTTAATAAATTTTTAGAATTAATGAATTTACTCCTTTAGTTAATCCCTATATCTACTTATAAGATTTTTGTAAGTATTATAATTCAAATAATTTCTTTTAGAAGTATACAACTAAGGCTAGATATTGTAGGTACCAATTTTTAAATATATAGGTATTTAGAAATTCTAATTTATCCTTTTCCGTTTTTTTTTGGCTAAGTACCTTAAAATGATTTTAAATAACTATCTATTGCTTCCAATTATTGTTCTTAAGTGAGGATAGGTATTCTAGAAAAATTTTTCTTAATATTCTAGTACTTTAGCATTTTTTATTTTTTCATTTTCTACTCTTTTTTCTCATTTATTTGCTAAAATAGATTATTTTTTTGTTAAATACCCGTCTATTACCTCCACTCATTATACTAATCTAATGTTTTTTAAAGGTTTTGTAATTCCCTAATTACTTGCTTTTTATATGATTTAGGATTAAGCAAATGAGTTAATTTTCATTAATCCTAAAATTCAATAGTCCCTTATAAGTAGTCAAGTGCTTAAGTGATTTAGACATTTTAATTTACTAGAATTACTAGTTTTAAATGAAAAGATTAATTGATAACTATTTTATTAGAAAAATTTTATAAGTTGTGTTCTATTAAATATTTAAGGATATTTCTTTTGAATTTCTCAAAATTTATAACTCAATCAAAAAGTGTAATAGTAAGATAAATAAGTTTCTAAATATTGGGAAATTGATTTCATTAATTTTTACAATAAAATGAAGTAAAGCAATAAAAACAAAACTTAAATAAAAGAAAAATATAATTAAAGTAAAAATAAACAACTAAACAAACACTTGCAACAAAATTTTAAATAAATAAATAAATAAATTACAAGAATAACAGTAGGGCTCTTTGAACGCCTATTCCTCTTCTTCTTCTTCTTCTTCATCCTATGCTGCTACTGGTGCTACTGTCAAAGGTCATGGTCTTAGATACATTACAAAGGGGAGGGGGGGGGGGGGGGGGGGGGGGGGGTTCAACAAATTAAATTCTATTGACCATGGTAATCCATCTCCCAACTGTTAAACATTCGTACCAGAGCTGCATTGTAGTGAGTCTTATATTGGTATTGCCTTTGGTGTTGGAGCATCATATGATAATAGCATGAGTAAATCCCTTATTCTAACCCAATCAATAGTTATCCAAGGTGATCGATAAAAGCTTTAATTCGATCAACTCTATCTCAAAAGTTTGCCATGTGATCTCTTAGCATCCTAGGATCTCTATCCCACTGCTTCATAGGTTAGTTAGGTTGGCCAGATCCCTCTCCATACTCAGAAAATGAGATTTTTAATGACATGATCTTAGATCTAGTTAGGGTAGAAGCAAGCACAACTTAGGAATGATTGACTTAGAAAAATTTATGACTTTATCCTCTCTCCTCTTACATTGGGCATTTAAATCCCTCCAAGTTAGGAACCAAATTATTTCTCTCCTCTTTTGAGATAGAGTTGATCTAATCAAAGTTATATGGCAGTAGTACAAAAAGTTAAGTACTCATATCCACTAAATTAAAAATTGGGGGTTTGGAAGACTTGATTTATAGCTACAGGAGTGAAGGAGGCACAAATATTACACATGAAAACACATTCGTTATGGGGCTCTTTTGCATTAGCAAAGAATTTTCAGATGATATAGGCATTGACTAGATGGGGTTGGATGATTAGGGAACCCTAGTTGTGCTCAATAATTTGACCCTTGATAATCCCCATAAGTTATCAAATCCTCATTCAGGTATGATTGACTTATCCAAATAAGTTATTATAAACCTCCTCAGTGGATGCTCTTACAAATCTTATCATAAGAGGTTTAGCAAGACCTCTTCCTACCAACTGAGATTTTTGGGGCCATTTCTAAGTATGGCAACTAACATGGATTCCTAAAACATAGATATTAAAAAACTCTTAAAATCATAAGGCAAAGGATGCAGATGGAAAATGAAATTTAGCCCATTGCCATATTTTTAAACTAACCAGCGTCATAGTGCTGACATGAGTAGCATTGTGATGCTAAGTCAAACTAGTCAACATATGCACTAGTGTTGTAGCATTGGGGATAGGTAACACTATGATTCTCACCTTGGGTATTACAATCATAGGCTTTTTGAACATGAGATTATTGTGGCATTCAACATGTGGCAGCACTACAACACTCGAAGTATTAACCACCATGGCACATCATTTATCCTATTAATGATTTGACCAAGCACTACGGTGCTACATGGGTAGCTCTATGACACTCAATCAGGAAAAATGACTTACGAGCTCAATGTTGGGTGTTGCATGGATGGATTTGCAGTGCTTCCAAAGGCGATTTAGTGATGTGGTGCTCCAAAAGGTGATTTGGTGCTGTTGCATTGGATCCTCCTATAAGGTGATGCGATCAACTTAATTATTATTTTTATAATTAACATGATAATGGGGTTCTTTAGAGGGTAGCATTGTGGTGCTAGGCTGAGTTTTCCATATTATAATACTACGCCCATATTAAGACAACAACACATTTAAAGGTGTACCAACACTCACATATATCCACAGGATTTTGTAATACCTACAAAGAACACCAATTGCATAACTCCTAAAAGTAACAAAGGTGATCAATTGGGTTGCCTCCCAAATAGTGCTAAATTTATAGTCTTTTGCTAAACTATGCTAAAACCCTTTTTAAGATGAGCCAGCTCTATAGAGTTTGAATCTCTGATTGTTGATTTTGAAAATTTAGGTAGTTTTATGATCCCTAATATCAACTGCTCCATGAGGATACACGCTTTTATAATAGTGAATGGTCTTGACCACATAAACTTTAATTTGTCTGGAAATAATTTTATTCTTAAATTATATGGAAAAACTTTTACCCATGCTTAAATTCCTTCCTAATAAGCTTATGATGATACCACTTCTTAATTTTCTCCTTATACAATTTAGAATTCTCATAAGCCTTATTTCTAAATTCTTTTAACTCATTTAACAGTATTAATATTTACTCCTTAGCATCCTTAAGATTTTAATTCAATTCTTTCATTACCCAAAATGCTTTATGTACTAATTCTAAAGGTAAGTGTAGGCCTTTCCAAAGATCAATTTATAAGGAGACATTATAATATGTATCTTAAATGTAGTCCCATAAGCCCAAAGTGTGTCATTTAAATTTAAAGCCCAATCCTTCATTTTTTGACTCAGTTTTTTTAATTCTCTTAGTCTCCCTATTACTTATTTCAGTCTAACCACTAGTTTGGGGATGATACATTGTTACCATTCTATGTTTAGTGCTATATTTTAAATTTAAAGTCACCTTTTTATTATTGAAAAATGACTTCCCGCATCATTAATAATAACTCTAGGTATTCTAAATCTAAAAAATATATATTTTTCTTTAAAAATTTTATTACCACCTTATTTTGCAAGCTTTATTAGAAAGTGCAATGCAATTTGTGATTATATTTTCTTTGGGAAAATTTTATTTTTAGAATTTTAGTTTTGAAGTCAAACATATCATTATGGATGATATATCGCATCAGTAGGAGAAAATATCATTGTTTGATGGGTTCAAATTACAAAATAGTAAGCTTTATCCTAATTATCATAATCAAATTTAAGAAGAAACTACATATGACCCCGAAGGGTCAAAATGATGTTCGATCGAGTATTTAATTATGATAATCTAGATATATTATTATTAATTTTATATTCAAATTCATGTTGATAAATAATATTTCTCTCTGGGGAAAGAAAATATCACTCATTATCCATAGTTTGAATATGATGATAATGATCATCCTGATTTTTTTTTTGTTTTCTCAAAGAGAACAATGTCTTCTTTTCTCCCTTCTATTTAGGAGATAAATATAATGGGATTTTACCTTTATGGGCTCTTGAATATCCTATGAAGATAAGCCTTCATAGTTAATTACATCGTAGGAATTTTGAGTCTCCTACAAATACTCTCGATTAAAATAATTGTAGAAATTTCATTTAGAATTTTCATGGAGTGAAATAAAAGGTGAGATGTTGGAATTTAAATGGGATTGAATCAATTTTGAGCACTTATTTTTTGAGGCCAAAGGATGAGAAGTAAGAGGCATTTTAGGATTTTGAAACAATTTAGAAATGCTTTAATTTATCCTTTGTAGTGGTGTTTATATTTTGGTTTAGAGAAGATTTTAATTTGAGTTGATATTTTATTAGAAATTTAGGATTAAATTCTCGATGTTGGGGACTTATGATTTTGGGTCCACTCTGAATCCTAAATCTAAGTTGGACACTAAATGATAGTGATTTGAACCTAACTAATGGCATGCAAATCTAGGCTTACCTCGGCCTGGGTTGGAGTGCCAGCTAAACTACCTAGGCACTTTAAAGCCATGAATCTGATCTTTATGAAAGCTAGATAGGCTGTTATTTAAGTTTTTGAGGAATTGGGGCCAACATCTAGAGAATGTCGTAAGTGGCCCCTTTACTTATGTAGGGTAATTATGCTCAAATGCAATTAAATTTTA
Source organism: Dendrobium chrysotoxum (assembly GCA_019925795.1). NCBI lineage: Eukaryota > Viridiplantae > Streptophyta > Magnoliopsida > Asparagales > Orchidaceae > Dendrobium > Dendrobium chrysotoxum. The sequence continues at coordinate 19,132,274 of CM034307.1, forward strand.
TTTTTTTAATTTATTTCTAATGCACTACATGCTAATCAACCTTGTATGCATAAATGGCATGAAGTAGTTTAAAAAACTTGGCTTAGAAAATAGATTTTCTCTATAGATTGCACAACATCCCTTAGATAGAGCTGCACTTTATTAGGTCAGGTGGTCTGTCATGACCCGTAGGTGGGGAGGTGCCTAACAAGAAAGAGAAGTCACAACATGTATGTATGAGACCCTCGGTGTGCCCGAGCTTACTTCTTAGAATCATTTATTTTTCTATGTTGGCCTAATTTTTTATTTAGTTTGAGTAAAAAAATTTTGGTCCTTAAAAGCCTAGTCACATCAAGGCTAAAATAAAAGCGGCATGTAGATTAAGAAACCTATGAAGATTTACAAAACTCCTAAGTCATAAAAAATAAGCATAACAATTAAATCACATCATTAAATTATATCAAATGAATGTAAAAGGCCATGTGGCAAATGCCACTTAATTACAACCTAGGGTTTGTAGAAATTAAAAGTGGTCGGGCAACACTAGTAACAAACCTGGATTCTAATGTTAATTAGGATTTAAGTTTCTAAAATGGGATTTTTTTTCTTGGCCATCATTTTTTAATCTCCTTTCTTTGGGCTTCTTTGATTTGTTAGATCTAGATTCCCAAACGAAAAGACCTCCTCTTCGAAGTGGTGTCTCTTTTCTCTTTGGGTTTCTAAATCATCCAAATTTGAATATCCAAATGAAAGGAACTCTTCCCTAAGGGTTATTTCCTTCCTCTTTGGAATTCAAATTGGATTTTTAAATATCCTATTTTAGTTAAACTTTCACAACACTTTGAATTTTAAATTCTATATAGAAAATAAAAAAGACTCTAATGCAACCTGCATAGTTATCCTAAGCAGTTTATATAAAAAACTCTCAACATCTCAAGCATTTATATAATCAAATTCTCTCATTTAAGCATAAAACACACTTGGCCATGCTCTTTTTAGTTTTTTTAGGGCTGGCAAGCAAGGCATTTAAAGAACTTGCAAAAAAAATTGTTAATTATAATTTAATTAGCCCCCTTTTCTTTTAGCACTACATGAGCATGGTCATATGAAAAAGATTTCATTAGCATTGAAATCATCCTAACCTAGGAAAATCTAGTGCCCATTACACCATATCACAGGTAACATGGTAAAGGAAAATATTACATCATAAAAAATCAAGTCATAACAACCAACATATAGTAAAATCCATAAAAAAATCTCATTACACAAATAGTAAAAAAGAAAGAACACCAGCCTAGCCTAAAACTAGGATTAATTATCCTAAAAAACCATTTAAATTATGTGCATCAGGCTGTGTGGCTTGGATATATCTTATGATGGGTCGTTGTTAGAGTTTTTTTAGTGATTTTTTAGTTTGTTGTAGGCTGAAGGGATTTTTTAATTTAAGTTTAAGTATTAGTGTTTTAATGCTCATTTATGGTGAATTTCATTTATTGAGTGATTACTACTTTTGTTTACACTAGGCCAGTGAGATTTATTTCACCCTCCTTAAAGCTGATTTAATAGCCTCGCGGGCCTGGGTTACCTAGTAGTAACTAATATTGTTTAATTGATTTAGCTGGTTAAAATTAAGGCTTGATGATTTTTTAATTATTTGGTTGCTAATTTAACTTATTAGATTGATGATTTACTCAAATTTGGATCAATTATTAGATTTTTGGATTTTATTGAATTATTTAATTTATTAATTATGAAAGTTTTCTCATTTTTGCACCAACTAATTCCAAACTGCTTGAAATTTCTTCTAAATGTTAGGAATGACTTATAGGAGGGTTTTCAAAAGTTTGGAATTTATTTAGTATTTTTTATAATTTTTAAATTTTTATTTTAATTTTCTTAATTATCAAATTAAGTCTAATTTTGAACTCCAGTGAAGGGGCATTTAATTTTCTTAGATAGAGGATTTGATTATGAACAATTTGAGGTATTATTACTAATTTTTTTTGATATAATTTGGATATTTAATAGTTTTTGGAAGTTTCAGGCCCCTTTAGGAGGCTGATTTTTGATTTAGTTGATTTTCTAACCTAATGAACTCCAGTTCCAATAAAATTAAATCCTAGGGTTCATTGTATCACTAAGTTCAATGTCCTAGAGTTTCACCCCTATTGGGCATGTGTGAAATTTCCTAAGATTTTTCTAGGTTTTCTAGATAAATACTTAATTATTTTTCCTAGGTGTCACTAATGTTCCATTGGGCTTGAAAATTAGTCCATTTAACCCTGACATAGATGCAATCACACCACAAAAAAATCACAACCAAATCCTACAAATTTAAGGGTTATGAATTTTCAAAGTTTTGGATCCAAAATGGACCTATTAGTTTGAAAATTCACATCACAACATTCTTGAGAGTATCTATACCTATAAAAATGCAGGGGATGCTTAAGACGCCCAAAAAATTTTCACCAAAAATAAGGTCTAGTTTGACCAATGGATTATAAGAAAATTACTGAAATTAGAATTTAAATAATAAAAAATTCCTCATAATTTCACTAATCAAAATTATTTTTAAAATAAACTTGGTGTCATGACCTTTCCAATGACACTAAAATCATTAAATTTGGTAAAAAAAAGGATTTTCAATGAATTTTTAAAGTTCTGGGCATTAAAAATAAATTTTAACTAATTTTAATGGCTGCTGCCACCATCTCTAATCATCTGCAATGATTATATTGAAGAGCTACGCAGCGCCGCATCCCGTGCGACATGTCAGACGGCTGGAAGCTCATTTAAATACGTTAGATCCATCGATTCGATGGTCAGATCAGACTGTGGGCAATCAGACAGATAGAAATCAGCCATGTCACCCCCCAGTGGTTGCACAACTAATCTGCCGTGGGATCCTATTGAAAGGTTTGACTATCTGATGCACTGTGAACCATCTTATCATGCTTTAACCAAGATTAAATGGTCAGAATTATGCAAAATCAACTAGTTTAGAAATGAACTAAAAATTTAAGTGCCCATAACTCAAGAAATACTCAACAAAATTCTATAAAATTTGAAACATAAGCTCATGGTGAAAGTTCAATAGGGATGTTAAGCCCTAGTGAACTAGTCCCGAGGCTAACCAAGAGGGGGGGTGAATTTGTTATTTAAAAATTTCACGATAACAATAAAAATCTTTTTATAACGTGCAGCGAAAATGAATTAAAACAACAATAAAAAGATCAACCACAGATATTCACCCAAGCAGTTAATATCAGAAAAGTAAAGTGCAAAACTGAATCAGAAAAGCAAACCAGATTTTATAGTGGTTCGGTCAACTTGACCTACGTCCACTCCCCGGAGCCTCCCCTCCGGGTATTGCACTAAATAAAAGTGTCTCTCCTTTTGCTCCCACATCAAGGCGGAGAAGCCTGTACAAAAACCTCCTTTTCACCACACGGTTAGGCAGAGAACCCGACCTCCTTTCGCTTCCTCCTGAAGCAGGCAGAGAACCTTCGAACTCCTTTCGCTTCCTCCTGAAGCAGGAAGAGAACCTTCGAACTCCTTTTGCTTCCACCTGAAGCGGGTAGAGAACCCTGGATCTTCTTGCGAACGATCCTCCCACGACGAACACCGACTAGACGAAAGACGACGAGCGAAGAAGATGACTCTGATCCGTGCTCGGAGAAACCTTAGTGAATCCCTCACTAACTCCCCCTCACAAGATCTTCTCTCTCTCTCCCAACTCTCTCTCTCTCTCTAGGGTTTCTCAGGGAAGGAAGGCAGCAAAAGATTTTTCCAAAAATTGGAAAAAGTTCTTTTAAAGGAGGGCTTAAAATTTGCCCTAAATCTCAACTGGTCGGCCAAGATCGTCCAGGACGATCGGTAGATCATCCTGTACGATCAGTTCAAATTCAGCTGTTTTAGCCTGGACGATTAGGCTCTTCTGGACGATCAGTATAAAAAGTTATTCATATCGTCCCGTATGATCCTGTGATCGTCCGGGACGATTAGTGCAAATTGAGAGAAATCATCCAGAAGACAGTTCGGTTCGTCCAGAGAAATCTGTGCTAGACGACCAAAAAATGACTTGATCGTCCCAGATGATAGGGTCATCATCCGGTACGATTAGTTCAAAAAGGCCCCAAATAGTCCTGAACACAGTTCGGGTTGTACAGCTGAATTGCACTAAACAATCATGATCATCCAGGACGATATGATCGTATCAACCAAAAATAAATTGCTTTCCTTAATTACCAGATTAAATTAGGCATGATTGTACTGGATCGTCCGGGACGATACACGTTCCGTACGGGACGATCAGACCAAGTATCTAAAAATAAGAACTTGCCTAACTTGATCTGGCGGCTGTGAATTTCTGATTTGGGCATATCATCCCGTACGATCTGCTTAATCAGACCCTCTTAACTTAGTCGCCCTAATTAGGGTTTCTATTTTAACTGGATCGTCCAGGACGATGTGGAGATCGTCCAGGACGATCTGAACAAAATTTTAACAGAAACTCTAATTCACTCAATCTCTCTCCCTGAGTGTGTGTGTGTGCAAGGTTACTTAGCTAGGGAATCAGTTACATTACAATTGACTCAATAAAAAGAAAAATCATACATTTGACACACTTGGACTCGATCTTGAGTTGGCTTGAGTGGCTCGCGGTCTTTTGTGCCTGAAATAGATTAGCCAAGTAAAACACACTGGAAATATGTTTGTCATCATCAAAACCAGATTTGCAACACATGGTGTCCTAATCATCCAATTCTTAGAGTTTGGAGGCTCTATGCATTATAGATATGAGCAGTTACACATTTAAATCCTAGCTAAATGTTAAGTTTTCTCATCAAGAAATAAATAGAATTTGATGATCTTAGGTTCCTTTTTCTCTTGAGAATGTCCTCTACAACTATGCTGAAGACTCCAAGATCTGGTTGTGGCTAGATTGAAAGATTCCTCCAAAATTTCAATTTCTCTCTCTATCTCCCTCCCTATTCACCAAAATGAGTTTTGGAGGCTATGGGATACTGGGAAAATGCTTGGAATGGCTGGAGAAGTTCTTAGGGAGGCTAAGGAAGGAGTTCTCAGAGTTGGGGGCTGCTGAAGGAAAGTTGGATGATAGAATGAGCTCTAAGTTTTTATTTCCCCCTTCCCCTCCTCAAGCCCTTTGTTTTGGAATGGAGAGTTGAGGTTATTTTGAGTGAACTTGGATGCCTGCCATATATCCCAAGTTGCATGGGAACTAGGGAGAGGGCAGAAGCTTGAGTGAGACCTAACTTTGCTCATGTGAAGGAGGGGACTACACCATTTCCCAATTTGGCTAAACCATGGCCTAGGCTTGGTTTAGGGGCTATATTAGGGTTTCTATAGGAGGGATTTGGGCTTATTTACAACATACTAGAGTAGCATTTGGTGGAGAGAAAGTTTTTCCTAGGTGTCTTGACCACTTTCACTCATTTGGAAGTTTGCTTGACCATTTAATTGGTCAAACTAGTCAATGGGGCTGAGGTGGAATCCAAGGAAGTACACTTGGCTATTTGAGTGAATGGCCAAGTGTTTGGAGCCATGACATTTAACTTTGATCGAATGCATGAGAATGTAGTGAGGTTTGACCAAGTTTTGGTGAGTTGGCTTGGTCAAATTCACTAGAATTTGACTCACCAATGATTTGGAAATTTTATATATTATGCATTGAAGTGGATTTGAGGGTTTGAGGCGTTTGATTTGAATGCATTAAAGAGGTTGACCCAAATGGGCCTGATTTGACCATATTTTGACTTAATTGGCCAAGTCAACTAATTATTGGACTAGGGTGACCAATAAAGTTCAATTCACTAGGGGGTTTGGCCATAGGAGTTTGATAAAGATCCAAGTTGATTTGGAGGTCAAATGGATCTGATCAAAGTAAGTGATCAGTTGAGCTAGCTTAGGCTAGCTTAATTGGGTCAAATTAGGTAAACCACTGACCCAGGTAGCCAATAATGCATGACTTGATGTATGGGGTTCCTAGTGAGGTAGTTTTAGCATGACTAAGGTTAGGGGTCAATTTACTGAGCTAGGTAGTGCACTAAACCCAAGGATTATAATTTAAAGCTGATTTGGTCGACCATGGTTGACTAGTTTCAACAAAGAGTTAGATTTGGATCCAATAAGTTTAAATGAGAGATTTGAGACCAATGGAGGTGGCTTCATGCCATGGAATGGCCATTTGGCTTGAAATGCCCATTTGAAGCCTTAAAGGGTGATCTGGTCCACATGAGTTGACTTGGTCAACCCTACACGAATAAGGCTTGGATTTGAATCCAATGCACTCCTAATGATGTTTAAGATCTAATAAAAGAGGTTTCATGGCATGATGTGAATCGGCTATGTTGAAGTTTAGAGAAAACTTCAAATTTCTCTTGAAGGGTATTTTGATCAAATGGGCCTCTAGTCTACTTTGGGTCAACCAGGGTCCACCAAAGATTCTGTGTTAGGTTTAATATGTCATAAATATAATTATGGACATATTCATTAGTTTTTGGGAAGGCCCTAAGATTAAATTCCACAAGATATTAGGTCCAGTGGCATAGGCTATAAATATATGAAAGTTTTATTGCCTTTGGATTTCAATTGAGTTTTGGGGGTTAAAGGTCTTAAAATCACCTCAAATTTGGAGGGTTAACTCTAGGTACATGCTTAATCAATATGCAATTGATGGACCATGAATTGAGAGTTGTTTGATTTGATTTTGCCCAAAAAGGTCATAGGACATTAGCCTTTGACCTTGAATTTTGGATTTAAATTTGATTTTGGATTTGAATGATTAAGTTTGATTCATCCATATCAATGAAAATTATTTATGTGATTATTGATGATTGGATGGAGGAGATCGAATGGTGGACACTAGGAGACCACCACTTGAAAAAAATATCATTTGATTTTAATTCAAGCTTGGTTAAATTCATGAGAAAAATGAGCTCAAGACACATGAGCATCCATTTTGAGGGTTGTTACTCCCTCAATCCACTTGGATATATAATCAACTACTATCAGAATATACTGAATTTTGTAATATTGCACAAAAGGTCCCATTAAGTTAAGTCCCCAAATATTAAAAATATCCACTTATATCATAATATTAAGGGGCTTTCTATTTTTTTTAGTTATGTTACCTTCCCTCTAACTCCAATCATATTTTTAACATAATTATTTACATTCTTAAGTAGGATAGGCCAATAAAATTCAGATTGAAGAATCATAGAAGCAGTTTTAAATCCTCAAAAAAGCCTTGCATACTCAGAGTTATGGCATTTCCTAATGATGGATTCAATCTCATTTTTTGGAACACATCACCTAATTATTTGGTCTTTACACTTCCTAAACATAAATGTCTCATCCCAAAATAGAATTTAGTATCATATGCAAATTTATGCCTTTGGGTAAAAGACATGTTAGTGGGCATAATACCATTAACAATATATTTTATAATATGAGCATACTAAGGCATACCATATGAATGTAAAATAGATAACTGCTCATCTAGAAAGATTTGTTTATGTCACACTCTTTACACGAAGGTTCTTTAAGCTCTAACCAAGATAAATTACTAGCCACTTGGTTTTTAGTTCCTTTCTTATCAAGGATTTTTATATTAAATTCTTACAAAAAAAGAATCCACCTTACCAATCTAAGCTTGGCATCTTTTTTTGTCATTAGAAATTTGTTAGTAGAATGTTCAGTGTAAACAAGAACCTTATTACCAATCAAATATGGTATGAACTTGTCAAGGAAAATATAATGGCTAACAAATCTTTTTTAGTGGTTATATAGTTAAATTGGGTTGCATTTAAAGTTCTGCTAGCATAGTATATAGCATTGAAAAATAAGTCCAAGAGCATAATCATTAGATCACACATGATTTCAAAATCCAATGTCCAATCAATTCTAATAATAACCATTGCAGTGATCAAGTGTTGTTTCAAAATTTTAAAATATTTAATACATTCATCGTCAAAGTCAAAAGAACATTTTTTAAAGTAAATGGCATAACTGTTTTGATATTTTTGAAAAATCTCTAATAAATCTTCTATAGAGATCAACCTGTCCTAAAAAGCTTCTCATTTCTTTAATAGAAGTGTGTGGTAGAAGATTTTCAATTACATGGGCTTTAGCCCTATCAACTTTTAAAAACCTCTTAGAAATCTTTTGTCCTAAGTCCATGCCTTTTGCTACCATGAATTGACATTTCTCTCAATTCAACACCAAATTTTTACTACACATTTTTTAAAACCATAGTTAAATGCTCCAAACAAGAATCAAAAGTGGTACCAAAAATAGAGAAATCATATAAATATCTCAATACCCTACTCAAATAAATAAAAAAAGATTTACATCATACACCTCTAAAAAATAGCGAGGGCATTGCATAAACCAAAAGGCATCCTCTTTAATGTAAATGTTCTATAATGACTAGTAAATGTTATTTTATCTTGGTCTTCTAGTTCTATAAGAATCTGATGGTATCCTAAATAACCATCTAGAAAGTAATAAAAAGGAAGTCCTACTAACTATCTAACATCTTATAAATGAAAGGTAGGAGAAAATGGTTATTTCTAGGTTCTTTGTTCTTTTTTTTTTTGAAGAGATTACATATAGCAATTTTATTAAAAGAAACTACTTACATCCACATTCCTCCTTTAACAAATTCAAAAAGTAAGGAGGAATTTTATTTGAACTAATGTCATAAAAAAAAAACTCTAAAAAAAGAGCTAAGTTAGCACACAAATCTGCTAACTTATTACATTCCCTATTAGAAAAGAGAAATAGAACTTGCTTAAAATCACTAAGAAAACTCAAGTCCTTGGGATTAAGGAAATCCTCCTTCACATCGGCCTTGTTTAATAAATTCTAAAAAAATTTGATAACACCTTCAATAATGACACCTTCAGCATCGAACATCCAATCTTGAATAAATTTCCTTAAAGAAAGAACCGATATCATCTCAACTTATGAACAATCCCAATGAAGACAATTGAACCCAAAAGCACATAGGAACCTTCCTTTATAATCTCTAAATATGCCACCAATACCAACTTTATTTGTACTTAGTAAAGATGCATCTACATTAGCCTTGATCCATCCAGGAGGAGGAGGATGCCAAGAAGGTCAAGACAACTTACACAGTTGATTAGCATCCCAGTTCTCCCAAATAAGATTAGAGCGAAAAGAAGCAACAACATGACTAATAGCATTTGCTGCTATGTAAGAGGAACTATCATCTGAACCAGCATGAATGATCCTATTTCTACTTTTCCAACAGAAAAACACAACTAAATAGTACAGATTTCCATCGAACAGATTATAATTTGTGAGACTTTGCAAGTTATAATTACAATCTGCAAGAGATTTGAAACCAGTAATTAAAAAGACCCATTTGGCAAGGCAACTGAACACATGACACAATTTAACACAATTGATCGCAACATGTTCTAAGTTTTTTGAAGCTTCACAACCTCTCTGGCATCCTTCATAATCAGCAAGCCTCCTGTACTTCAGAAAATAATTAGACAGGAAAGCATTCCTCTTTAAGCACCACCAAAACAAGTTAATACGAGGCCTTAATATTAATTTCTTCATCCAACTCCAATCATTGTCCTCTGTTCTATCTTCATATGTTTTTTTTGCGAATCTAGTTTTGATGATGATAAACATGTTTCCTGTGTGTTTTGCTTGGCTAATCTGTTTCAGGCACAAAAGACCGTGAGCCACTCAAGCCAACTCAAGATCGGGTCCAAGTGTGTCAAATGTATGATTTTTCTTTTTATTGAGTCAATTGTAATGTAACTGATTCCCTAGCTAAGTAACCTTGCACACACACACTCAGGGAGAGAGATTGGGTGAATTAGAGTTTCTGTTCAAATTTTGTTCAGATCATCCTGGACGATTTACACATCGTCCTGGACGATCAAGCCAAAATAGAAACCCTAATTAGGGCGACTAAGTTAAGAGGGTCTGATTAAGCAGATCGTCCTAGATGATCTCTGGATCGTACGGGACGATATGCCCAAATCAGAAATTCTCAGCCGCCAGATCAAGTTAGGCAAGTTCTTATTTTTAGATACTTGGTCTGATCGTCCCGGACGATATGTGTATCATCCCGGACGATTCAGTACAATCATGCCTAATTTAATCTGGTAATTAAGGAAAGCAATTTATTTTTGGTTGATACAATCATATCGTCGTGGACGATCGCAGGATCGTCCCGGACGATCATGATCGTTTAGTGCATTTCAGCTGTACGACCCGAACTGTGTTCAGGACGATTTGGGGCCTTTTTGAACAAATCGTACAGGACGATGACCCTATCGTCCGGGACGATCAAGTCATTTTTTTGGTCGTCCAGCACAGATTTCTCTGGACGACCCGAACTGTCTTCTGGACGATTTTCCTCAATTTGCACTAATCGTCCCGGACGATCGCAGGATCGTCGGGACGATATGAACAACTTTTTCTACTGATCATCCAGAAGAGCCAGATCGTCCAGGCTAAAACAGTTGAATTTGAACTGATCGTACAGGATGATCTACCGATCATCCTGGACGATCTTGGCCGACCAGTTGAGATTTAGGGCAAATTTTAAGCCCTCCTTTAAAAGAACTTTTTCCAATATTTGGAAATATCTTTTGCTGCCTTCCTTCCCTCAGAAACCTTAGAGAGAGAGAGAGTTAGGTGAGAGAGAGAAGATCTTGTGAGGGGGAGTTAGTGAGGGATTCACTAAGGTTGCTCCAAGCACGGATCAGAGTCGTCTTCTCTGCTCGTCGTCTTTCGTCTAGTCGGTGTTCGTCGTGGGAGGATCGTTCACAAGAAGATCCGGGGTTCTCTGCCCGCTTCAGGTGAAAGCAAAAGGAGTTCGAAGGTTCTCTGCCTGCTTCAGGAGGAAGCGAAAGGAGGTCGGGTTCTCTGCCTCACCGTGTGGTGAAAAGGAGGTGTTTGTACAGGCTTCTCCGCCTTGCTGTGGGAGCAAAAGGAGAGGCACTTTTTGTTTAGTGCAATACCCGGAGGGGAGGCTCCAGGGAGTGGACGTAGGTCAAGCTGACCGAACCACTATAAAATCTGGTTTACTCTTCTGATTCAGTTTTGCACTTTACTTTTCTGATATTAACTGCTTGGGTGAATATCTGTGGTTGATCTTTTCGTTCTTGTTTATGTGTTTCCGCTGCTACGTATCGAAAAGATTTTCATTGTTATCATGAAATTTTTAAATAACCAATTCACCCCCCCTCTTGGTTAGCCTCGGGGCTAGTTCACTAGGGCTTAACATCCCTATCGAACTTTCAAGTGGTATCAGAGCAGGATTCAAAATTTAGGTTTAAAAACTTTTGAATTTGATCCATGGCTAACTGTAATAATCGTAATACTGCTGAAGGATATTCTATTACAAGACCACCATTGTTTGATAATATTCCTTTTGATTTTTGGAAAACACGCATGTCTACTTTTCTGCAATCTATTGATTATCGCATGTGGATGTTAGTTAAGGATGGATACGAACTACCTTTTAGACTGATTAACAATGTGAAAACTGAATTGCCTTTTGCTGATTGGACGTTTGATGATCGTGATTTAGCACAGTTAAATGAAAAATGCTTGAACTGTTTCTTTTGTGCTTTAAAATCTGAAGACTATATGCGTGTTTCTACTTGTACAACGGGAAAGGAAATCTGGGATAGATTATGCATAACATACGAAGGTACAACTGAAGTCAAACAGTCTAGGTTAAATATCTTGTTACATGATTATGAACTTTTTCGCATGAAACCTAGTGAGACTATTTCAGAAATGTACACAAGGTTCACTCAGATTGTTACCTCTTTGCATGCTCTAGGTAGAGAACTTACTAACAACGAAAGAGTGAACAAAATTCTTAGATGTTTGCCTACCTCTTATGATGCTAAGATTACTGCTATTACTGAATCTAAAGATTTAAATACTTACTCCATTGACAGCTTACTTGGATCACTCATTGCTTACGAGCAAGGGGTGAACCAAAGGCAACTTGATGCAGGTGAACGTAAGAAAGAGAAGACAGTGGCACTAAAGGCCAAAGATTCAGATGCTAGCACTTCCGGGTCTGATAGCGATGATGTTGCCTTAATCACAAGGCAATTCAAAAGCTTTCTAAGGAAGAAACATAAGAACTATCAGAAGTGGAACAAGGGTAAGTCGAATAAAAATTTTAAGGGTTCATCTGAATCTGTTTGTTTTGAATGCAGGAAGCCTGGACACATTAAGGCTGATTGTCCAACACTTAAAGCTCACCCAAGCAAAGAGAAGGGTGAGGAGAAACCAAAGTTCAGAAAGGATAAGAAGCGGATTCAGAAGGCGTTCTGGGCAGACTCTGCATCCGACTCTTCTGAGACTGAAGCTGAAGAGGAGGAAACAAACTTGTGTCTTATGGCTGATGATCACCCTGGTCAGTCGGATCAGGAAGAGGTATGTGAGCTGACTTACGATCAATTATTTAAAGTTTCTAAAAGAATTCATACATCGTATAGGAAGCTTAAGAAAACTCATGCTAGTTTTAAATTAGATTACTTAACTTTGCAAAAAGAGCATGATTCTGTAGTTAAAGATCATTCCACACTTGATTCAAATCACATGTCTTTGCTTGATGAATTCGATGAGTTGAATAGAAAATATTCTGATTTAATTTCTGAGCATGGTTCATTGAAAACTATGCATGTGGACTTAGAAAGAGTTTGTAAAGAGTTAGATACAATGGCATGTGAAGTAGAAAGTAGCAATGGAACCTTAAAATTTGAAATTGCAAGTTTAAAGAAACAAAATGAGTTTTTGAAAGTGAAAATCAGTGCTTTTGAAAAGAACAAAACACCGCCTACTTTTGAACAGTTTTATGCACCGCCACCTTTTGAAAAATCTGTTGCAAGTTCTTCAAAGCATGTTTCATATACATCTAGGAAGAGGAATTATCATCCACGTAGATTAGTTAACCCTTTTCCTGGTGTTAGATGTTTTTCATGTGGCATGTTAGGACATATTTCTCACACCTGCACTGTTCACCGTAGTACACATTAGGTGTGGAAACCCAAACTGCCTGTTTAACAGCACAGCACGCATGCATTGCATTCTTCTTTTCATAAGAAGGAACCCAAACCTGTTTGGGTTCCTAAGACTAACGTTTGATACTTTTGTAGGTGTGCTCTCACACAAGACCTCGTGAGAGCATGTGGTACCTGGACAGCGGATGTTTTAGACATATGACTGGAGATGCAAATCAGTTCATTTCGCTGGAGGCCATAGCTGGAGGCAAGGTTACACTTAGAGATAACACCACCAGGAAGGTGGTAGGCACATGTATAATTGGTGATTCAAAGAACTTTATGATTGATAATGTTTTACTTGTAGATGGACTGAAACACAACCTACTGAGCATCAGTTAACTCTGTGACAAGGGATACAACATCAAATTCCTGCCCACTGGCTGCATTTTAAGCTTAAATGATGAAGTTGTTTTGCAGGGGCAAAGGATCAACAACGTCTACAAGCTGGATGTAAGTAGCATTAAATCTGATAATTCAATTTGCTTAAAAACTGCTGCTGATGAGTCTTGGTTATGGCATAGGAGATTATGTCATGCCAGTATGAAAACCTTTACGAGAGTCACCCAAAAGGACTTAGTTAGAGGTGTGCCCAAGCTTAAGTTCACTAAGGATCACCTGTGTGATGCCTGTCAGTTGGGGAAGCAAGTCCAGTCGTCTTTTCACTCTGTTAAGGACATTAGCACCTCTAGACCTTTAGAAGTTCTTCACATGGACCTCTTTGGACCCATCAGCACTGCCAGCTTAGGGGGGAGAGTCTATGGTTTTGTGATTGTAGATGATTATTCGAGGTTCACTTGGGTTAAAATTTTGTCACATAAATCTGAGTCATTTGATGAGTTTAGATCCTTCTCTACTTGGATTCAAAAGAAGTTAGGATGTGAGATTATTACCATCCATAGTGATCACGGAGGGGAGTTTGAAAATGAAAGATTTGGAAGTTTTTGTGAGGATAATGGGATTAGTCACAATTTTTCAGCTCCTAGGACCCCTCAGCAGAACGGGGTAGCTGAAAGGAAGAACATGACCTTAATGGAAGCCGCTAGAGCCATGCTTGCCGAGTATTCACTTCCAAAATACTTTTGGGCTGAAGCGGTGAACACTGCCTGTTATGTGCTGAATAGGATGAATATGAGAGTCAAACTGAACAAGACACCTTATGAGATCATTAAGGGTAGAACTCCAAATCTGTCCCACCTCCATGTCTTTGGCTGTAAGGTTTTCATTCTGAACAACGGGAAGTCACCCTTAGGAAAATTTGACCCCAAATCTGATGAAAGAGTGTTCTTAGGATATTCAAGTGTGGGGAAATCCTTTAAGGTGTTCAATAGGAGGACTTTGGTGGTGGAAGAAACAACCCATGTAGTGTTTGATGAATCTGATCCTAAGGAGTCTAGATCTGAAGTTGAAGATGAAGAGATTATTGAGGTTACCCAAGGAGTTGGAAATATAAATTTGGAGGAAAGGGTAGAACCTCAAACTGAGTTGCCTAGAGATTGGAGATATTCTTCAAGTCATCCTAAAGAACTGATCTTAGGAGACCCTTCTGAAGGTGTTAGGACTAGGCATGGACTTAGGAAGGAAGTAAACCATTCTGCCTTTATCTCAATGACTGAACCCACCAACATCAATCAGGCCTTGTCGGATGAAATTTGGATTTTAGCTATGCAGGAAGAATTGAATCAATTTGTAAGGAATGATGTTTGGGAGTTAGTAGAAAGACCTAAAAATCAAAGTATTGTGGGAACCAAGTGGGTCTTTAAGAATAAGATGAATGATTCTGGTGTGGTGGTGAGAAATAAGGCAAGATTGGTGGCTAAGGGGTATAATCAGATAGAAGGGATTGATTTTGAGGAGACTTTTGCCCCTGTAGCTAGATTGGAAGCCATTAGAGTGCTACTAGCCTTTGCCTATTATAAGGGATTTAAGCTGTTTCAAATGGATGTCAAGAGTGCCTTTTTAAATGGGGTAATTAAAGAAGATGTTTTTGTAGAACAACCCCCAGGTTTTGAGAGTTCTCAATATCCAAGTTATGTCTATAAATTAAAAAAGGCCTTATATGGATTGAAACAGACACCCAGAGCTTGGTATGAGAGGCTTAGCACATTCTTGTTAGAAAGAGAGTTTGTTAAGGGGAGCGTAGACACCACCCTTTTTCTGAGGAGATTAGGAGATGACTTATTCATTGTCCAGATCTATGTTGATGATATAATTTTTGGATCTTCTGATAAATATTTATGTGAAGAGTTTTCTAAAACAATGAGTAAGGAGTTTGAGATGAGTACGATGGGAGAATTATCCAACTTTTTGGGGTTTAGCATAAGGCAAACGGATGATGGAACCTTTCTCAATCAATCAAAATACACTAAGGACATTTTGAAGAAATATGAAATGGACAAATCCAAGCCAATTAATACTCCCATTCCCTCCTCAGTTCAGTTAGATAAGGATTCAAATGGAAAATCGGTTGATCAGAAGAAGTATAGAGGGATAATAGGTTCACTGCTTTACCTGACTGCTAGCTGACCTGCTATCATGTTTAGTGTTTATCTTTGTGCTAGGTTTCAGGCTGATCCTAAAGAGTCCCACCTGACTGCTGTTAAGAGAATTCTTAGATATCTTTTAGGAACCCCAAACCTAGGAATTTGGTACCTTAGGCACAACACCTCTTTTGAGATCATTGGATATTCTGATTCTGATTTTGCGGGGTGTAGGGTGGATAGGAAGAGTACCTCTGGGACTTGTCAATTCATAGGACAGTCGTTAGTCTCCTGGTCCAGTAGAAAACAAAACTCAGTTGCACTTTCCACTGCTGAAGCTGAGTACATTGCCTTAGGGAGTTGTGTGGCCCAAGTTCTTTGGTTGAAGCAATAAGTCTTGGATTTAGGAGTACCTGTTGGCACAATTTCTATTCTGTGTGATAATACTAGTGCCATCTGTATCTCTAAGAATCCAATCCAATATTCTAGGACCAAACACATTGATATTAGGCATCACTTCATTAGGGACCATATTACAAAAGGGAACATTGAGCTACATCACGTAGCAACTGAAAATCAGCTGGCTGACATATTCACTAATCAACTGGCCTTTGACTCATTCAGCATTTTGAGAACCAGATTAGGAGTGATTGATATAAATGCTTGATTCTGATGACTACTAATTTATGATTGTTCTGATTGGTATTCTGACTTCTGTTAGTTAGTTTTTTTGGTATTCTGACTTCTGTTAGTTAGTTTTTGGTATTCTGATTTTTGATTTCTGTTAGTTAGTTTTTGGTATTATGATTTCTGATTTCTGTTAATTAGTTTTGGTATTCTGATTTCTGATTTTTGACAGTTAGTTTTGGTTTGATTATTTACTTTCAGTTGATTTTATTTCTTCTGCTGATTTCTATGTTAGCATTACTGTTAGTTTGATGTGAGTATTTACTTTGCTGTGATTTTCTACCTGTTTTTATTTCTTTACTGGTTCATATCTTGCACTTACTGTTTTATGCTTTTCAAGATCTGATCACCGCTCACTACTTCTGATGATCTGAATTTTTGACTGGGAGGTTTTACCTTATTTTTGTTTGGAAGCTGGTAAGCAGTGATTGACTTCGCTGAATCTGTTAAAGGGAAGAAACATTGATAATTGTTTCTCTTCCTCTAACTCCTTTACTGGTGTATAATTTCTTTTGAATAAAAATCCTCTTCAAAATTAAAATGTTAGTTTTTGAAATAGAGATTATTTTATCTTCCTACAGTAATCTGCCTCATATCAATAGTATTTTTCAAAGTCTTGAGTCATTAGTTTGATTTTCTAAACCAAGTGATTGCATTTATCATATGTTGTATGGCTTTTATTTTGTGAATCGTTCTTCCCTACTGTGGAGAGTCATCTCCTATGTCTGGAAGATAATCTCACAGCTGAGACTCTTTAATGATTATGAAAAGGAGAAAGCTTATAAAAGATGCGCAGTGCGCCAGATAATTTGAAAAAGAGGCATAAAATGAGCCCAAAACTGAAAAGATGCAAAATTGCCAAATTGGATACACAAAGTGTATCAAAAATCAAAAGATGCGCAAAGCGCCAACCAATTTGAAAAAGAGGCACAAAATGAGCCCAAACCAAGCTTTCTTCCCATTCAGATTGTTAAATGTCTTAGAGAAATCTGTGCGCCACTTAATATTTTCAAAAGCTTGAGTTTTGAAAATCCCAATTTCTGATTTTTTACTTTGTAACACTATTACATCAGATATTTTTCTGGAACGAGGCTTGAAAGGATCTCTTTTCAAATCTAATGTCTTTTCTTCTGAATCGGATTTTTGTTTTGAAAGAGGTTTGCATCGATAAGGTGCCCGGGGTCGGAGTTACGAAAGTTGATTATTTCCAACCTTTTCTGGATTTGAGCGCTGTCAATCGTCCTGTCATTGGTTTTTGAATCTAAAGTCAAAAATTTTTTTTTGATTTTCTCAAGCATCTTGATCCAAAAAAAAAATGCTTTTTTGTGGTCAATTTTATTGATTTTTGTGTTATTTTGATTTCGTGGTTGTGTTTTTGGGATCCTGATCGATCATCTTTCTTCCTTTATCTTTTTCTATTTTCTTCACATCATCCTGGACGATACCACTATCATCCTGGACGATACCACTATCGTCCTGGATGATCCACTTCATCCTGGATGATCCAAATATCGTCCTGGACGATTCGTGCATAATCGTCCCCACACTGTTCCTGCTGCTGAAAAATTCCAATTTTTGGTGATCGTCCTGGACGATCCTTACATCGTCCTGGACGATATGATCCATATCTTCCTGATCTGATCAAACGGCTAACATTGCACCAATTATTTCCCATCATCCTGGACGATCCACCTCATCGTCCTGGACGATCCACGTGTCAGCCGCTGGACGATTGGAATTCGGCCCGTCCGACATATTTATTACATATCGTCCCGGACGATCCACCTAATCGTCCTGGACGATACTTTTCGTCAACGGTCGTCCAGCCTGACTCCTCGGGACGATCACCTGTGTCTAATCTTCCTGGATGATCGGACCGCCTTTTTGACCAATCGTCCAGGACGTCATAAATGACCAAATCGTCCCGGACGATCCCACGATCGTACGGGAGGATCAGTCCGCTTTCTATTTAAACAGTAGTTTTCTTCATATGTTTCACACCATTTTTCCTCCACTTTCCTTCTACCTTCTTCCTCTTTGGGTTCCTAATGGCTGGTGGCAAAAGGTCTCATCAAAAAGGGGCCAGTTCGTCTCGGGAACATGTCGATCCTCGCTTCCCGAATGCCGCCGATCAGGCGGCTTTCGAATGCTATCGTAATGTGGGGATCACGCACTCCAAGATTGTCAATCCCCGCTCTCTCACTTATCCCATCTTAGATTTGTTCGCACACACCTCCCTCACCTTCATTCTGACCTTAGCCTTTCCCTTCAATCTGGAACTTCTTCGAATATTCTTTGCCAACGTGCAGATTTCTGCAGACTATTCCACTCTTCAATCCTACGTAAATAAACGCCCCGTGGAACTCACGACCCACGATTTTCATAATATTCTCAACTTGTCTGTCACTGGCGACAAAATTCACACGCTTATCACCAATCCTGACTATGATTGGAGTGTCGCCAATCACTTCCTTCGCAATACCAACGCACCCTATCACGATAATGCTTGCACTTCCCTTCTCAAGGATGCCCGGACCATTCAACACGTCCTTCGTTCCTCCGTCATTCCAAAGGCGGGGGATCGAATTCACATTACCCCGCTCCTATCCTTCACCACCTACTACATCATGGCCCGTCGAGAATTTAATGCCTTTGATCTGATCATCCGAACATAGAACACCTCACCACCATTAGAGATCCAGGCCACAGGCGTCGCCCAAATCTAGCTTTAGGTCATCTTATTCACTATGCCTTAGAGACAAAATATGACCTTTAGTATCCTGTCCCTCCTGATGTCCCTCATTCCTTCTTCACAAACAACTCATTCCACGTCCTACACAGCACCCGACTACATCCGGAGGCCCGCCCCGGATGTTGATGAAGAAGAGGAAGAGGCTGTTCCAGTTCCTGCTGCACCAGAGGCACCTGTACCCCTTCGCATTGCCTCTCCCTTTGACCACCTCGTGCAGCGCTTCGACCAGTGGGAGGCCCGTTTTGACTCCTACGTGGTTGCCCAGGAGCAGCAGCACAACGAGGACATCCAACGCTTCGTGGACTATGCTGCGCAGCAGTAACAACAGCACGACCAGGACATGGCCTGGTTCGGAGCTCACTTTCAGGCCATTCACTATTACTTCTACCCTCCACCGCCACCTCCTTCTTCCGATCAGGATCCGCCTCAGTTTTAGTTTCCTATTTTGTAGTTGTTCTATTATATGTTTTTATTTCAGTGTTCTGTTTTTCCCTCCTCCTTTTTGTGATGTCAAAAGGGGGAGTCAGTTGTAGTCGTGTCTGTTTCTATTTTCTGAGTCATGTTTCCTGTATTGTTTTAGCTGTTAAATGAAAATTAAAAAAAAAATGTTTGTTTTGTTAGATCTCCTAGTTTACTTGTATTTTCAGACCACTTTACAAATATTTGCCATCATCAAAAAGGGGGAGATTGTTGCGAATCTGGTTTTGATGATGACAAACATGTTTCCTGTGTGTTTTGCTTGGCTAATCTATTTCAGGCACAAAAGACCGCGAGCCACTCAAGCTAACTCAAGATCGGGTCCAAGTGTGTCAAATGTATGATTTTTCTTTTTATTGAGTCAATTGTAATGTAACTGATTCCCTAGCTAAGTAACCTTGCACACACACACTCAGGGAGAGAGATTGAGTAAATTAGAGTTTCTGTTCAAATTTTGTTCAGATCATCCTGGACGATTTACACATCGTCCTGGATGATCAAGCCAAAATAGAAACCCTAATTAGGGCGACAAAGTTAAGAGGGGCTGATTAAGCAGATCGTCCTGGACGATCTCTGGATCATATGGGACGATATGCCCAAATCAGAAATTCTCAGCCGCCAAATCAAGTTAGGCAAGTTCTTATTTTTAGATACTTGGTCTGATCATCCTGGACGATACGTGTATCGTCCCGGACGATTCAGTACAATCATGCCTAATTTAATCTGGTAATTAAGGAAAGCAATTTATTTTTGGTTGATACGATCATATCGTCCTGGACGATCGCAAGATCGTCCCGGACGATCATGATCGTTTAGTGCATTTCAGCTGTACGACCTGAACTGGTAATTAAGGATGATTTGGGGCCTTTTTGAACTAATCGTACAGGATGATGACCCTATCGTCTGGGACGATCAAGTCATTTTTTTGGTCGTCTAGCACATATTTCTCTAGACGACCCGAACTGTCTTCTGGATGATTTTCCTCAATTTGCACTAATCGTCCCGGACGATCGCAGGATCGTCGGGACGATATGAATAACTTTTTCTACTGATCATCCAGAAGAGCCAGATCGTCCAGGCTGAAACAGCTGAATTTGAACTGATCGTACAGGATGATCTACCGATCGTCCTGGATGATCTTGGCCGACCAGTTGAGATTTAGGGCAAATTTTAAGCCCTCCTTTAAAAGAACTCTTTCCAATATTTGGAAATATCTTTTGCTGCCTTTCTTCCCTGAGAAACACTAGAGAGAGAGAGAGAGAGAGTTGGGATAGAGAGAGAGAAGATCTTGTGAGGGATTCACTAAGGTTGCTCCAAGCACGGATCAGAGTCTTCTTCTCCGCTCGTCGTCTTTCGTCTAGTCGGTGTTCGTCGTGGGAGGATCATTCGCAAGAAGATCTGGGGTTCTCTTCCCGCTTCAGGTGGAAGCAAAAGGAGTTCGAAGGTTCTCTGCCTACTTCAGGAGGAAGCGAAAGGAGGTCGGGTTCTCTACCTCACCGTGTGGTGAAAAGGAGGTGTTTGTACAGGCTTCTCCGCCTTGCTGTGGGAGCAAAAGGAGAGACACTTTTTGTTTAGTGCAATACCCAGAGGGGAGGCTCCGGGGAGTGGACGTAGGTCAAGATGACCGAACCACTATAAAATCTGGTTTGCTCTTCTGATTCAGTTTTGCACTTTACTTTTCTGATATTAACTGCTTGGGTGAATATCTGTGGTTGATCTTTTCGTTCTTGTTTATGTGTTTCCGCTGCTACGTATCGAAAAGATTTTCTTTGTTATCGTGAAATTTTTAAATAACCAATTCACGCCCCCTCTTGGTTAGCCTCGGGATTAGTTCACTAGGGCTTAACATCCCTATCAAACTTTCAAGTGGTATCAGAGCAGGATTCAAAATTTAGGTTTAAAAACTTTTAAATTTGATCGATAACTAACTGTAATAATCGTAATACTGCTGAAGGATATTCTATTACAAGACCACCGTTGTTTGATAATATTCCTTTGGATTTTTGGAAAACACGCATGTCTACTTTTCTGCAATCTATTGATTATCGCATGTGGATGATAGTTAAGGACGGATACGAACCACCTTTTAGACTGATTAACAATGTGAAAACTGAATTGCCTTTTGCTGATTAGACGTTTGATGATCGTGATTTAGCACAGTTAAATGCAAAATGCTTGAACTGTTTCTTTTGTGCTTTAAAATCTGAAGACTATATGCGTGTTTCTACTTGTACAACGGGAAAGGAAATCTGGGATAGATTATGCATAACATACGAAGGTACAACTGAAGTCAAACAGTCTAGGTTAAACATCTTGTTACATGATTATGAACTTTTTCGCCTGAAACCTAGTGAGACTATTTCAGAAATGTACACAAGGTTCACTCAGATTGTTACCTCATTGTATGCTCTAGGTAGAGAACTTACTAACTACGAAAGAGTGAACAAAATTCTTAGATGTTTGCCTGCCTCTTATGATGCTAAGATTACTGCTATTACTGAATCTAAAAATTTAAATACTTACTCTATTAACAACTTACTTGGATCACTCATTGCTTTCGAGCAAGGGGTGAACAAAAGGCAACTTGATACAGGTGAACGCAAGAAAGAGAAGACAGTGGCACTAAAGGCCAAAGATTCAGATGCTAGCACTTCCGGGTCTGATAGCGATGATGTTGCCTTAATCACAAAGTAATTCAAAAGCTTTCTAAGGAAGAAACATAAGAACTATCAGAAGTGGAACAAGGGTAAGTCGAATAAAAATTTTAAGGGTTCATCTGAATCTGTTTGTTTTGAATGCAGGAAGCGTGGACACATTAAGGCTAATTATCCAACACTTAAAGCTCACCCAAGCAAGGAGAAGGGTAAGGAGAAACCAAAGTTCATAAAGGACAAGAAGCGGATTCAGAAGGCATTCTGGGCAGACTCTGCATCCGACTCTTCTGAGACTGAAGCTGAAGAGGAGGAAATAAACTTGTGTCTTAGGCTGATGATCACCCTCGTCAGTCGGATCAGGAAGAGGTATGTGAGCTGACTTACGATCAATTATTTAAAGTTTCTTAAAGAGTTCATACATCGTATAGGAAGCTTAAGAAAACTCATGCTAGTTTGAAATTAGATTACTTAACTTTACAAAATGAGCATGATTCTGTAGTTAAAGATCATTCCACACTTGATTCAAATCACTTGTCTTTGCTTGATGAATTCGATGAGTTGAATAGAAAATATTCTGATTTAGTTTCTGAGTATGGTTCATTGAAAACTACGCATGTGGACTTAGAAAGAGCTTTTAAAGAGTTAGATACAATGGCATGTGAAGTAGAAAGTAGCAATGGAACCTTAAAATTTGAAATTGCAAGTTTAAAGAAACAAAATGAGTTTTTGAAAGTGAAAATCAGTGCTTTTGAAAAGAACAAAACACCGCCAACTTTTGAACAGTTTTATGCACCCCCACCTTTTGAAAAATCTGTTGCAAGTTCTTCAAAGCATGTTTCATATACATCTAGGAAGAGGCATTATCATCCACGTAGATTAGTTAACCCTTTTCCTGGTGTTAGATGTTTTCCATTTGGCATGTTAGGACATATTTCACACACCTGCATTGTTCACCGTAGTACACATTGGGTGTGGAAACCCAAACTGCCTGTTTTACAGTACAGCACGCATGCATTGCATTCTTCTTTTCATAAGAAGGAACCCAAACCTGTTTGGGTTCCTAAGACTGACGTTTGATACTTTTATAGGTGTGCTCTCACACAAGACCTCGTGAGAGCACGTGGTACCTGGACAGCGGATGTTCTAGACATATGACTGGAGATGCAAATCAGTTTATTTCACTGGAGTCCAGAGCTGGAGGCAAGGTTACACTTGGAGATAACACCACCAGGAAGGTGGTAGGCACAGGTATAATTGGTGATTCAAAGAACTTTATGATTGATAATGTTTTGCTTATAGATGGACTGAAACACAACTTGCTGAGCATCAGTCAACTCTATGACAAGGGATACAGCATCAAATTCCTGCCCACTGGCTGCATTTTAAGCTTAAATGATGAAGTTATTTTGCAGGGGCAAAGGATCAACAACGTCTACAAGCTGGATGTAAGTAGCATTAAATATGATAATTCAATTTGCTTAAAAACTGCTGCTGATGAGTCTTGGTTATGGCATAGGAGATTGTGTCATGCCAGTATGAAAACCTTTAGGAGAGTCACCCAAAAGGACTTAGTTAGAGGTGTGCCCAAGCTTAAGTTCACTAAGGATCACCTGTGTGATGCCTATCAGTTGGGGAAGCAAGTCCAGCCCTCTTTTCACTCTATTAAGGACATTAGCACCTCTAGACCTTTAGAAGTTCTTCACATGGACCTCTTTGGACCCATTAGCACTGCCAGCTTAGGGGGGAGAGTCTATGGTTTTGTGATTGTAGATGATTATTCGAGGTTCACTTGGGTTAAGTTTTTGTCACATAAATCTGAGTCATTTGATGAGTTTAGATCCTTCTCTACTTGGATTCAGAAGAAGTTAGGATGTGAGATTATTACCATCCATAGTGATCACGGAGGGGAGTTTGAAAATGAAAGATTTGGAAGTTTTTGTGAGGATAATGAGATTAGTCACAATTTTTCAGCTCCTATGACCCCTCAGCAGAACGGGGTAGCTGAAAGGAAGAACAGGACCTTAGTGGAAGCCGCTAGAGCCATGCTTGCCGAGTATTCACTTCCAAAATACTTTTGGGCTGAAGCGGTGAACACTGCCTGTTATGTGCTGAATAGGGTGAATGTGAGAGTCAACCTGAACAAGACACCTTATGAGATCATTAAGGGTAGAACTCCAAATCTGTCCCACCTCCATGTCTTTGGCTGTAAGGTTTTCATTCTGAACAAGGGGAAGTCACCCTTAGGAAAATTTGACCCCAAATCTGATGAAGGAGTGTTCTTAGGATATTCAAGTGTGGGGAAATCCTTTAGGGTGTTCAATAGGAGGACTTTGGTGGTGGAAGAAACAATCCATGTAGTGTTTGATGAATCTGATCCTAAGGAGTCTAGATCTGAAGTTGAAGATGAAGAGATTATTGAGGTTACCCAAGGAGTTGGAAATACAAATTTGGAGGAAAAGGTAAAACCTCAAATTGAGTTGCCTAGAGACTGGAGATATTCTTCGAGTCATCCTAAAGAACTGATCTTAGGAGACCCTTTTGAAGGTGTTAGGACTAGGCATGGACTTAGGAAGGAAGTAAACCATTCTTCCTTTATCTCAATGACTGAACCCACCAACATCAATCAAGCCTTGTCGGATGAATTTTGGATTTTAGCTATGTAGGAAGAATTGAATCAATTTGTAAGGAATGATGTTTGGGAGTTAGTAGAAAGATCTAAAAATCAAAGTATTATGGGAACCAAGTGGGTCTTTAAGAATAAGATGAATGATTCTGGTGTGGTGGTGAGAAATAAGGCAAGATTGGTGGCTAAGGGGTATAATTAGATGGAAGGGATTGATTTTGAGGAGACTTTTGCCCCTGTAGCTAGATTGGAAGCCATTAGAGTGCTACTAGCCTTTGCCTGTTATAAGGGATTTAAGCTGTTTCAAGTGGATGTCAAGAGTGCCTTTTTAAATGGGGTAATTAAAGAAGATGTTTTTGTAGAACAACCCCCAGGTTTTGAGAGTTCTCAATATCCAAGTCATGTCTATAAATTAAAAAAGGCCTTATATGGATTGAAACAGGCACCCAGAGCTTGGTATGAGAGGCTTAGCATATTCCTGTTAGAAAGAGAGTTTGTTAAGGGGAGCGTAGACACCACCCTTTTTCTGAGGAGATTAGGAGATGACTTACTCATTGTCCAGATCTATGTTGATGATATAATTTTTGGATCTTCTGATAAATATTTATGTGAAGAGTTTTCTAAAACAATGAGTAAAGAGTTTGAGATGAGTATGATAGGAGAATTGTCCTACTTTTTAGGGTTTAGCATAAGGCAAATGGATGATGGAACCTTTCTCAATCACTCAAAATACACTAAGGACATTTTGAAGAAATATGAAATGGACAAAACCAAGCCAATTAATACTCCCATACCCTCCTCAGTTCAGTAAGATAAGGATTCAAATGGAAAATCTATTGATCAGAAGAAGTATAGAGGGATAATAGGTTCACTGCTTTACTTGACTGCTAGCCGACCTGATATCATGTTTAGTGTTTGTCTTTGTGCTAGGTTACAGGCTGATCCTAAAGAGTCCCACCTGACTGTTGTTAAGAGAATTCTTAGATATCTTTTAGGAACCCCAAACCTAGGAATTTGGTACCCTAGGCACAGCACCTCTTTTGAGATCATTGGATATTCTGATTCTAATTTTGCAGGGTGTAGGGTGGATAGGAAGAGTACCTCTGGGACTTGTCAATTCATAGGACAGTCATTAGTCTCCTGGTCCAGTAGAAAACAGAACTCAGTTGCACTTTCCACTGCTGAAGCTGAGTACATTGCCTTAGGGAGTTGTGTGGCCCAAGTTCTTTGGTTGAAGCAACAAGTCTTGGATTTAGGAGTACCTGTTGGCACAATTTCTGTTCTGTGTGATAATACTAGTGCCATCTGTATCTCTAAGAATCCAATCCAACATTCTAGGACCAAACACATTGATATTAGGCATCACTTCATTAGGGACCATGTTACAAAAGGGGACATTGAGCTACATCACGTAGTAACTGAAAATCAGCTGGCTAACATATTCACTAAACCACTGACCTTTGACTCATTCAGCATTTTGAGAACCAGATTAGGAGTGATTGATATAAATGCTTGATTCTGATGACTGCTGATTTATGATTGTTCTGATTGGTATTCTCACTTTTGTTAGTTAGTTTTTTTTGTATTCTGACTTCTGTTAGTTAGTTTTTGGTATTCTGATTTCTGATTTCTGTTAGTTAGTTTTTGGTATTATGATTTCTGATTTCTGTTAGTTAGTTTTGGTATTCTGATTTTTGATTTCTGTCAGTTAGTTTTGGTTTGATTATTTGCTTTCAGTTGATTTTATTTCTTCTACTGATTTCTGTGTTAGCATTACTATTAGTTTGATGTGAGTATTTACTTTGTTGTGATTTTCTACCTATTTTTATTTCTTTACTGATTCATATCTTGCACTTACTGTTTTATGCTTTTCAAGATCTGATCACCGCTCACTACTTCTGATGATCTGGATTTTTGACTGGGAGGTTTTACCTTATTTTGGTTTGGAAGCTGGTAAGCAGTGATTGACTTCGCTGAATCTGTTAAAGGGAAGAAACATTGATAATTATTTCTCTTCCTCTAACTCCTTTACTGGTGTATAGTTTCTTTTGAATAAAAATCCTCTTCAAAATTAAAATGTTAGTTTTTGAAATAGAGATTATTTTATCTTCCTACAGTAATCTGCCTCATATCAATAGTGTTTTTCAAAGTCTTGAGTCATTAGTTTGATTTTCTAAACCAAGTGATTGCATTTATCATATGTTGTATGGCTTTTATTTTGTGAATCGTTCTTCCCTACTGTGGAGAGTCATCTCCTATGTCTGGAAGATAATCTCACAGCTGAGACTCTTTAATGATTATGAAAAGGAGAAAGCTTATAAAAGATGCGCAGTGCGCCAGATAATTTGAAAAAGAGGCATAAAATGAGCCCAAAATGGAAAAGATGCAAAATTGCCAAATTGGATACACAAAGTGTATCAAAAATCAAAAGATGCGTAAAGCGCCAATCAATTTGAAAAAGATGCACAAAATGAGCCCAAACCAAGCTTTCTTCCCTTTCAGATTGTTAAATGTCTTAGAGAAATCTGTGCGCCACTTAATATTTTCGAAAGCTTGAGTTTTGAAAATCCCGATTTCTGATTTTTTACTTTGTAACACTATTATATCAGATATTTTTCTATAACGAGGCTTGAAAGGATCTCTTTTCAAATCTAATGTCTTTTTTTCTGAATCGGATTTTTGTTTTGAAAGAGGTTTGCATCGATAAGGTGCCCGGGGTCGGAGTTACGAAAGTTGATTATTTCCAACCTTTTCTGGATTTGAGCGCTGTCAATCGTCCTGTCATTGGTTTTTGAATCTAAAGTCAAAAAAAAAAAATTGATTTTCTCAAGTATCTTGATTCAAAAAAAAAATGCTTTTTTTGTGGTCAATTTTATTGATTTTTGTGTTATTCTGATTTCGTGGTTGTGTTTTTAGGATCCTGATCGATCATCTTTCATCCTTCATCTTTTTCTATTTTCTTCACATCGTCCTGGACGATACCACTATCGTCCTGGATGATCCACTTCGTCCTGGACGATCCAAACATCATCCTGGATGATTCGTGCAAAATCGTCCCCACACTGCTCCTGCTGCTGAAAAATTCCAATTATTGGTGATCGTCCTGGACGATCCTTACATCGTCCTGGACGATATGATCCATATCTTCCTGATCTGATCAAATGACTGACATTGCACCAATTATTGCCCATCATCCTGGATGATCCACCTCATCGTCCTGGATGATCCACGTGTCAGCCGCTGGACGATTGGAATTCGGCCCGTCCGACATATTTATTGCATATCGTCCCGGATGATCCACCTAATCGTCCTGGACGATACTTTTCGTAAACGGTCATCCAGCCTGACTCCTCAGGACGATCGCCTGTGTCTAATCGTCCTGGATGATCTCTGATCGTCCTGGACGATCGGACCGCCTTTTTGACCAATCGTCCAGGAAGTCATAAATGACCAAATCATCCCGGACGATCCCGCAATCGTACGGGACGATCAGTCCGTTTTCTATTTAAACAGCAGTTTTCTTCATATGTTTCACACCATTTTTCCTCCACTTTCCTTCTACCTTCTTCCTCTTTGGGTTCCTAATGGCTGGTGGCAAAAGGTCTCGTCAAAAGGGGGCCAGTTCGTCTCGGGAACATGTCGATCCTCACTTCTCGAATGCCGCCGATCAGGCGGCTTTCGAATGCTATCGTAATGTGGGGATCACGCACTCCAAGATTGTCAATCCCCGCACTCTCACTTATCCCATCTTAGATTTGTTCACACACACCTCCCTCACCTTCATTCTGACCTTAGCCTTCCCCTTCAATCTGGAACTCCTTCGAATCTTCTTTGCCAATTTGCGGATTTCTGCGGACTATTCCACTCTTCGATCCTACATAAATCAACGCCCCGTGGAACTCACGACCCATGATTTTCACAATATTCTCAACTTGTCTGTCACTGACGACAAAATTCACACGCTTATCACCGATCCTGACTATGATTGGAGTGTCGCTAATCACTTCCTTCGCAATACCAACGCACCCTATCACGACAATGCTTGCACTTCCCTTCTCAAGGACGCCCGGACCATTCAACACGTCCTTCGTTCCTCCGTCATTCCAAAGGCGGGGGATCGAATTCACATTACCCCGCTCCAGTCCTTGACCACCTACTACATCATTGCCCGTCGAGAATTTAATGCCTCTGATCTGATCATCCGAACATAGAACACCTCACCACCATTAGAGATCCGGGCCACAGGCATCGCCTAAATCTAGCTTTAGGTCATCTTATTCACTATGCCTTAGAGATAAAATATGACCTTCAGTATCCTGTCCCTCCTGATGTCCCTCCTTCCTTCTTCACAAACAACTCATTCCACATCCTACACAGCACCCGACTACATCCGGAGCCCGCCCCGGATGTTGAGGAAGAAGAGGAAGAGGTTGTTCCAGTTCCTGCTGCACTAGAGGAACCTGCACCCCTTCACATTGCCTCTCCCTTTGACCACCTGGTGCAGCGCTTCGACCAGTGGGAGGCCCGTTTTGACTCCTACATGGTTGCCCAGGAGCAGCAGCACAACGAGGACATCCAACGCTTCGCGGACTATGCTGCGCAGCAGCAACAGCAGCACGACCAGGACATGGCCTGGTTCGGAGCTCACTTTCAGGCCATTCACCATTACTTCTACCCTCCACCGCCACCTCCTTCTTCCGATCAGGATCCGCCTCAGTTTTAGTTTTCTGTTTTGTAGTTGTTCTATTGTATGTTTTTATTTCAGTGTTCTGTTTTTCCCTCCTCATTTTTGTGATGTCAAAAGGGGGAGTCAGTTGTAGTCGTGTCTGTTTCTGTTTTCTGAGTCATGTTTCCTGTATTGTTTCAGCTGTTAAATGAAAATTTTAAAAAAAATGTTTGTTTTGTTAGATCTCCTAGTTTACTTGTATTTTCAGATTACTTTACAAATATTTGCAATCATCAAAAAGGGAGAGATTGTTGCGAATCTGGTTTTGATGATGACAAACATGTTTCCTGTGTGTTTTCCTTGGCTAATCTATTTCAGGCACAAAAGACCGCGAGCCACTCAAGCCAACTCAAGATCGGGTCCAAGTGTGTCAAATGTATGATTTTTCTTTTTATTGAGTCAATTGTAATGTAACTGATTCCCTAGCTAAGTAACCTTGCACACACACACTCAGGGAGAGAGATTGAGTGAATTAGAGTTTCTGTTCAAATTTTGTTCAGATCGTCCTAGACGATTTACACATCGTCCTGGATGATCAAGCCAAAATAGAAACCCTAATTAGGGCGACTAAGTTAAGAGGGTCCGATTAAGTAGATCGTCCTGGACGATCTCTGGATCGTACGGGACGATATGCCCAAATCAGAAATTCTCAGCCGCCAGATCAAGTTAGGCAAGTTCTTATTTTTAGATACTTGGTCTGATCGTCCCAGATGATACGTGTATCATCCCAGACGATTCAGTACAATCATGCCTAATTTAATCTGGTAATTAAGAAAAGCAATTTATTTTTGGTTGATACGATCATATCGTCCTGGACGATCAGAGGATCGTCCCGGACGATCATGATCGTTTAGTGCATTTCAGCTGTACGACCCGAACTGTGTTCAAGATGATTTGGGGCCTTTTTGAACTAATTGTACAGGAAGATGACCCTATCGTCTGGGATGATCAAGTCATTTTTTTGGTCGTCCAGCACAGATTTCTCTGGACGACCCGAACTGTCTTCTGGACGATTTTCCTCAATTTGCACTAATCGTCCCGGGCGATCGCAGGATCGTCGGGACGATATGAACAACTTTTTCTACTAATCGTCCAGAAGAGCCAGATCGTCCAGGCTGAAACAGCTGAATTTGAACTGATCGTACAGGACGATCTTGGCCGACCAGTTGAGATTTAGGGCAAATTTTAAGCCCTCCTTTAAAAGAACTTTTTCCAATATTTGGAAATATCTTTTGCTGCCTTCCTTCCCTGAGAAACCCTAGAGAGAGAGAGAGTTGGGAGAGAGAGAGAAGATCTTGTGAGGGGGAGTTAGTGAGGGATTCACTAAGGTTGCTCCAAGCACGGATCAGAGTCGTCTTCTCCGCTCGTCGTCTTTCGTCTAGTCGGTGTTCGTCGTGGGAGGATCGTTCGCAAGAAGATCCGGGGTTCTCTTCCCGCTTCAGGTGGAAGCAAAAGGAGTTCGAAGGTTCTCTGCCTACTTCAGGAGGAAGCGAAAGGAGGTCGGGTTCTCTACCTCACCGTGTGGTGAAAAGGAGGTATTTGTACAGGCTTCTCCGCCTTGCTGTGGGAGCAAAAGGAGAGACACTTTTTGTTTAGTGCAATACCCAGAGGGGAGGCTCCGGGGAGTGGACGTAGGTCAAAATTATCGAACCACTATAAAATCTGGTTTGCTCTTCTGATTCAGTTTTGCACTTTACTTTTCTGATATTAACTGCTTGGGTGAATATCTATGGTTGATCTTTTCGTTCTTGTTTATGTGTTTCTGCTGCTACGTATCGAAAAGATTTTCATTATTATCGTGAACTTTTTAAATAACCAATTCACCCCCCCTCTTGGTTAGCCTCGGGACTAGTTCACTAGGGCTTAACATCCCTATCGAACTTTCAGTTTTCTCCAAAGCTAACGCCAAAATGGATTTACCTGAACATTTAAATAGCAGCTCCAACTGATCTCTTTGTAACTCTGATTGAATAGGGATGGACAAAATAATCTCCATTAGATGCTGCCCAAATAATTGCTTCAGCTTACATTCATTCCAATTTCCATCATTGATAAAGCCCGATAGAACTTCTGTATCTTCATTCATGTTGGTGACAAACGAAGGCCATTTGTCATTACTTCTCTCCAAAATCCATGTATCTTTGATGGTATTAACTTCAGCACCAGTAGACACCTTCCATTTAACAATCAGATGAAGAAACTTTGCACCATTTAATATATTCTTCTATGTGGGTGAAGAATAACTCTTACATTCAGAACTCCACACGTCGTTACCATACTTTGACATCAAGGTTCTATTGAGAAGGGAGTTAGGCTTTGAAATAAAGCTCCAAGAAAATTTTGCCCTCAAAGGACCTACTTCCTCCACAACCGATTGCAAGCCACAACCACCTTTCCTTTTAGTCTTACAATGTACATCCCATGCCACATAATGAAGCCCATTCGTAGCATCATTCTTGTGCCATAAAAAACTTCTACAGATCTTCTAAAAATCATTCAAAACCCCCATAGGAACTAATGAATGAGTTACTAGAAAGATAGGAGGTGAAATAAAAGCTGAGTTCACAAGAAGTAATTTTTCGACTAGCGAAATAAACTTATTTCCCCATGTATTCAATCTATTAGAACCTTTTTCTAATAGATTTTGAAAATTAGAAAACACCAATATCCTTAAAGCAATTTTTACTCCAAATACTCCATTTCATTTACCACCTTGAAACCCATCAACTTTGAAAGAGTTCTCACTTTCCTTCTCTTAACCTATTTCCCAAAAAGAATAGAAGATTTTACTATATTGATCTTCTGTCCAGTCCATCTACAATACTTATCAATAATGTTCTTCAGTTTCCTCATGCTCTTGAGGTTGGCATTAGAAAGGATAAGTATATCATCAGCTTACAATAAATGAGAGATCCTAGGAGCATTTGGAGTGACCTTAATATAAACATTCCTTCCTTTCTGAGCAAAAAGCATTTGTTAATAATTGTGAGCACATAATAAAAAGGCAAGGTGATGATGGGCAACCTTGCCTAAACCCACTTCTTGCCTCAATCCATTTAGTATTAACACCATTAACCATAAAAAATTTAACCTTCACCATGCACTCCATAATAAGATTTGAAAATTTCCTTGGAAACCCAAACTAATCAAGCACTTGATTTATAGTAGACCATCCCATGCTATCATATGCTTGTTCCATATCAATTTTAATTGCCATCAATCCCTTCTTTGATTTTGAATATCTCAATTAATTAAATAATTCTTGGGCAAGTAAAATCTGATCAGACATAGACCGACCTTTTAGAAAAGTATATTAAACTTTAGAAATAACTTTTGGGAAGAAATGAGTCATCCTATTTAATAACATTCTAGCCACAATCTTATAAATAGATTTGCAAAGGCTTATAGGACGATAATTAGCATGTGTCAAAGGGTTTTTCACCTTTGGAATCAACACCACTTTAGTCTCCTTCCATTCAGAACACAACTTGCCAGAAGTAAAGAAAGAACTAATAGCCATCCACAAATCTTCTTTAATAAAAGACCAATAAGCTTTAAAGAAAGAGAAAGTTACCCCATCATTACCTGGTGATTTATTCGACTCTAAATGCTTAATAACATGCTCTATCTCATCTATAGAAAAGTCTTTCTCAAGCATCAATCTATCACCATCATCTAACTTCGATTAAAAAGAAGGCCACCCTTTCAAAAGACATCTACATTCCCTCCATTTGTCTTTAAAGAAGTCAAAGAAAATTTCTTTAATATGCTCTTGGTCTTCAATTAATGCACCTTCACTATCTTTCACCTAATTAATCCAATTTCTATTCCTTCTAGCTGTTGCATAAGCATGAAAAAACTTTGGGTTAGAATCACCTTCTCCCATCCACTGAACTTTTGCTCTTTGTTTACACCAACTACTCAACCGGACAAAGGTGGAGTTAAGCTCATTAACCTTGGATTTTAAGAGAATCAATCTCTAGTCTGAGAGTCCTCCATTGCTGGTTTCTTCAATTTGTAGTTCCAGAATTTCTTTCTTAAGGATCTCCTTCAGATCATACAAGTTCTTGTGCTTTGCTTTACTCTAATAGAATAAAGCCTTCATCACTCTTCTAAAATTTAAATTCAGGAATTCCACGACATTAACATGAACAACTTTCTTTCAAGTGTGATAAAAAATTACATAAAAAGCTCGATACGTTGCCCATACATCCTCAAACATTATTGTTCGGCTTCTACGAAAACCAGAGGAGAAGATTTTTAGCATAATGGGACAGTAGTCCGAAGCTAATCTGGCAAGATGCCTAACAACCACCATCTTAGTAGTTTTCAAAGTAGGTGAGTTAAGAATACATCGGTCCAATCTTTCCAAGATTCCAGCTCCACCAATTTTATTATTACACCAAGTATATTTTGGACCAACTATTCCTACTTCATGAAAGTCACAATTTATCATAAAAGAATACATATCTTGAGGCCCTTAAGATAGAACAAACTTCTTACCACCTCTCTTATCATCTTGGGACAAAATATAATTGAAGTCACCTCCCACCATAGCTAGAATTAGTTTACTTGATAGCATCTCCAGGTTACTCCATAAACTCCTCCTCTTGAAACAATCCATGCACCCATAAACCGTGGCTATCACCCACATACCTTTATTAGCAATATTAAGCTCACCCATCACTAGTTGAGAATTCGTTTCTTTAATTGAAAAAGATGCAATATCAGACCTCTAGCAAGTCATGATACCACCAGATAACCCATCCGAGGGGAAATGGAAAAAATCCAACTTTTCACCAATAAATCTCTTGAATTCAAAAGAATCAATAGAAGAAATTTTTGTTTCAACCAAGCCAACAAATAAAGTATCATAATCTTTCACAATCTCCTTCAAATATCGAGAGGCTTCAACTTTCCTAGCCCCTCTTCAATTCCAAAAAATAATGGACGTCATTTAAGGTTGATAGTGGGATTGCTCCCATTAACATTCCTCTTCAATAATTCACATTTACTGCTGCGAGAAGGAAAATTAATGTTTCCAAGCGATCAAAGTTCTTTTTGAAGATTAAATTTGACAGCGCCTGATGAGATCCTTTCCTTTTTATTAGGTGAATCAGAACCTCCCTTCCCATCTTTTATCAATTCGTCATCTTCTCTATCATTTATACTGGAATCAGCAAGATCTTCCTTCGTGTTTATTTTTTCATCAACATTCTCTATATCCAGTAATTTAAACATATTTGCATCTATTTGTATAGGTTCCTTACCAACAGAAGCCTGGTTGATAGGCTTCATCACCTGATCTCCTGAGTATCCACAAACCGCATCAACAACCTTCAAGTCTTTATCAACATCTGGCCCTTCTTGTTCTATAGTTAAATGTTCTTCCTCATTGATCACTGGCAAAACATCACAGACTTCTTCAATACTATCCTTCACTTCCAGCCCAGTTCTACACGTACTCATTTGCTGAACTTTCTTGACATACACAGGGGCATCTTTAGTAGGAATGCCTTTATTCTGAATGCCTCTTATAGAAGCAGAAAATTTCCTTCTTCTTCCATAGTTAACATGTATCTAAGGACTATATGAAGATCCTTTATCAGCTACCAACACCTTTGACTTCTTCGCATTAGCACTCACTGAGGTTGAAGTCCCCAAGCCTTCATTAGCCACAGAATTCGTCTCCAAACTACAATCATTGATTAAATGGCCAACTTTCCCACACTTGAAACAAAAAGTGGAAACTTTCTCATATTATAGTTTTTGAAAAAATTGACCATTTATTCCCTCCACTCACACCCCCAAAGGGAGTTATTTATCTAGAGAAACATGCACACAACCCCTTGTATATTCTCTTTTTCCCCACTAGAATATATTACCATCCAAAAACAAAGGTGCTCCAACCAACGAGGTGATTTGAGATACATTGATCTCATCCCAATAATAAAGAGGTAGATGAGGCATCCTCACCGAGATAGGAGATGTCAAACCTTTCAGAGAATTAGGAGCAAACTCTGGAGTTCACTTGTTTAGACCAACTATATAACCACTAACAAACCAAGGACCTCCTGATAATACATTTTCCATAGATTCAGGAGAAGAAAATGAACATAGCACCAAACCTAACCCAAGAATCGTTAGGTGAAACTTCCCAAACTGCATCCATTACCGACGTAACTCCTCTGCAATCACATGAACCAAAATGTTTTTACCAAAAACTTTCACAACTATAGAGCACTGTAGTTTATCAGAGTTAGATTTAACACTTGGTTCAAACAATTTGATAGCCAGACCACCCTCAGATAAAATGGATTCCTCATTTGTAAAATTAATTCTGATGTTAGGATATTTAGTCCAAGGATTACCCGTCCTATCATTCACAACGTTCACAACAGAAGGATTATAATCCTTCTCATTCTGAACTAATTTTCCTTTAGGTATACTCCCTTGAGCTTTTACACAAACATCTGACTGATTATTCACTACATTCAGAGCAGAAGAATTATCCTTATTGACCACATTACCAAATATGTTGACAAAAAACTTCATATCTGATGACGATGATGCTTCAAAATTGTTTGTTCTATTCAACAAAGAAATCTTGCCAGTGGACCATGGTGTTTTGAAATTCATTATGTCTTCAACTTGTTTTCCTTTACCAACAATCAGAGATATTGTCTTCTCAACACCATCTACCGGCTCTTTAATCACTAATGGAACTCCCTTGAAAATCTTGTTACTACCAATTTACAAAGAAGTTTGCAATTCATCAGATCATGACATAGGTGGAACACTAATGGAAGACTTCTGGTGACCAGAAGTGGCCACCGAAGGCACCTCCTCCATGAGAGAATGAATAAAAAAAATGCGGGATAAAAAATTTGAAAAAAATGAAGGGGTTCTCTCTCTAGAAAATGAGAACTTCTCTCTCTAAAAAACTTACACTTTCATTTTCTAGTTTTTTTGTTCAGCTTCCTATAATTTATGCATATTCTCCAACCAATAACTATTCTAGTAGGTATTAATTCACTTTTTCTCATTTACTACTATAGTTAGGCCTCCTTTATTGGGAATACAATATATATAGGACTAACCCATGCACTATCTAACATGGGGCTAATAATTCTTGTGTCCAACCACTTAAGTATCTCTTTCTTCATAATTTCTTTCATAATAGAGTTCAATCTCCTTTGGGGTTTAGCTTTTGGAATGGAATTTTCCCCCATCATAATCTTATGCATGTATAAGGATGGACTAATTCCCTTAATATTAGCTTTGGTCCATGAAAATGCACTTTTATATGTGCTAATAACCCTAATAAACTAGCTTTCTTAGTCTTCTCCTTATTCAGTAGAAATGATGATAGGTAAGGTTGACTCTTCTCCTAAGAAGGTTTACTTCAAATGGGAAGGCAAGGCTTGTAACTCTAGAAAGGGTGCCTTAATAATAAATGGTTTTAAAGGCATACCCAGGGGATGATGTATTAAGCACTTCAAACCTATCCCTAAATATTTAAAGGGAATTACTAATCATTTGGATAGAATCTCTTTCTCCCACTCTGATATCATCCTCAAACAAAGGAATCTCTAAAAAACTCTTAATCAATAAATACTCCAAACAGTCATCCACTATATCAACTCTATGATAATCTTTATTTTGGTCCCTAAGAAACTTCAGTGACTTTAAGATATTGAAGGTTACTTTCAGATCTTATTTTCTTATTATCAATTCTCCCTTTTACAGATCTATCTTGGCCCAACTAGTTATTAGGAAAGGTCTACCCAAGATAATAGGTATCTCATTGTATTCTTCTATATCAAAGACATTAAAATCCAAAAGAAAAATAAACTTATCTACCTTAACTAACAAATCCTCTATTACCCCCTTTAGATAGGCAAATGAATGGTCTACTAATTAAAGGGTAATAATGGTAAGTTAGATTTCTTCTAAATCATGTCTTTTGAATATGGTCAAGGACATTAGATTAATGCTAGCTCCTAAATCAAATAGTGCCCTCCCAAAAAATTTGTCCCTAAGAGCCATAGAAATGGTAATTCTACCAAGGTCCTTAAGATTTTGAGGAAGTTTCTTCTACAAGATTGCACTGCATTCCTCATTCAAAGCTACAATCTCAAGTCTTCTAATCTTCTCTTTTTACTCAAGATGACTTTCATGAACTTAGCATAAGAATACATTTATTTTATGGCTTCTACAAATGGAATGTTAATAGTTTCCTTTTTAAATACTTCCAGAAACCTCAAAAATTGCCTATCTAAATTTTTCTTATTACTCAAATTGATTATTTAATCTTTCTTTATTAGATTTAAATGAGAATTTAACTTTTAACAGGACACAATGGAGAAAAAGGATTCATGTAGTTGACCCCACATAGTGGGATAAAGGCTTGATGTTGTTGTTGTTGTTGTTGTACTCAAATTGAATTTGGGATGATTTTCCATCCTGAATTATATGTATTTAAAAAAAGGGTTATTAGTTCTATTATTAGTTATTGGATTGTATTCCAAAAACATTAGGATCACTAGAGGCATGGAAGATGGCCGTATAGTCAAATGTGAATTTTGAGGTGAATTAATGTCAAGATTATCTAATTTTCTAGAAATGGTAGCTACTTGAGTGGTTAATATTGATATAGTATCATATTCATAAAAGCCAGCTACCTTTTTAAGATTAATTATTTTAGATGGCTATTGAAAATTTTTGCTAGCCATCTCCTTAATCAAAGTATATGCCTTATACAAAGGCTTTAACAAGAAAGAACCACTAGCGACAACATCAATGATTGATCTAAGGGAATCTATAAGGCTGTTATAAAATGTTAGAATGTTTAACCAAATAGGGAGAGAATGATAAGGAAATTTCTTAAGGATTTCTTTAAATCCCTCTCACAATTCATAAATGGACTTGCCATCTAATTGGGTAAAAGTTATAATGTCATTTCTAAGCTTAGTTGTTTAAACGGTGAACAATATTTAGCTAAACATTTATGTGCAAGATTATTATAAGTTGTAATTGAGCATGGGGGAAATAATTTTAGCAATAATTTAGCTTTAACCCTAACTGAAAAAGAAAACTACCTAAGTCTGACAACATCATCAGCAACACCATTATATTTGAAGGTTGCATATATTTCTAGAAAACTAGCTATATGTAAATTAGCGTATTCTTTTTGAGTTCCCCCAAATTGAAAGTTTTGCACCATTTGGATTATGGTAGGTTTTAATTCAAAATTATTGTCTTGAATGCTTGGTCTATTTATACTTTATTGTATACCTTAAACCATAGAGTTAATGCATTCCCTAAGTGGTCTAGGCTGATTATTGTCTGGAAGTTAGTCAGCATTTTTTGGTTCTTTCTTAAATATTTGATTTTTTTCATAGTCTTTTCAATTTTAGTGTCATATAGAAGTTCTCCTAGTTATTTTGTACTACACATGAAATAGTAAGCAATATAATAGAAAATGTAAAACACTGAGCAATAATAGTTAATCTGTAAGCAAAGTAATACCAAAAATGTAAAAATTATAAAGAAAAGTAGATTAAACTAACAATTTGGTCAACAATATAAAATACAAAATAGGATATATAATTTCACTAGTTGTATTCCCTGGCAATGTTGCCAAAAACTTGGCAGGGCTTTTTCTCTTTTAGCTAAAAAATGCATTGATTCGTGTTTTAGCTTATACACTATAGAGTTCTCTTACAGAGGTTTAATTTTGTTATAGTGTAAGTCCTATTTAACGTAAGTGCATGTGTCTTGTTAAGTAATATACTGATGATAATAGTGTCAATCCCATGGGGAAAATAAGAAATTTACTAAGTTCACTTTAGTATTGCCTGCTGAACTACTAAATTTATCTTATTTGATGATTTAAATGGGTGGTCCAGAAAAAGTTAAAAAGCTTCAAATGCAAAATGTAAATTCATTATTTTTAAAAGTTTTAAACCTATGATATATTTAAAAGTGCATGATTTTATTAGAGTGTATATCAACCTATTTTTATAGTGGATCATACAACAATAACAAGCCTTTGTCCCACTACGTGGGGTCGGCAACATGAATCCTTTTTCTCCATTGTGTCCGGTTCAAAGTCAAATTCTCGTTTAAATCTAATAGAGAAAGATCATTTCTAATATTTTCTAACCAAGTCTTTTTAGGTCTACCTCTACCTTTCTTAACATAAGTCAAATCTAATACCTCTACTTTCCTAACTGGGTCATCGGAAGGCCGCCGTTTTATGTGACCAAACCATCTAAGGCGACTCTCTCTAATCTTATCCTCCACTAGAGCTACTCCAACCTTTTCACGTATATGCTCATTTCGTATCCTGTCTCTAAGAGTAAATCCACTCATCCACCTAAGCATCCTCATCTCCGCAACACATAACTTAGTATTGTGCTTCTCTTTTAATGGCCAACATTCTGCACCATAAAGTATTGCAGGTCTCACCACCATCTTATAGAATTTTCCCTTAAGTTTAAGGGGGACTTTTCTATCACACAACAAGCCCGATGCATTCCTCCACTTCAACCATCCAACTTGAATTCTACTGATAACATCCCCATCTATTTCACCATCACTCTGAACAATAGATCCAAGATATCTAAAACGTGTACTCTTATTAATGACTTGATCGCCCAAAGTCACAATCCCCTCACTAGGTCTATTACTGCTAAAATTACACTCCATATATTCAGTTTTAGATCTACTCAAGCGAAAACCTTTAGACTCTAAGGTTGATCTCCAAACTTCAAGTTTACCTTCAACTCCCTCTTTAGTCTTGTCAACAAGAAGAATATCATCAGCAAAAAGCATACACCAGGGTACATCCTCTTGTAAATGTCTAGTGAGAACATCCATGACTAACGCGAAAAGATATGGGCTTAAAGCTGATCCTTGATGTAATCCAACCGAAATAGGGAAATACTTGGTCAAACCACCTTGTGTTTGAACATAAGTAGTAGCTCCTTCATACATATCTTTAATGATTTGAATATAAGCATTATTAACTCCTTTCTTTTCAAGAACTCTCCATAGCACTTCTCTTGGAACTTTATCATATGCTTTCTCTAAATCAATAAATATCATATGTAGATCCTCCTTATTCTCCTATATTTCTCCATCAAACCTCTCAATAAATGTATGGCTTCCATAGTAGACCTACCAGGCATGAATCCAAATTGATTTTGAGAAACATTAGTATCACGCCGCAACCTACGCTCCATAACTCGCTCCCATAGTTTTAAAGTGTGACACATTAACTTAATTCCTCTATAATTCGCACAATCTTATGCATCACCTTTATTCTTATAAATAGGAATCAATACACTCATTCTCCACGCATCTGGCATCTTTTTAGTCTTCAAAATATTATTAAAAAGTTTAGTTAGCCAAGAAATTCCTTCATCTCCTAAGCATTTCCACATCTCTATTGGGATATCATCAGGTCCAACAGCTTTTCCACACTTCATTTTCTTTAAAGCCTCTCTAACTTCAGTTTTACTACTGCGCCGATAAAAACAGAAATCTTTATTTTCATTTAGGATGCTAAGGTCACTAAAGTCAATTGTATTCCTACAATCTTCATTAAAAAGTTTATCAAAATATCTCATCCACCTTTGTTGAATATCATCTTCTAAGAAAAGT
Source organism: Dendrobium chrysotoxum (assembly GCA_019925795.1). NCBI lineage: Eukaryota > Viridiplantae > Streptophyta > Magnoliopsida > Asparagales > Orchidaceae > Dendrobium > Dendrobium chrysotoxum. The sequence continues at coordinate 19,173,422 of CM034307.1, forward strand.
ACTTTTTGATTTTCATCCTTAATACACTTCACTTGAATTAAATCCTTACTACTCCTATCTCTTTGTTTGGCTAGCTTATACATATATCTTTCTCCCTCCTTAGTATCTAATCTATTATATAAATCATTAAAAGCTAAGATCTTTGCATCACATATTGCTTTCTTAGAATCCTTACATGCCTCTTTATATCTTTCCCAATTATCAGAATTTTTACATCTAATCCAATTTTTATAACAAATCTTCTTATTTTTTATCTTTTCTTGCACAATTGGATTCCACCACCAGCTATTTTTACTATTAGGGGCTTTTTCCTTTGATACTCCAAACACATCTTTAGCAATATTTTTAATATCACTAGCCACTTTTTCCCACATAACATTAGCATCCTCATGCACAAATAAAATCTTAGAATCTAAAATCTTACTCTCAAAAATATTTTTATTACTATTCTTTAAATGCCCCCATCTAATCCTAGAAAATCGCTTTACTTTATTTTTTATTTTCTGTCCTTTCATCTTAAAGTCTAAAACTAATAAGCGATGTTGGGTAAATAAACTTTCACTCGGAATAACTTTACAATCTTTGCAATCTAAACGATCTACTTTTCTTATAAGAAAATAATCAATCTGAGTTTTACTATAACCATTCTTATAAGTGATGAGATGCTCATCTCTTTTCTTAAATAAGGTATTAGCAATTAAAAAATCATAAGCTAAAGAAAAATCTAGTATGGTCTTACCACCTTCATTAGTCTTTCCAAACCCATATCCACCATGAATGCTTTTAAAATTATTTACCTCTCTACCAACATGTCCATTTAAATCTCCTCCAATAAAATTTTTTTCTTCGAGAGGTATCTTTTGAATTAATTCTTCTAAATCTTCCCAAAATTTTAATTTTGAACACATATCCAAACCTACTTGAGGAGCATAAGCACTTATAATATTAATAATCTTAGCATCAACAACAATCTTTAAAGCCATAATTCTATCTCCAATTCTATTAATATTTATAACATTATCCTTCAAACTCTTATCTATAATCACGCCTACACCATTTCTAGTACGACTCTTACCTGAATACCAAACTTTAAATCCTAAACAATCAATCTCCTTAGCCTTCTCTCCAACCCATTTAGTTTCCTGAATGCACAAAATATTTATCTTCCTATGAATCATAATATCTATTAATTCCATTAATCTTCCTGTAAGGGAACCTATATTCCAAGTTCCTATCCTAATATTAGTATCATGGACTAGCTTCTTTGCCCACATCCGTCCTTGATGTGGGAACCCTTGCCTATTTAACACTGCACCCGGGCGCCGATGCAGCGGCCCTTGCACACTTTTCACTATATTCAGGCCATACAGTGCGTCGCTTCCAGGGAACGCCCTAGCATTAACACAATTTATTAAAGGATTCATGTCATGGTTATTCGACAAGTTTTACGCTGGCTGTCGACTACCTAACGCAACCCTCCACTTTTCTCATCCAGGACTTGGGACCTGGAAACGGCAGTGTTAATATGTCTATAGCGTCATAAAAAATTTAGGTAAATGTTCATTAATGGAAATTAATTTTAATTTAATTAGTAATTATATGTTTTATAATGTGTAATGGGGCTTATAAGTAATTAAGGATTGGATTGACGAAGTGAAAATGCAAGTTGGAACACTTACTTTGTGGATCATAGTGGCGTCAGGGTTGGTGGCACCCCGACATTAAACTCTCAGAAAAATGGAGAGAATGGGGTCTTAGGGTGAGCATTGTGGATCTGGAGAGTGCAATCATGATGCTATGTCTCATGTGAGGATATTATGGGAGAATCTAGAAGATTCTATGGAAGAGCAACAATGCTGGGAAGGAGAGTGTTATAGTATTAGGTAAAGTTAGTGGTTTTTAAATATGCTAAACTATTTTTTCACCCCAGCCATCCTTTATGAAAAAGAAGAAGAAAAGATAAAAGGGGAGGAGAAGAGGAGAATAAGAGAGAGAAAAGTGGAGAGGAATTTTGGGGGCCAAAATAAAAAAAATTGTCCATTCAGCTAATTGGGGAAATTTTTTGGCTCAAAGAGGGAAACCCATACTCTATTTTTTATTTCAATTCCAAAATATTTATAAAGAGATATGCTTATAAAAGTGTTTTTCTTTTGATTGGAAAATGTTTCAATATATAACTTTTAGTGTAATGTTACCCACTCTATTTTTGATAGTTTGAATATTATAATATAAAATTTTCTTGGATGGTTTGCTTTATATGAATTTCTAAAATTTTTTGAGATTTGTGTCACCTTTGAACCTCAGTACAGATGGTAATAGGTGCTAAATTAGCATTTTATATATCCTCTATAAAATTGGAAATATTTTAGGAAATTTAACTAGGCATCCAAAATTGAGGATTTTTGTATAAAATATAGTAATTAATATGCATATGCTATAAATTCCTTAGTTATATATTTCATTATCATCATCATGCACTTCATAGCATTCTGAAGCTATGTTATTGAAAAAAGTGCATTTTGAATTTTGTGCATAGGCCCAATACAAATATATCTCTGTTCTGGACTACTCTATTTTACTCTAGCTCTAGGATGATTCTGTGTTGGAATACACTCTGCTCTAGCTCTATCTCAATTAGGTGGGAGGTGGTAAATGGGAGTTATAAGTGAGCATTAATACATATGTATATTTTCATTTATATTCTTAAGTGATTTAGTATGTTAAAATTATAGAGTAAATGAAAACTATATTATTTTTTTTCTAATTATGAATTATGAATTGAACTATGATATAGAGGAAAAAGGGTTGGCCTATATAATTTTATACTCATTCTATTATTTTAAAAAATATTTAGGTGAAGGTAATGGTCTCACTATGTAGACTAACTCTAACAAGGAGCAAGGAATCTGAGATTGTAAAGTACATATAATTTTATATTTTAAAATGTATTTAACTCTTTTAATGTAATCATTGTATTCTGAATTATTATTATTTAAGTATATTAGAATAAAAATTTTTTGTGCATATTCTATCTATTTGTGATATATTATTATGGATGATTATGGCTCTGGTGAAATGAAAATTTGAACTAAAATTTATTAATGTATAGAAAATGTAGGTTTAATTTCTTCTTTAGGTCTTGAACCGTTATGGAGTGGTATTAGAGGGGCGATTTAGGAGGAATTAATCAGTACTACAACCATGGGAATTGATTTATAAGTTAAAGAGAAAGGGATGTGTATGATTAGTTGTGAGTCATTGAGATTGTTATTGAAATTTTTAATTTTGACTAGTTTAAAGTGTTATAACTGGAAATGGACCACTCAAGATCCCGAAGCAGTTGATGGATAGAGCTTTAGAGCTGATATAGTTCATAGGACTACATAAGTAGTAATGCTAGATTCAATGATGCAGTTTACTGGATTTGTGGCTCAGTTGATGGGAGAAGCCCAGAGTAAGATGCTAGGTGTGAAGGGAGATGAAATAAATCATAATTTAGAGATTTTCTTGAGATTGAGACCTCCCCATTTTTGAGGAGTTGTAGATCCTCATGCTATTAAAGGTTGGTAAATGAGGTTAGAGAAATTATTTGATATTATACAGTGTCTAGAAGGTAGGAAAGTACTACTAGTAGCATTTCTTTTAGATGGGGAAGCTGAATGCTCACGTGTAGGCCAATAGAGGGAAAACTTTCAAGGCATAGTAAATGTTGAGATTTCTTTGGAAGAATTTATGGAGATTTTTAGAGATTGGTTTGTACGTGAGGCAACAGATGCAAGAATAATTATTATGGTTGATTCATTGAAGCAAATTTATAATGTAGTATGAAGCAAAGTTTACAACTCTAGCTGTTATAAATTTGGAACCTAGTCTTATAATTTTTATGATAATAAATATTATTGGTTTGTTTACCATATTTTCTCTTATTATTAATATTGAATATTTGTTTTCATGAACTAATATTTTAGGTCCACCGTACATCCTGCAAAGTGATCAACTCAAGATTAGGTATATATTTTCTCAAGAGTCTATATTTTTCATTTACTCATTTTTTTATATTTCTTGAGTCAAAGTCTTATTTAAGGTGGATGCTATACTTGGTGACCATGCATACACACACACAGGGGAGTGAGATACTAAGTTTTAAAAATTCTAAACTAATCATACTATATGATCCAGATCGTACTATATGATCAGTTTAATGCAGAAACCCTATCCGCTAAATAATTTAAGGTTTTAAAATTTTATTTCTTTTAACTGATCGTATTGTATGATCCTTATCATGTGGTATGATATTTAAAAACTTACTTAAATTAATTCTCATGATTAGTCAAGAAAATTAAGGTTTATTAAATATGGTAAATCATTCTATATAATATAGATCATACTAGATGATCTATAGAGACAAAATTGATCGTCCTGGATATCCTACTAGATGAAACCTTAATTTTTGAACTAACTATATAGTATGATATCAATCATACTGGATGATTTACAGAGGTGATTTCAAATAGTCCCAGTGATCATCCTGTATGAACATAAGGAAATTAAACTAATTGTATAATATGATCTTAAGATCATATTGTATGATAGTACACTGAAATTAAACAGTTCATCCCACGACTATTCCATCGTACTAAATGAACCCAAATTTTCAACTAATCATATTATACAATCCTTGATCATATTATACGAACTGCAATGACTAAATTAATAATTAGGTTTTCTTAAGCCATGTTTAAATAATTTCTTAAGAGACTCTTTGACACTCTTTGGCTGTTATGTTTTCTAGAGTGAGAGCTTTGAGAGAGATCTTGGAGAGATTGGGAAGGAGAAAGGAGAGGTTGTGCTTGAGGAAGAAGGAGTGTGAGGGGACTCCACATAGTTTCTCTGGGTAAGCTTCTACCTTATTTCCTCCAAGTGTCTTATTTGGTTTCTTGGGTCGTTCTAAGAAGAAGAACTTTAAAGCCAAAGATTCTTGAGGTTCTCCGGGGATAAATGATAGACACTATAGTTTTTAGTGCAATACTTGGAGAGGAGGACTCCAGGGAGTGGACATAGGTTAAGGTTGATCGAACCACTATAAAATTTAGGTGTACTCGTTCTACTTTTGTTCTACGCACTTTTATTTTCTCATTTTAATTTTTTTATTTTTTTTCTTGAAAGATTCATTTTGAGAATATTGTGGTTGGTAGTACATTGATTCAATTAAATTAACATCATGATTATGATTGTTATTACATTTATTAGCTTCCACATTGTGTGATTTAATTTCCCTAAAAATATCAAAAAGTTGTTTTTGTTAAAGAAAATTTTTAAAATCCCAATTCACCCCTCCCCCCTTCTTGGTGTGCCGTGGGCAGTTCAACAAGGTTTAACACATTCCATTGAACTTTCACTAGTGAGGTAAACTCCTTAGTCAGTTGTATGCCATAAGAGCAATTTTATCACTTTTTGGGAGGATTCAGGGATAGTTAAAGGATTCCACTGGTGTCATTTTATATTTAAGATTTCTATGAGTTGGTGGAGTAAGCCAGAGTAGTGAAAAATGATCTAATGGCTACACAATAGAGATGGGATGTAAATAAGTAAAGATTTGGAAGAGAGCCCTTTAGAAGTGGATTTAGTGGAAAGAAGCTTAGGTTTGGTGGTGGTGGAGAATCCAAGAAGGAAGGTTCACTAACTTTTGTGAGTACCGGTGAATCTATATATGTTAGTATGTGTTATTTTGTGGATACTATGGTAGGAGGCATTCTAGTAGATGTTATCACTACTCCAATAAATATTTTCCTTATGGCCAATTTGGTCAGAAGGTGGCTTGGTGCTCATAGAATGTACCATAATGTCGATCCAAGGTAGGAGGAAATCAGAGGTAGCAATCGATAATAGCTCCATCTAAAGATATAGGTAAGAGATTGATAGCGTGAAGTGGCAAAAAATTTAGTGGAAGGCCATTAGGAGTTCATAGGGAGTCTATAGATTGGTAGTGCTCCTCTAGTACAGACGAGAGTTTATAGTCTGACTCAACAAGAGGCAAGGGAAGCTATAGTCATGGTGATATGTATGGATTATGTTTCTAAGTATTCTTATAGTATTATTTTCTATTTTAGCTCTAGTCATTCTTTTATGTCTGAGCATCTTCTAGATGATTTAAGTTTAGCTCTTATTTTGTTAAATCCTGAGCTACTATTATATTTCTAATGGGGGATCTGATGTTTACTAATAAGGTTTGTGTGTGTGTGAGTTTGAGATTTCTAGTAGAAAGTTAGTGTCAGCATTGAATTTATTACCTTTAAATGAATTTAATGTAATAGTATGCGTGGATTCACTGAGCAAGTATCAATCTCAAATTGATTGTCACAAGCAGGCGAGTCTATGTATTGATGGGAAGTGTTTTGTTTTCTTGGTGTTAGGAGTGTTATATCATCTCTAATTTCTATATTACATGTTGATAAGGATTGGAGGAAGGGAATTCATTATTTTTGGCTTATGTGAGAGATTTAAATAAATCTATTAAAGGTTTTGAGAATGTTCCAGTAGTAAAAGAATTTATAAATGTCTTCCATGAAGATCAATCTATTTTACCTCTAGATAGAAAGGTAGAGTTCTATATTAAGGTGGTGCTAGGTATAACTATGATAGTGAAGACTCCATATAGAATGATTCCGAGAGAGTCATAAGAACTAAAAGTTTAATTATAGGAGATGTTAGATAAAGGTTTTATTAACCCAAGTGGACACCTTGGGGAGCACTTATGTTGTTCGTGAAGAAGAAGGATGGATCTCTATGAATGTACATTGACTATCGGGAGCTAAGTAAGGTGACGGTGAAGAATAAGTATTGATTGCCCAAGATAGACTATTTATTTGATCAATTAGAAAGCACAGCTATATTTTCTAAGTTTGATTTACAATTGGGCTCAATTAAGGGTGAAGGCTACGGATGTGGTGAAGATAGTCTTCAGTACCAAATATGGGTAGTATGAGTTCTTAGTGATGTTATTTGGTGTATTAAAAGCACTATCAATGTTTATGGATTTGATAAATAAAATGTTCAGGGAGTTCCTAAATAAATTTATTATTAAGTTCATTAAGGATATTCTAGTGTACTTAAAGTCTGAAGAGGGGCATGAAGTCAATTTGAGGTTAACCTTAGAGATTTTGAGGCAGTAGATGATATATGCTAAGTTTTTGAAGTGAGAGTTTTGGTTAACTAATGTGGATTTTATGGGGAATGTGGTGAGCCAGAAAGGGATTACTGTGGATCCTCAGTGCAAGCAGTAGTGGATTGGCCGAGGTCGATAACTTTGACTGAGGTTCAATGTTTTCTTGGCACAGCAGGATATTATGAAAAATTTGTCAAAGATTTTTTGTAGATTTATATCCCTCTAATGAGATTGTCTCAAAAGTTCATTCCATTTAATTAACACCAGAGTGTGAAGAGAGTTCCCAAAAGTTGAAAGAGTGCATGGTTTTAACCCTTATGTGATTATTCTATTAGGTTCAAAAGGATTCCAAGTGTAAAGTGATACTTTGTTGAAGGGATTACGGTTTGTGATGTAGTAGAATGAAAAGGTTATAACTTATGCATCCAGGAAATTGAACCCACATGATAAGAATTACTTAACTCATGATTTGGCATTAGCAGTAATTATTTGTACATAAAAAATCTTGAGGCATTATTTGTATGGTGTCAGATGTGAGACCTACATCGACCACCATTGTCTGAGGTATAGTTTCACTTAGAAGGAGATAAATTTAAGGCAAAGAAGGTAGTTGGAACTCATTAAGGATTATAGTTTCAATATTGTTTATTAGCCAAGTTAAGTAAATGTGATTGTTGATGCTTTAAATAGAAAGTCTGTAGGAATGGTAGTTAGTTTAACTACTTCTAAGCAGGCAATGATTTGAGAGATAGAGAGGCTGGAGCTAGAAGCAGTGTGTCCATTGACTGTACCAATTGGAAAAATTCTTAGATGATAGTCTAGCAGTTATTGCAAGATAGGATTAAAGATGCCCAAAAAGTTGATAAAGAATATATGCGATTGATATATTAGATTCAGTATGGGAAGAGATGTGAGTTGCAAGTGAATGAACAAGTTATAGTTTTTATAGAAAAAGATAATAGGTTCCAAATAGTAGTAATTCGAGGTAGGAGATTTTATAGGAAGCCCACTATTCTGGATACACTATTCATTAGGAAGTAATAAGATATATAAAGATTTGATATTGATGTTTTGGTGGTCTGGATTGAAATGCAAAGTGCAAATAAGCATGATAGATGGTTAAAGTTGAGCATCAAAGACCTAGTGGATTATTACAACCATGCCCTTTTCCTAAATAGAAGTGGGAGGAGATCACTATGGATTTTTCTATGGGTTTTTTCGGGTCTAGGTAAGGCCATGATGTGGTATGGGTGGTTGTAGATAGATTGAGTAAGTCTGCTAATTTTCTGCCAACAAGGTAGAATGATTCCATTGATAATTTGGCTTAATTGTATATAAAAGAGCTAAATAGATTACATGAAATCCCTTAAGTTATTATCTCTATTTGTGATGTTAGGTTTAGCTCAAAGTCATGGAGAGCTATTTAGGATTATTTGGGGTCCCAATTCAATTTTAATATGACTTTTCACCTCCAAACAGATGGGTAGTTGGAGAGTGATTTAGATTTTGGAAGATCTATGGAAACTCTTTGTTTTGGATTTTGGTGGATGTTTGGAGGATCATATACATCTGATTGAGTTTTCTTATATCAATAGCTTCTAAGAAAGTATTGGTGTGGCACATGAAAGAGATGGAGAACTCCATTGTCTTGGACTGAATTAGGAGAAAGATGGCTGATAGGTTTTAAATTTGTAGACAATGCGACTGAGAAAAATAGATTAATCAAAAGTATTTTAGAAGTAGCTCAAGATAGATAGAAGTAATATTTGGATCCTAAGCATAAGTTTGTGAAATTTTAAATTGTTGATTTAGTTTATCTGAATGTCAGTCCAATGAAATGAATAAGTATATTTAGAAAAGATATCAAATTAAGTCCTAGATATTTAGGACCATTTGAAGTGATTGAAAAGATAGAAAAATCTTCTTATAGATTATTTCTATCAAACTATATGTAAAATATCCATAATGTATTTCATGTGTCAGTATTGAGAAAATAGGTATCAAATGTAGATCGTAAAGTCTCTAAAGTTGAGGTGGAGGTGTATCCCTATTTGACCAATAGTAAAAAACCTGAATGCATTCTGGGTTTTGATGTAAAGTAATTAAGGATTAAGTAAATTTTGATGGTCAAAATTCAGTGTAAGCATAAGTCAAAAATGAAATAAAGTTGGGATAAGGAAGATGAGATGAGGCATTTGTATCCATATATATTTTGATTGGAATGTCAAGGATGACATTTCTATAAGGAGGGAAGGAAGTAATATTCATTATTTGAAATTCAGGTAAATGTCTATTAATGGTCATTAATTTTATTTTATTAGCAATTATATGTCTTAGAATGTGTAATGGGGTTTATAAGTAATCAAAGATTGGATTGGAGAAGTGAAAATGCAAGTTAGAAAAATTGCTCTGTGGGCACCGCGGCACCATGTTTGGCAGTGCCCTAGCATTGAACTCTCAAACAAATGGTGAAAAAATGGGTGTACACTGTGGCATTGGCAAGCACTACCATGGTGCCAAGTCTCTCATGAGAATATTTTGGGAGAATCTAGAAGATTGTCTAGGAGCACAGCGACACTGAATAGGCAAACACCATGGTGCTTGGTCAAGTTAGTAGTTTTTAAATACTAAAAAATCATAAATCATTTTTACAACCCATCCATCATTGCTAGAGAAGAATAAAAGGAAAGGGGAGGAGAAGAGGCGAGATGGAAGACAAGAGGGATTTTGGAAGCTAAAATCCAAAAATTGTTTATTCAGCTAGTTGGGGAAATTGTCGGGCTCGAGATAGTAAACCCATACTCCATTTGTGATTTCAATTTCAAATTTTTTATAAAAAGGCATGCTTATAAAATTATTTTTCTTGAGTTTTGGAAAAGGTTTCACCATACTACTTTTAGTATATTGTTACCCACTCTTTTCAAGATAGTTTGATTATTATAATGTAAAAATTCACTTGTTGGTTTGCTATATATAAATTTCTGAAGTTTTAGAGAATTGTGTCACTTTTGAACCTCGGTACAGTTAGCAAAAGGTGTTAAATTGACATTTTACATATCCTCTATGAAATTAGTAAAATACTAAGAAATTTAACTAGGCATTCAAAATTGGGGTTTTTTTATAAAATTTGGTAATTAATATGCATATGCTTTAAATTCCTCAGTTGTATATTGTATTATCATCATCATGCTTTGCATAACATTTTGGGACTCTATTATGATAATGAAAGTGCCCTCTGGATTATATGCTTGGGCCCAATGCAAACATATCTCTATTATGGACTTCTCTTTTATGTTTTAACTCTAAGATTATTATTTATTAGAATACTCTCTATTCTATTCTGGCTCTGCTCTACACTTGCCTCGAGCAAGTGGTAGGTGGTAAATGGGAGTTATAAATGAGCATTAATTCATGTGCATTTTTTCATTTTTATTCATATGTAATCTAGTATGTTAAAATTATAGAGTAAATAAAAATTCTATTATTTAATTTATTTTAAATTATAAAGTGTGAATTGAACTCTGATATGGATGAAAAGGGGTTGGCCTACTGAGTTTTATACTCATTTTTTTATTTAAAAAATATTTTAGGGAAAGGTAATGATCCCATTGAGTAGGCTGAGTCTAACAAGGAACAAGGAAGTTAAGGTTGTAAGGTATATATAATTTTGCAGTTAAGAATGTATATAATTTTGTAGTTCTAATTAGAGTTTTTTAAGCTGTCTTGTAAGCCTATAATGCATCATCCAATTTAAGTGACTAATCTTTCCTATTTGGACTTATAGTTTTCTCTAAAATTCTTTTAATCTCCTGATTACTTATCTCAGCTTGACCACTAGTTTGGGGATGATAAGCAGTTGATACTCAATACTTAATTCTAAATTTTAAAATTATATTCTCTATTCTCTTGTTACAAAAATGGCTACCCCCATACTTATGATAACTCTAAACACTCCAAATTTGAAAATTATATTTTTCTTTAAAAAACTAATTACTACTTGAGCATCAATTTTAGGAGTTGCTATTCCTTTTATCTATTGGTGGCATAATCAACTACTATCAAAATATATTGACTCCCAAAACATTTAACAAAGAGACCCATGAAGTTTAATCCTCAAATATAAAAAATTTCAACTTCAACCATGTAATTAAGGGGCATTTCATTTCTTCTAAAATTTTTTTTTACCCTCCAACATTATCACATTGTTTAACATAATCGTTTACATCCTAATATTATAGTCAATAAAGTCTAGATTGAAGGATCTTAAAAGTAGTTCTAAACTCTCTAAATGCCCTTTATACTCAGAATCATGACACTAACTAATAATAGGTTTTATCTCATCTTCAAGGACACATCGCCAAATAATTTGTTCTTTGCATTTCCTAAAAAGATAAGACTTATCCCAAAAATATTTTGGCATCATGCATGAATTTGCACCATCGAGTGTAAGCCATGCTAGTGGGGATTACACTTTATTAATGAAATTAATAATGTTAGCATACCATAGCACATTCAAAGATAGCAATGCAAACAACTTATCAATAAAGGAAAAAAATAATTAATATAATTATCATATTGATCAAAATCTTCCATCTCTAATCTAGAAAAATGGTTGGCCACCTTATTTTCATATCATTTTATATCAAGAATCTCTGCATCAAATTCATGTAGCAATAAAATCCACTTTATTAATCTTGGTTTAGCATCTTTCTTGGTAAATAAGTATTTAATGGCAGAGTGATCAATAAAAATAGTTACTTTGGTGTTGATTAAAAAAGATCTAAACTTATTGAAGGTGAAGACTATTGCTAGAAACTCTTTCTCAATGGTTGCATATTTAATTTGGGCATCATTAAGAATTCTATTAGCATAGTAAATGACATAAAATTTCTTTTCCAGCTTTCTCCCTAAAATTGCTCTAATGTCATGGTTACTAGTACCACACATTAATTTAAAATTAAGAGAACATTGAGGTTAAATGATGATAGGTGCAGTACCTGAGCACTTCATAACTTTCTCAATTGTAGCTAAGTAAATAGAATTAAAATAAAAAAGTATGTCTTTTTTGAGCAAATGGCATAGTAGCTTAGTTATTTTTGAAAAATCTTTAATGAAATACTTGTAAAATCTAACATGACCTAAAAAACTTTGGACTCCCTTAATATAAGTAGAAGGTGATAAATTCTCAATCACTTGGATCTTTTCCATATTGACCTCCATACCCCTCTCAGAGATTTTATGTCTGAAGATAGTGCCTTTCTTTTCCACGAACAAGCATTTTTGCAAATTTAACACAAGGTTAATTTCCTTATATCTTTTTAAGAATAGTTTGAAATAATCTAAATAGACATCAGACATCATTCCAAAGACAAAAAAAATCATCCATTAAAATCTCAATGCATTTTTAAATCTAAAAAAGATCGACATCACACATCTTTGAAATATTATAGGGGCATTGTATAAACAAAAAGGCATATGGCCAAATGCAAAGGTTCTATAAGGTCTTTTGAATGTTTTTTTATCCTAAACTTTTGAGGTAATGGGAATCTGGTGGTAACCATAGTAACCATCTAAGAAATAGTAGAAAGGATGCCCAATTAATCCATCTAACATTTGATTAGTAAATGGTAATGAGAAATGATCATTCATAATGGCTTTGTTAAGATTTTGATAATAAATACAAATCCTCCATTCAATCACAGTCCTAATAGGAATAAGATCATTTTTTCATTTATAATGATAGTTGACCCTCCACTATTACATACAAAGTGAGTTGGGCAAACCCAATCACTAATATAAATAAGTTAAATTATACCTGCATTCAACCATTTTAAAATTTCATTCTTAACCACTTCATTCATAGTTGAATTTAATCTGCTATGCAGGGTAGCTTTAGGTTGACAAGCTTCTTCCAATAGAATCTTATGCATATGAATGGACAAACTAATCACCCGAATGTCAAAAATAGACCTTTCAAAAACTTTCTTATATGAACTAAGGACTTTAATCAACTTACCTTCTTGAACTTTTTCAAGCTCAGTAGAGAAAATGACAGGTAAACTTGACTCCTTTCCAACAATAACAACAACATCAAGCCATTATCCCACTACATGGGGTCGGCTACATGAATCCATTTTTTCCATTGTATCCTCTTAAGACTCAAATTCCCATTTAAATCTAATAAAGGAAGGTCATCTAATAAAGAAAATGGCAGGTAAACTTGACTCCTTTCCTCATGTCTATAACACTTAGTTATATGCTTCTCTTTTAATGAAAAATATTCTGTTGCATAAGCATTACAGGACTCACCAATTATTATAAAATTTTCCCTTAAGTTTGTACAACTCTTTTCTATCACACAATAGGCACGATGCATTCCTCCACTTTAACCATCCAGCATAAATTCTTCTAATAATATCCCCATCTATTTCACTATCACTGTAGACAATAGACCTGAAATAACTTCTAAAATTACACCTAAAGTCACAATCCCCACATTAGATATATTACTACTAAAATTACACTCTATGTATTCAGTTTTAGATCTACTTAAATGAAAATCTTTAGACTTTATGGTTGACCTCCATAATTCAAGTTTACTTTTAACTCCCTCTCTAGTCTTTTTAATAAGAAGAATATCATCCATAAAAAGCATAAACCAGGGTACATTCTCTTACAAATGTCTAGGAAAAACATCCATGAATAAAGTAAGAAGACATGGGCGCAAAGCTTATCCATGATGTAATCTAACTGAAATAGGAAAATACTTGGTCCAACCTCCTAGTGTTTGAACACAAGTAACAACTCTTGCATGCATATTCTTAATGACTTAAGTATAAGCATTATTAACCCCTTTATTTTCTAAAACTCTCCATAGCACTTCTCCTAGAACTTGATCATAAACTTTCTCTAAATCAATAAATATTATATGTAGATCCTCCTTATTTTCACTATATATTTCCATCAAAACTCTCAATAAATATGTAGCTTCCATAATAGACATACCTTACATGAATCCAAATTGATTTTGAGAAATATTAGTATCATGTCATAACCTATGCTCAATAACTCTCACCCAAAGTTTTAAAGTATGACACATTAACTTAATTCTTCTATAATTCACACAGTCTTGTGCATGACTTTTATTCTTAAAATTAGGAATCAACATACTCGTTATCCACTCATCTAGCATCTTTTTAGTCTTCAAAATAATATTGAAATGTTTTGTAAGAAAAGTAATTCCTTCATCTCCTATGCATTCCCACACCTCTATTAAAATATCATTAGGTCTAAGAGCTTTTCCACACTTAATTTTCTTAAAGCCTCTCTAACTTCAGTTTTACTAATACACTGATAAAAAATCTCCATTTTCATTTAGGGTGCTTAGGTAACTAAAGTTCATCGTATTATCACAATATTCATTGAAAGGCTTATCAAAATATCTCATCCACCTTTGTTGATAATTCTCTTCTAATAAAAGCACTTTTTGATCTTCATCCTTGATGAACTTCACTTGAATAAATTCTTACTTCTCCTATTTCTTTGCTTGGATAACTTATACATACATCTTTCACCCCCCTTAGTATCTAATATAATATATAAAAGAGTGTATTTATTCAAATAAGGCATATTTTAAATGAGCATGCAATGCTTTCAATTCTAACTTTGGACCCTCAACTATATAGGGTTTCAAAGGTTTCCCTAAGGATAATATATCTAGGACCACAAATATTTCCCTATACATCCTATTGACTTCACTAATAAATTGAATAGAATCTCCCTCTATCTCGCACAAACCATCCTTGCTCAAAGACATATCCAACTAACTATCATCCAATAGTTCCACCATAACTTCCTCTATATAAGAATCAATAGAATCCACTCTATAATAATCCTCACCCCGATCCCTAGAAAATTTCATTGATTTGAGAACTTTAAATGTGACTTCTTAATATTGAATTCTCATGGTTATTTATGTTTTCTAAACATCAATCATAACCCTATTAATAGCTAAGAAAGGTCTACTTAGGATAATAGTTATTTTTCTATCTTCTTCCATGTCTAAAATATTAATATCTATAGGGGAAATGAACTTATTAACCTTCACTAAAGCATCCTCTATTACCTTCTTAAGATAGGTGAATGAATAGTCAGCCAACTATAGTGTAATAGTGGTAGGTTGAACTTCTTCAATATATAATCTTTTAAAGATAAAAAAATGCATAATATTGCTACTAGAACTAAAATCACAAAGCAATCTCCCACAAAACTTAACTCTTATAGCCATCAAGATGGTGAAACTATTAGGGATTTTAAGCTTTTACTAGATTTTCTTTTGAAAAATGGTGTTACACTCTTTAGCAAGTGTTACAACGTCAAAGTCTTATTATTTTCTCTTTTTTCTTAAGACGTCTTTCATAAATTTTGCATAGGTAGGCATTTGTTCTTGGGCTTCAACAAAGGATATATTAATTATGAGCTTTTCAAATATTTTTAAAAATCTAGAAAACTACCTATCCAAATTTTTCTATAATAATCTCTAAGAAAAAGGTGGTGGTGGTCTCTAATCTACCTTTCTAATAGGTTTTTCTATTTCCTTAATGGGCTGAGATGGTTCCTTAGACTTAGTGGTTTCTAATGGGACTTCCTAAAGAATTTATTCTATTGGCTTTTTCTCCTTCCTGGCCACTTCCTCTAATTATTTTCCCCTACTCTACTGAATGGCTTTACATTTTTCCTAACCTTTTTCTTTTGGATTTATTTTAGTGTTACTAGGTAAGGTTCTTTAGGGTCTACTATTTGAAGATCCAGCTAAATACCCTTATGATTTTTAATATTTCTAAAGGAAATATGCTGACTTTGCAATATATACCCATTTGCAAAACTAATTCTTCCAATAAAGATTTTTTATCCTTATTTTGGTTGTTTGAGTTAAATCTTGTGGGATAATTAGGCCTTGGGTTTGTAAAATTTTGAGGAGGGTGGTTCCAATTTCCTACTTGATTTAGCTGATTAGAGTTCCAATTATTATTACTATTCTGATTATTACTCCAATTAAATATGGGGTGATTTGTCTAACTAGGATTATAAGTGTTTGAGAAAGGATTGTTCATTTTATTATTGATGGCATTAAGGGTTTTATTCCTGATGCATTTGGGTAACTAGAGGATCCAAAATATTTGCTTCTATAGGCAAAGGTGAATTTTGTGGTGAACTAACTCCAATATTATCTAACTTCCTAGATATAGTAGCTCTATGTGTAGTTAAAATAGACAGAGCATCTTATTCATACACACTAGCTACCTTCCTAGAGTTAACTCTTTCATATTCCATTAGAAATTATTAGTCGTAATTTCTTCGATCAAAGAGTAAGCTTTATTGAATGGTTTGGACATCATTATTTTGCCAGCATCCATATTTATAATGGATCTATAATAACCTATCAAACCATTATTGGATGTTTAAAAAATGAGCTAATTACATAATGCATAATGAGGAAACCTCCTTAGTAATTCTTTCAATCTTTCCCAAGCCTCGTAAATAAAGTCACCATCTAACTAGGTAAACTAGGTGATATCATTTCTATGTTTAGTAGTCTTTGATGGGGGAAAGTACTTAGCTAAAAATTATGTGCTATGTCATTCCTTGCAGTTATTGAGCCTAGTGGTAATGAATTTAACCATAATTTAGCTCTTTCTCTCAATATAAAAGGAAATAACCTAAGCCTAGTGACATTATTAAATACATCATTATATTTAAAGGTGAAATATATTTCAAAGAAACTAGCTATATACAGATTAGTCAAAGTTCATTAGGGATGTTAAGCCGTTGTGAACTAATCCTGAGGCTAACCAAGCGGGGGGAAGGGGGTGTAAATTTATTATTTTAAGAATTCATGAGCAAAAATGATTTAGAAAAATCTTTTTGAATGTTTTAAAAATAATTATAGTTTCACGATGATGTACAGATGTTCAATAATATCAGAATAATAATCACAATCACACGATCATCAACAGAAAAATAAATACAAAAGATAATCAGAAAGAACACACCAGATTTTATAGTGGTTCGGTCAACTTGACCTACATCCACTCTTCGGAGCCTCCCCTCCGGGTATTGCACTAACTCTAAGTAACTCTCCTTCTGCTCCCACAGCAAGGCGGAGAAGCTTGTACAAAACTCCTTTCCACCAACCCGGTGAGGCAAAGAACCTGGATACCTTTCGCTTTCTCCTAAAGCAGGCAGAGAACCTGGACTCATTTCGCTTCCTCCTAAAGTAGGCAGAGAACCTGGATCGTCTTTTGATGATCCTACCATAGAGACACCAACAAGATAAGAGATAATGACCAGAGAAGATGACTCAGATCCTTGCTTGGAGCAACCTTTGTGAACACCTCACAAACTCCCCCTCACAAGATCCTCTGTCTCTCTCAAGCTCTCTTTCTCTCTCAAGGTTCTCTCTGGCAAGGAAGGTGACAAAAGATCTCATTGATTGAACAAAAGAGATCTTAAGTAGGAGGGCTTAAAAATTGCCCTAAAATTCAATTTGATGATTCTATTCATATAGTAATATCCAATATCGTATAGTACGATTAGTTCAAAAATAGTTTTGTCTAATACGAATGTAAATGAACAATTCATAAATTTTATGAACATCGTACAGTACGATCCATAGATCATACTGGACAATCTGTTTATTTTCAACTATTCATACGGGATGACCCATGGGATGAGCAAAATCATCTCTGTTCATCGTCCCATACTGTACTCTTCATATAGTATGATTAGTTCATTTTTAGAACATCATCCTGTATGATATAAATATCATCCGAGACAATCAGTACAAAAAATTATGGTTTCATCTGGTACAATATATGGGATGAACAAAATCATCTCTGTTCATTATACACTATGATTTACATCGTACAGTACAATCAAGCGTAATTAGGAAACCATAATTTAATTGCCTGATTATAGGGGATAATTTTGGCAATATTTAAAATGTTCATATAGTACAACCATAATCATAAAATATATTTGTTCAAAAAATCAAAATTCAAAACTTACCAAAATAGTCCTAGCGACTAGGGTTTTCATGTTGAAATAAATTGTACAGTATGATTAGTTTATAAACCTAATCATCCGAAATTAGCCGTTAACCCTGGGTTTAAATGACAGATCGTACAATATAATTTTGTAAAAAAATTTAATTTAAGTAAAAAAAAATTTTTAGCTCTCCCCCTCTCTTTGTGTGTAAGGTTACTTAGCTTGGAGATCCGTTACATTACACTTGACTCAAGAAAAATGAAAAAGTACATTGAACCTTAAACACAAATAGACTGACTCGATCTTGAGCTAGCTTGAATAACAATTAATCCTGTGAACCTGAAAGGTTAGACACTTAACCAGAAAGGGAAAGGTTTGCTATCATCAAAATCATAGTCCTTGAATCCAAATTCGCAGCAATCTCCCCCTTTTTGATGATGGCAAATATTTATTAGTAATTCCAAATTCAGTAATTAAACATGGTGAACATTTATGATTCAAAATTCTGAATAATTGAACATTGATAATTCAAAATACTAAACTGAATATTTACAATGACTCATAACATAAACTGCTCCCCCTTTTGACCTCTCAAAAAGGAAAAATACAACCTAAATATAGAAGAAGAAAAATAATATAAAAATAACACAAAATATCAGCAAAAGCAAACAGACTAGTAAAAAGGGGAATCGCCCAGGACGATGTGACCAACAATGAAAAAGGAAGAAAAAAATAAAGAATGGAGAAAAATGATCAGGGATCACAAAACACAAAAAAAAAAGAAAAAAGCAAAATCAAATCAAATACAAAGAAAAAATTGAAACAAAAAATATTAATTTTTTTTAATCGATCCACTCCAGTACATCAGAATTTTCCTTAATTTTCAATTCAAAAGCCAATAAGAAAAAAATCGATAACATTGAAATCCAAAAAATTTGAAAATCAACTTTCGTAACTCCTACCTTGGACACCTTACGATTCAAATTCCTTTCAAACAAAAGACTAATTCAGAAGAGAAGAATTAGATTTAAAAAGAGATCCTTTCATGCCTCGTTCTAGAAAAATATCTAATAAAATAGTATTACGAAGTAAGGAATCATAAATCATGATTTTTAATCTCAAGTATTTGAAAATATTAAGTGGCGCATGGATTTTTTTAAGACATTTAAAGATCTGAAAGGGAAGAAAGCTTATTTTTTTGTGGGCTCATTTTGTGCTTCTTCTTCAATTTATTTGGCGCTCTTTATGCATCTTTTGATTTTTGATTCACTTTGTGTATCTTTTTAATTTGGTGACATTGCGCATCTTTTCAGCTTTGGGCTTATTTTGTGCCCCTTTTTTTCAAGCTTGTTTCCTTTCATAATCTCTAAATAATCTCAATTGTGGAATTACCTTCCTGATATAAGAGAAGAAAAACTCACTCTCTTCAGTAAGGAGGGTTAACTTACAGAACAAAATCATACTCCATATGATAAGTGCAATCACCTGATTAAGAAAAGTATAACAATGATTCAAAGCTTTGAAACTACTATTCATATGAGGTAGATTACTGTAGGAAGATAAAATAGATCTCTATTTCAAAAGCCAACTTTTTTATTTTGAAGAAGATTTTTATCCAAAAGAAATAATACACCATTAAAGGAGTTAGAGGAAGAGAAACAATCATCAGTATTTCTTCTCTTTAATAGATTCAGAGGAGTTAATCATTGCTTATAAGCTTCCAAATAAAAATAAGGCAAAACTCTTAGTCAGAAATCCAATTTATTAGCAGTAGTGAGCAGTGATCTGATTTTGAAAAGAATAACCAATAAATAAATAACAAGAAGAAAAATAAAAAATAAATGAAAATCAGCAAATAGAAATCAGTAGGAAATAACTAAATCCGATAAGCTAATCAGACAAATGAAAATTAGTAGATGAAAAAGGGAAAATAAATTCTAAAATAAAACAGACTATCAGATCAAACAAAAAACTAAACAAAAAAAATGAAAAATAGAAAATTAAAAATTCAGCAATCATCAAATTCATGAATTTATATCAATCACACCCAGTCTGGTCCTTAAAATGCTGAATGAGTCAAAGGTCAGTGGTTTAGTAAAGATGTCAGCTAGTGGATTTTAAGTTGCTACACGGTGTAGCTCAATGTCCCCTTTTGTAACATGGTCCCTAATGAAGTGATGCCTTATGTCAATGTGTTTGGTTCTTGAATATTGGATAGGATTCTTAGAGATGCTGATGACACTAGTGTTATCACATAGAATTGAAATTGTGCCAGTAGGTAATCCTAGATCCAGAACTTGTTGCTTCAACCAAAGGACTTGGGTCACATAACTTCCTAAGGTAATATACTCAGCTTCAGCAGTGGAAAGTGCTACAAAATTTTGTTTTCTATTGGACAAGGAGACTAAAGACTGTCCTATGAATTGGCATTTCCGGAAGTGCTCTTTCTATCCACCCTACACCCCGTAAAATAAGAATTAAAATATCCAATAATCTCAAAAGAAGTGCTGTACCTAGGATACCAAATTCCTAAGGTTGGGGTCCCTAAGAGATATTTGAGGATTCTCTTAACTACAGTCAGATGGGATTACTTAGGATCAGCTTGAAACCTAGCACAAAGACAAACACTAAACATGATATTTATTTGAATCCTTGTCTAACTGGACACTAGAACTCGTGGGAGTGTTTATTATCTTGGTTTTATCTATTTCATATTTCTTCAAGATGGCCTTAATATACTTTGATTGATTGATAAAAGTTTCATCATCCATTTACCTTATGCTAAATCCCAAAAAATAGGACAATTCTCCCATCATACTCATCTCAAACTCCTTACTCATTATTTTAGAAAAATCACCACATAAGTTTTTATCAGAAGATCCAAAAAGTATATCATCAACATAGATCTGGACAATGAGTAAATCATCTCCTACTTTTCTCAGAGAAAGGGTGGTGTCTACACTCCCCTTAACAAACTCTCTTTTTAATAGGAATATGCTAAGCCTCTCATACCAAGCTCTAGGTGCCTATTTCAATCCATATAAGGCCCTTTTTAATTTGTAAACATGATTAGGATATTAAGAACTCTCAAAACCTGGGGGTTGCTCTACAAAGACATCTTCCTTTATTACCCTATTTAAAAAGGCACTATTGACATCCAATTGAAAAAGCTTAAATCCCTTATAACAGGCAAAGGCTAATAGCACTCTAATGGCTTCCAATCTAGCTACAGGGGTAAAGGTCTCCTCAAAATGAATCCCTTCTATTTGCTTATACCCCTTAGCGACCAATCTTGCCTTATTCCTAACCACCACACCAGAATCATTCATCTTATTCTTAAAGACCCATTTGGTTCCCACTACACTTTGATTCTTAGGTCTTTCTACTAACTCCCAAACATCATTCCTTACAAATTGGTTCAATTCCACTTGCATAGTTAAGATCCAAAATTCATAAAAAAGGGCTTGATTGATATTGTTGGGTTCAGTCATTAAGATAAAGGCAGAATTGTTTACTTCCTTCCTAAGTCTATGCCTAGTTCTAACACCTTCATAAGGGTCTCCTAAGATCAATTCTTTAGGATGACTCGAAGAATATCTCCAATCTCTAGGCAAAGTGATTTGAGGTTCTACCCTTTCCTCCAGATTTGTATTTTTAACTCCTTGGGTAATCTCTCATACTTCCTCTTCTTCCTTAGCTCTAAACTCCTTAGGATCAGATTCATCAAATACCACATGAGTAGTCGCCTCCACCACCAAAGTCCTCTTGCTAAACACCCTAAAGGATTTCCCCATACTAGAATACCTTAAGAACACTTTTCATCAAATTTTGGGTCAAATTTCCCTAAGGATGATTTTCCATTATTCAAAATGAAGACCTTACAGCCAAAGACATGGAGGTGGGACAGGTTTGGAGTTCTACCCTTAATAATCTCATAGGCTGTCTTATTCAGTTTGGATCTAATATTCACCCTATTCAACACATAACAGGATGTATTCACCGCTTCTGCCTAAAAGTATTTTGAAAGTGAATACTCAGAAAGTATGGCTCTAGCGGCTTCCACTAAGGCCATATTCTTTCGTTCAGCTATCCCATTCTACTGAGGGGTCCTAGGAGCTGAAAAGTTGTGACTAATCCCTTGCTCCTCACAGAAGGTCCCAAATCTCACATTTTTAAACTACCCACCATGATCAGTATGGATGGTCAAGATCTCACAACCTAACTTCTTCTGAATCCAAGTGGAAAAATATTTAAATTCATCAAATAACTCACACTTATATGATAGAAATCTAATCCAAGTGAACCTCGAGCAATCATCAATAATCACAAATCATAGACTTTCTCCCCTAAGCTGGAAGTGCTAATGGGTCCAAAGAGATCCATGTGAAGGACTTCTAAAGGTCTGAAGGTGCTGATGTCCTTAATGGAGTGGAAAGAGGATTGGACTTGCTTCCCTAGCTTACAGGCATCACACAGGTGGTCCTTAGGGAACTTAAGCTTGGGGGCACCTCTAAATAAGTTCTTTTGGGTGACTCTTCTAAGAGTTTTCATGTTGGCATGATATAATCTCCTATGCCATAACCAAGACTCATTAGTAGCAATTTTTAAGCAAAATGAAGCAGCACATTTAATATTATTTAAATCAAGCATGTAAATGTTGTTGATCCTCTTGCACTTCAGAGTTGACTGATGCTGAGCAGGTTGTATTTTAGTCCATCTATAAGAAAAATATTTTCAATCAAAAGGTTCTTGGAGTTTCTAATTATACCTGCACCTACCACTTTCCTAGTAGTATTGTCTCCAAGAGTGACTTTGCCTCCAGCCCTGGCCTCCAACAAAATGAATTGATGTAAGAGGATCAACAACATTTTCCTTTTTGAGACTTGAAATTCCAAATTTTAAATAATATTCATCACTTTCTAAATCAGATGCATGAGATTCTAATATCTTAAATGTAGCTTCTAATTCAACATGTGATGCTTTTAATGAATCATGCTCAATAATCAAATCGGAATGCTTTTTATTCAACTCATCAAATTCATCAAGTAATGACATGTAATTGCTATCAAGCGTAGAATGATTCTTAATCAAAACTTCATGCTCTTTTTCCAAGTTTAAGAATTTCAATTTCAGGCTAGCATGCATTTTCTTAAGTTTCCTATATGATGAATGGATTTTTTTAGTAACTTTAATTAATTGATCGTAGGTTATCTCACATACCTCTTCTTGGTCAGACTGATCACGATGTTCATCTGCCATCAAACACAAGCTTGTAGTCTCCTCTTCAGCTTCAGTCTTAGAGGAGTTAGATGTAGAATCCACCCAAAAAGCCTTTTGGATCTTCTTCTTGTCCTTCATGAACTTGGGTTTCTCCTCACCCTTCTCCTTGCTTGGGTGAGCCTTAAGTGTAGGACAATCAGCCTTTATATGGCCAGGCTTCCTGCATTCAAAACAAACTGTATTAAAAGAACTTTTAAAATTTCTGCTACTCTTACCTTTGTTCCACTTTTGAAAGTTCTTGTGTTTCTTCCTTAGAAAACTTTTGAATTTCCTAATGACTAAGGCAACATCATCGCTATCAGACCCAAAAAGAATCAGTGTCAGTATCATTGGCCTTCCGCGCCACAGTTTTCTCCTTCTTCTTCTCATCTACATTAATTTGTCATTGGTTCACTCCTTACTCGTAAGTAATGAGTGACCCAAGTAAGTTATCAAAAGAATAAGTATTCAAATCTTTGGATTTTGTAATTGTAGTTATCTTGGCATCATAAGAAGAAGGCAAATATCTCAGAATTTTATTCACTTTTTTATAGTCAGTGAGTTCTCTTCCTAAACCATGTAGAGAGGTGACAATTTGAGTGAACCTAGTATACATTTCAGATATGGACTCACCAGGTTTCATACGAAAGAGTTCGTAGTCATGAAGCAGTATGTTTAACCTAGGCTGTTTAACTTCAGATGTACCTTCATAGGTAATACATAATATATCCCAAATTACTTTACCAGTCGTACAAGTAGAGAAACACATGTAATCCTCAGATTTTAAAGCACAGAAAAAATAGTTCAAGCATTTTGCATTCAGTTATGCTAAATCACGATCATTAAAGGTCCATTTGGCAAAAGGAAGTTCGGTTTTAATGCTATTAATAAGTCTAAAAGGTGCTACATAGCCATCTTTTACAAGCATACACATGTGATAATCAATAGAGTGCAAAAAGATGGACATGCGAGTATTCCAAAAATCAAAAGGTATGTTATCAAATAAAGGTGGACGCATGATGGAAT
This sequence comes from Dendrobium chrysotoxum, assembly GCA_019925795.1. Classification (NCBI taxonomy): domain Eukaryota; kingdom Viridiplantae; phylum Streptophyta; class Magnoliopsida; order Asparagales; family Orchidaceae; genus Dendrobium; species Dendrobium chrysotoxum. Next base: position 19,197,918 of record CM034307.1, read on the forward strand.
AACATTCAGTAGTATTTCATTTACCAAAGTTAGCCATGGATCAAATTCAAAAGTTTTTCAAAATTAGATTTTATGAAACCTGCTCTGATACCACTTGAAAGTTTGTTAGGGATGTTAAGCCCTTGTGAACTAGTCCCGAGGCTAACCAAGAGGGAGGGGGGGGGGGGGTTAAATTGGTTATTTTAAAAATTCGTGAGAAAAAATGATATAAAAAAATCTTTTTGAATATTTTAAAATAATTATAATTTTACGATGATGTGCAGATATTCAACAATAACAAAATAATAATCACAATCACACGATCATCAACAAAAAAATAAATGTAGAAGATAATCAGGTAGAACACACCAGATTTTATAGTGGTTCGATTAACTTGACCTACGTCCACTCCGTGGAGCCTCCCCTCTGGGTATTGTACTAGCACTAAGTGACTCTCATTCTACTCCCACAGCAAGGTGGAAGAAGCCTGTACAAAAGCTCCTTTCACCTACCTGGTGAGACAGAGAACTTGAACTCCTTTCACTTCCTCCTGAAGCAGGCAGAGAATCTAGATCTTCTTAAAGATGATCCTTCCACAGAGACGCCAATAAGACAAGAGACAACGATCAGATAAGACGACTCTGATCCTTGCTTGGAGCAACCTTTGTGAACACCTCATAAAGTCCCCCTCACAAGATCCTCTCTCTCTCTCGCAAGCTCTCTCTCTCTCTCAAGGTTCTCTCAAGCAAGGAAGGTAGTAAAAGATATTTTTGGTTGAATAAAAAAGATCTTAAATAGGAGGGCTCAGAAATTTCCCTAAATCTCAACTGGTCGTCTAAGTTCATCTAGGATGATCAGCAGATCATCCTGTACGATTAGTGTAAATTAGACCCTTTTGGCCTGGATGATCTGGCTCTTCTGGACAGTTGGAAGATAAATTCTGTTCATATCATCCAGGATAATTTTGTGATCATCCTGGACTATTAGTTCAAACCAGGAATATCATTTAAAAGATAACTTGGGATATCCAAGAGAAAAGCCTGGTCGATCTGAAGAAAATGACTTGATCGTCCAGGATGATACATATATCATCCTATACTATTAGTTAAAAAAGACCAAAATTGTCCGGTAGATTCCTCGGGTCATACAACCAAACCATGCTGGATAATTTCAAAATGACCTGATCATCCAGGATGATATATATATCATCCTGTATGATTAGTTCAAAATTGGGAATATCATCCAGCACATTCCTCGGGTCATCCAAGTAAAGTGCTCTAGACGGTCAGGATTTTGCATGTATCATCCAAGACGATCTTATGATCATCCAGGATGATATAATTGAATCACTCAAACCTTAATTACTTTCCTTAATCACCAGACTAATTTAGGCATGATTATAGTGGATCATCCAAGATGATACATGTATCGTCTGGGATGATTAGACCAAATCGCTAAAAATATAAACTTGCTTAACTTAATCTGGTGGCTAAGAATTTCTGATTTGAGCATATCATCGTGTATGATATATGCATCATCCATGACGATCTACTTAATCAAATTGACTTAGCATGATTACCCTAATTAGGGTTTCTATTTTTAATAGATCACCCAGTACTATGTGAATATCATCTAGGATGATTTGAACAAAAATTGAACAGAAACTCTAACTAAAAAAAACTATCCCCCTTAGTGTGTGTGTGCAAGGTTACTTAGCTTGGGGATCCATTACATTACATTTGACTCTAGAAAAATGAAAAAGTATATTGAACCTAAAACACAAATAGATTGACTAGATCTTAAGCTGGCCGAATTGCAGTTGATCCTGTGCACCTGAAAGATTAGAACCTCAAATAGAAATGAAAGGTTTTCTATCATCAAAATCATAGTCCTTAAAACTAGATTCATAACAAATGAATACTGTGGTACAACACATTTCGATGCCTTGGCAGCATTTTGTCCACTCGGGCACCATAGTGCTCCAATTTCCACAGCTCACAACATTATAGTTGTAACTTCTATGGGCGACATCAATTTATTGAAAGGTCACAACTGTTCACTTAATAACTATTCCACACCATCAAACACCATAATGGAGTAAGTATTTTAGTGTTAAGGCTCCAGTTCACTTTTGAGCGCCCAAGTGCCAGATGCCTTGTTGTGTTTTCCTATAAATAGATGTTTTGTTTTGTTTGTAAAGGAGTTCAGTCACTTGTGTAAAATTCAATACTTTTAAGTGTGCTTATCTAGTACCCTTTTAGAGTAAAATCTAATGGAGGCTAGGGAAGTACAAGATATAATCTATTAGATTGGTTAGCCTATATTTGTTGAAGCAACTCTTTAAGTGAAGGAAAGAGGAGACATTTTGATCTGACCTGGTGATAACATTGCACTACTTCTCTTATACTTTAATTCTTCTATGAATATAATGAAAATGAGTTTACTTGTCAATTTTTCCATGTTTATATAAATATCTTATTTTAGATTGATGATGTGAAAATAATGTTAAGTACTAAAGAAGACTATTACCCATTAATGATTTAATGACATTCTCAATTATCTCTCCTTCTTCATTTAATGCACATAGTGGTCATGATTGTAGTTAAAACCTAGAGTGATGTATAGGATCGATGGAGGAATGTAAGAATAATCAAGAATATTAAGATAGAATGTTAGCATGCTTAGGACATAGGATGTTTGAATATTTTAGGTTCTCAATGAGATATTATAATTGTAGGAGGTCAACATATATCCTTTTCACTGCTAAAAGTTTGATAGAGATCTAGGGATTTACATGCTCTGAATCATATCTACAATTAAGAGTCACATTAAAAAAATATGATATTTGCATTCATTAATCCAAAATATTTTATTAAATATTTTATTAACTATTCTACTATTTTTATCTAGATAATAGAAACACTAAAAATATCAATTTTATTTTAGTATGATAAATTAAGCATTGAGAGTAAGTTGTAATAGTTTTATTGAAAGTAAGCATAACACTTTCTTGTAAGTTTAAAACTCTACTTGATCACTTTATTACTTGATTCATCACGTATACTAGTGTACATTTAAGTGGTCTTTCAATATTAACATATAAAAGGAAACTTAAGCATTTTTAAACATTTATAGCACAAGCATATATTATGCAGTATGTAATAAAGCTTTGCTTGCCAACAAGCATAAGTCTATAGCCCCCATCATATTTTTGGCACTGTTACCAGGGAAGTAATTTGCTATTTATAAATTTAACTATATTAATGAAATAAGTGCATATTTATACCTATTTATATCTTATATCTTATTTTTTTATTTTTATTTTGTTTATTGTTGTGTATTCATTGTTACAAGCTTTTTAGCTATAGAAAGGACCTTTATTTTTTTTATTTTGAGATAGAAAGGACCATTTACAAAATTAGAAAAATAAAAAAGATTTTGAAAGTATTTGAACCAGTACCATATCAAGATCATTCTAGACCTCTTAGAGATTATTCTAACTTTATAGTAGACAGAATTCATCAGAGTATTAATAGACCTACAATATAGGATAATAATTTTGAATTAAAACCTACCATAATTGAGACGATTCAAAATTCTCAGTTTGGGAGAATTCTTGTTGAAGATCCCAATTTATAAGTTTTAATTTCTTAAAAATTTGTACTACATCTATGTTTAATGGTGTCAGTGATGAGGCTATTATGCTTAGATTATTTCCATTTTTTTGAGACAAGGCTAAGATGTTGTTAAATTCTTTACCCTTAGGCTCTATAACCACTTGAAATGAGTTGGCTCACAAATTTCTTGCTAAGTATTTTTCCCTTCAAAGACTACCAAACATAAAAATTATATCACATCTTTTGCCCAATTTGAAGGAGAATCGATTTATGAAAGTTGAGAGAGATTTTAGGAAAAACTTAAGAAATGCCCTTACCACGCCTTACCTTATTGGTTAGTTATTCAATAGATTAGTAGGATCTCTTAGAGAAATTATAGATACTACAGGTGGAGGACCTTTAATTTCCAAGCCATTTAAGGAAGCATATGAATAAATAGAGGAAATGACTACTAATAGTTTCTAGTGGCCTACTGATAGGGTAAATCTTAAGAGAATAGCTAGAATTTCTAAATTGGATGCTTTCTTAATTTTGACTGCACAATTATAGTAATTTTCAAGAAATTGAACACAATAGGAATCAATTCAGGATCAGTATCTGAGTCACCTTTATAATTAGATGATAAAGATTTAAATTCTATTAGAGATAATGGTGTGCAAGGGATTAAAAATGTGAATTTAATTATAAGATAAAATAATCCCAACTCTAATACATATAATCCAGGTTAGAGGAACCGTCCAAATTTTAATTGTTCAAATAATATTAGTGGTAATAATCAATGGAATTCAGGTCAATATAAGGAAGGAGGAATTTAGAACAATCCTCAATAACCTATTATTAATCCAATATCTTCTTATCCTCAAGGATTCAATCAACACAATTAGTTTGGAAATAGAAAGTTACCTTTTAAAGGGATAGTGATGTAGTTAGGAACTCAATTACAAAGTCAAGCTGCTTCTATTAAAAATTTGGAAAATCAATTAGGTCAGCTTGCAATTTTAATTAGTAGTAAGCTTCTTAGATCCTTGCCTTGCAATATTGAAGTTAATCCAAAGGAGAAAAGAAAATATCCTAGTGGAAACCACTTGAGGAGTAGTAGTGATGAACCCCATCCAAATTGATAAATCTAGCCAAGTCTGACTAAAAATTATAAACTTATCATTGTTCGGGAGGTAACCCATCCTTCTATTTAGTTATGCCCAAATATTTGTTATAGTTTCATGTTTTAGGATACAAATTAAAAAAAAAGTGCTGTGATGCTAGGATCAGCATTGCGGCGCTCGTACGTACCAATAACTGCCAGGCTTGTTTAGTTATAAAAGATTAAGTCTAGTCAATTTTCTTCGTCACTTTTCTTTTTCTCTAACTTTTCTAGAATTCTTCATGGGTGAGTGTTCTTGCTTTTTCTTCAATGTTTTGGGATTTCAAAGAGAATGGGAGGAAATAAGAGAAAGAATTCTTCATTAAAGAAGAAAGAACTTTTCTATTAGAATGAAGAATAATTTTTTTCTTTGAACTTTCATAGTTCTTATATTTCTAGCACACTAAAAGAATTCAAAAATAAAGTTATTAAAGGTATAAAGGTTTACAATGTTGAAATGAAGAGTTTGTATAGGTGTAAGGTTCTCAATTATGAATTTCTCCTCGTCAAGATGTTTAGTTTTTTTATTCCCGAAAAAAAAAAATTTATCATGGAGAAATTAAGTCTGGATGAACCAGGCTATTTACTGTTATTCAAATATATTCATATGATGTAGTAAAAATTTAGGATAAAAAATCTTTTCACATTTTTAAGGTTAATGGCCATAGATTGAAACCCTACAAATGATGATGATGATGATGATGAGGACGAGGAGGATGAGAAAGATTATGATTAGGAAATTCCTTACAATTAGGCTAGAAAGACTGAATGCTACCCTTCTTTTGTAGCATGTTTTTATTTTATTTCTTTTACATTTCTTTGCCTTAGGGGAGATCGCAGTGCTGTGATAGTTTTTCATGATTGTAGTTCTTAGTTATGTTTATTATGGCCATGAGAGACAATGCTATTATTATGTTAGAGCGCCTTAAGCACTGGTTTTTGAGCCTTTTATCATTCATAAGAAAAACATGTGTTATTAACTATATTTAAATTTTATTAGAATTTACATTTGATTTAATTCCCCTTAAGCTTACACTGTAATATTGGCTTTCATTAATGTCTACACTTTTTGATTGTTCATTGAACTAGAATAAAAGTGATAATTAAAATTTATGTAAAATTAGGATAATAATAAAATCTTATATTATAGTTTAAATGAACAATGAATTATAATTCATAGATTTAAAAACTTAACAATTAACAAACATAGATCATTTAAGTTATTGACTTAACTTGAATTTCTAAGTTATACATTTACACATTGACCTTTTAATTGAAAGATAAATAATTAAGGTTAACAAATCGATATGTGCAGCTTAAAATTGGAAATCTTAGTAACTTGAAATTAGAACTAATGAACTTATTAAATCTTTACATTAAAATAATTAGGATTGCAATAGGATATAAGCAAAATTGATGTTCAAAATCATTAATTTTGTACTACCAAAAAAGAGAGAAGAAAAGAAATATAAAAAGAGTTCTAAAAAGAAAGAAAAGAAGAAGAGTATATTCAAAAATTGAAATCAGTTAAATGCTTAAAGTCTGATTATGATCTTATACTTAAATTTACAAAGGATAAGATAGGAAAACTAGTGCAGATAATGGTGAACTAATAAAATTTCAATCTTAACTATAAAACATCTAATCTTTAAGCTACATTATTCATTTCAAAATTCGATGGTCAATGATTATATTTATAGCATATAAATAAGCAATGGTAAGGGTGACAAGTAAGGATAATTATTAAGATTTTTTCTAAACTAGAATTATAACTTTATTCATTTCAACTACTTGAAAATTGTGATGTTTTATCTTACATTTTAGTAATTTTAAATTATCAATTTTTACTTTGGTTATTGAATTAATCAAAAGTGCAAATTTTTAATTTTCTTGAGAACAAGCAAGAGTTGAAGGTGGAGAGAATTTGATAATTGCAATTTATGTACTATTTATTATGTTTGAATTTCAATGAAAATGTGTTATTTTAGTTATTTTTGTATAGAAAAAACTCAAAAATGGTAAAAAAATACAAAGAAACATTCAAAGCTGCGGTACCAGAGGTAACACCGATGCTGCACTATATTTAACATCACCGAAGCATCACTTTTGGACATTGTAGCACCATGCTCTCAGTTTGCGAGCATTATAATGGTAGCACATCTAGTGCCACAACATTTATGGTGCTACTGCATCACTTAATCAGCTTGGCAGTGCCAGGTTTTCATGAAAATAAATGCAGTGGTGCCACACATTTCAATACCTGAATGCCATTTTGTCCACTTAGGCGTTGTAGTGCTCAAATTTTGACAACATCGTAGCATTTTAGTTGTAACTTCCAAGGAAGACATCATTTCAAAGAAAGGTCATGAGTGTTCACTTAACAAATGTTCCACATCATTAAACACTATGGTGGAGCAAAAATTTTAGCGTCGAGGCGCTAGTTCACTTTTAGGCCCCGTAGCGTCACACTTTTAAGTACCACTGTGTCAGATGTCTTTTTTATGTTTTTCTATAAATAAATGTTCTATTTTATTTTTAAAGGCATTCAATCACTTGTGTAAAACTTAATACTTTTAAGTGTGCTTCTCTAGTACCCTCTTAGAGTAAAATTTAAGGGAGGCTAGGGAAGTACAAGATACAATCTAATGAAGTGTTTAGTCTATATTTATTGAAGCAACTCTTTAAGTGAAGAAAGGAGGGTAAAGGAGACACTTTGATCCTTCCTTATGATAACATTCTACTACTTCTCTTATACTTTGATTCTTCTATAAATATAATGAAAGTGAATTTGCTTTTCAATTATTCTGTGTCATCTAAATCTCTTATTTGGATTGATGATGTGAAGAGGATATTAAGTACTAATGAAGACTCTTTCCCTTTAAATATTTAATAACATTCTTAATTATATCCTGTTCTTCTTTTAATTCATATAGTGGCCATGTGTGTAGTTAAAACCAAGTATGATATATAGCCTTGATGGAGGAATGCAAGAACAATCAATAATATTGAGATAGAATATTGGTATGCCTAAACATAAGATGTTTGAATATTCTAGGTTCTCAAGGAGATATTATAACTATATGAGGTCAGCATATATCCTTTTCACCCCTATAAGATCAATAGAGATCTAGGGATGTACATGCTCTGAATCACATCTACAATTAAGAGTCTCATTAGGAAAATATGATATTAGCATTCATTAATCCAAAATATTTTATTAAACATTATATCAACTATTCTACTATTTTTATCTAGTGATGGAAACTCCAAAAATGTCATTTTTATTCTATTAGGATAAATTAAGCATTGAGAGTAAGCAATAATAGTTTTGTTGCAAGTAAACATAACACTTCCTTGTGGGTTTGACACTCTACTGCATCACTTTATTACTTGATTCATCATGTATACTTGTGTACATTTAAGTGGGTTTTTAGTATTAACACATCAAGAAAAACCTAAGCATAACTCAGTATTTATAGCATAAATATATATTACATAGTCCGTAACAAAGCCTTACTTGCCTACTAGCACAAGTCGATATCCCCCATCACAAACACTCAAACACCCTATGTCCAGTTTGACCACACTGGAAGCACTAACCTATCATCTTGAAGCATGAACCAAAATATCTCTTACCACAATTTTAGCACAAAGGTTCACCACTAACAGAACCTCCAAAATTAATAATGTTACCACCATTAAGAACTAACACAGACAAACCACCTCTATTGGAATCTCCAAGTCCAAACCTGCCACTTCAAAAAAACCCACTACTAGATGTCTCATTGCCAAACCTCTTCCTAGTAGCACTCCACTACTGACAGCTCTTTTGGTGATCCTAATTTTGAGCTTTATGCTTTTGCTTACACGCTATTGAGTTCTATAAAGATGGTTTCATTTGCTAAGGCGTAAGTTCTATTTTATGTAAGTGCATGTCTTATGTCAAGTAATATAATGATGAGAAGAGTATCTTTCCCATGAAGAATCCTAAAATTTCCTAGATTTACTTTAGTACTGCCTACTAAACTACATTGTTTATCTAGCCACTGATGAAAACTAGGTTATGTAGATTAAAATAAAAAGTTCAAATGAAAAAGGTAAATTCACTATTTAATATAATTTTGAACCTATGAGACTTAAAAATATATTATTACATAAGAGTGATTTTCTACCTATTATTGTTGTGAATCAGAGCATTAGTACTCCTCATCTATGTTGAGCTCATTGGAGTATTAGCTAGGATTCCTCCTTAATACAGTGTGTCTATTTCCTTAAGAAATCATAATCCTAACTACCATATGTCTATGTTATGGTAACATTACGTTTTAAAACCCTAAATTATTCTTATACTTATTATGATTTGTGCAAATCAGTTCGTTCAAGTGAATTTTGATACAAGTTATTTTTGATGATTACAAAAGCTTATTGTTTGTTTTGTTTTTCTCCTAACAAATATTGGGGTTTCTTTTTGTGTGTACTAATATGTTTTTTAGAAAATTCACACTCCAGACTGCTGAAGACTTTAAGTTCATTTGTTAATGTTTATTGTAAGTGAAGTCTATATTTTTTATTTTTCTTGAGTCTGAGTGAGTGTGATTGTAAGTTGGATAACTGTGTACACACACACTCGGGGAGTGAAAGCTTAATTTTTAAAACTGATCATACAGTATGAAATAGACTTCGTACGGGATGATCTGTGATATTTGTCCTCTGTAACGAACCAGCCTGATCAAAATTTTTCTAAGTACTATTCATACAGTACGAAATGGAATTTATACATAAGGATTTAAGGTACGAATGGCTCAGAATGATTCGTACGACTTATTCATACAGAACAAATCGTACGAATGGTTCGTATGGGACAAACCGTTGGTAAGAATGGCTCTGAATGGTTTGTACGACTTATTCATACGGGACAAACCGTTTGTATGAACGGCTCAGAATGGTTCATACGACTCATTCGAATGGGATGAACTGCAGGTACGAACGGCTCAGAATGGATTGTACTGGATCGTATGGGATGAATCGTTCAATTTTTTGAACTGTTTGTATAGTACGAAATGTGCTTCGTATAGAAGGTTGTAAGGTATGAACGGCTCATTTTAGGTTCGTATTGGATCATATGGGATGAATCACTCAATAAGTTAAACTATTTATACAGTATGATATGCGATCGTATGGGACGATCGGAATGCGTAAAACTTAAAATTTTAGTTTTTGGATGGTTTTTCTTATCCTTAGTACTTAAGGGTCCTAAAAACTGACTTGTGGAAGATCCTTCTGCAAAAATTCTTCTTGAGAGTGAAAGGGAGAGTGATTGGAAGAGTGTTTGGGAGTGAGTGTTGCAAGATCTTTGAAGAGAAAATTATGAGGGGATTCACAAAGTTATCTAAGTGTGATGATCTCTTTGTTTGTACTTCAAGGTTTTTCCCAATCTCCTTGGAGGCTCTTGCAAGAAAGTTGTTCGAGAGGTTTCCAGTTCTCTGCCATCACCAGGAGGGTAAAAAAGGACAAGCGGGTTCTCTGCCTACACCAGGAGGGTGTGAAAGGACGAGCGGGTTTTCTGCCTTCACCAGGAGGGTGAAAAAGGACGACAGTTCTCTGCTACACCAGGATTTGGTGGAAGAGAGTTTTGTAAAGGCTTCTCTGCCTTGCTGTGGGAGCTAAAGGAGAATCACATCAATATAGTGCAATACCTAGAGAAGGAGTCTCTAGGGAGAGGATATAGGTCGTGTTTGACCGAACCACTATAAAATCTAGTGTTCTCTATTCTTGTTTTTATTTTCTGCATTTTCTTACTGCGTTGCACTTTATTTTTCTGTGGTTGAAAATACAAGATTTACTTCTGTTCATACTGTACAAACTTAAATCATACAATATGATTTGCTTATGTTTTTGATTAAAAGTTTTCCAAAATTTTAAGAGAAATTTTTAAAAACACCAATTCACCCCCCTCTTGGTTAGCCTAGGGACGTAATCAATAGGTCTAACAACCTATTCGCATTGTCAGTACTCCTCTATTGATACTCTAGATTATACTAGTTTTTAAATTCATATTAGACCTAAACATAAATTAAATGAAGCTTTGAGGAATTAAAAATAACAAGAATTCATTATAAAGATTGGACTTACTCTATGCAATACATGGCTTTTAAATAGTCATAGTTTCATAGTAGAAGTTTAGCTACACATGAAAAAGATGTAACACAACATAAATATTTTATTCACTTAATAAAACAATAAGTTACAACTTTAAAACATGAGATGAATAATAGAATCAAGGTTAGAAATGAGTTGGTTCCAAAGTATAGACTCCTTTGCACTTCTTCACTTTGATCTACACTAGTACAACACACCAAGTATACAAGAGTCACTCCTTCTCAAGAATAACCCCTTACACTCACTCACATATATAGATGACTATAATGTGTAAACCTTCTAATATTAACACTATCACTACTATTTATATATATATATATATATATATTCAAATAATCAAACTAATGTTACAGTGCAAGCTTAGTGGCACTATGGTTTTGTTGAACCATCCCATCAATTTACCATTCATCACTTCAATTCAATGGTTCAACTTCTCCCACAGTGGTGCTTGGTTATTTAGCACTATAGTGTTTCATCTGGTACTAAGATGCTTCCTAGATATCATCTCAACACTAAGCTCTCTAGCTAATTTTTTGAGGGATCTCTGCTGTGATGTTGATGGGGTGGCATTACAACACTTAAATAAGCTTTAGCACTACAACACTGACTTTGTGGCGTTGTAATGCTGGTTCAATTTTTATAATTTTTAATATTTTTCTTGCATAAAAAATACAAGTAAAAGCATAAATATCATAAAATATGTAATTTAGACTTAAGAAATTTTCTCTTATCAAATTTCCCCAAACTTTAAGATATTACTTCTCCTCAAGTAATTTATATTGCACTAGGATAAAAATATCTTTTTTCCTTGAATTTGAGGGCATTTCATTTCTTCTAATTATGTTACCTACCCTCTGACATTGATCACATCTTTTAACATATTCATTTACATCCTTAAATAGGGCAAGCTAGTGAAATTTAGATTAAAGAATCATAGAAGCAATTCTAAATCTCTAAAATGTTTTTTATAGCTATATTCATGATATTGCCTAATAATTGGTTAAATCTCATATTTAGGGACACATTTCCTTATAATTAGATCTTTGAATTTCCTAGATAAGTTAAGGTCATCCAAAAATAGAATTTGGAATCAAGTAAAAATTTATGCCTTTGAATAAAAGACATGTCGATAGGAATAACACCAATAACATTCACAATATCAGTATACCAAGGCATACCATATGAATGCAAAGCAAACAAATCCTTATCTAAAAAGAGCTCATTGATATCACCCTTATTACATGCGGGTTCTTCCAGCTCCAACATAGAAAAATAATTAGTCACTTGGTTTTCAGTTCCTTCAATATCTAAGATTTCTTCCACAAGTTCTTGCAACAAAAGAAACCACTTACCAATCTAAGATCGATATCTTTTTTTTTTCATCAGGAATTTGATAACAAAATGATCAGTGTGTACTAGAACCTTTGCACCAATCAAATATGATCTAAACTTATCAAAGGTAAAGATAATGGCTAATAGTGCTTTTTTAGTAGTAGTATAATAAATTAGGTTGCATTCAAAGTTCTTTCAGCATAATATATAGCATGAAATTTCTTATCTTTTTATTACCCTAAAACTACTCCAATAGTATAATCACTAGCATCACACAGTAATTCAAAATATAATATCAAATTAGGTGCGATAATGATAGTTGTTATGATTAAATGCTGGTTTAAAATATTGAATTCTTTAAGATATTTATCATAAAATTCTAAAGAGCCATCCTTTTCCGGTAAATTGCATGAAGGTTTATTATTTTTTAATTCCTAATAAATCTCTAAAAGTTCAAATGTGGGTTTTTAGACCGACTTGAACTATAAATACACTCCAAGAGGGGGGTGAATTGGTTTTTAAAAAATTTCCTTTAAAAATTATCCTTTTGAATGTTTATGATTTAATGAAAAATTTTATAACACAAATCTAAATAAAAACTTTATTTTGACATTAAGCAATACTTACAAAGAACAAAAAAGAATTTCCCAATTTTTACTTTCAAAATTTTTTTTCTTTTCGAGCAAAAGCAACATATTCACTTTTTGTATAGAAAAGAACTCACAGATCACAGATATGCAATAAGTAAGAGGCAATAAATACAAATGTATAAAAGTAAAGGTAAACACAAGAACAAATACACCAGAGTTTATAATGGTTCAGTTAACCTTGACCTACATCCACTCCCCAGAGTCCTCCACTCTGAGTATTGCATTAACACTAGTGACTCTCCTTTTAACCCCATAGCAAGGCAGAGAAGCCCTTACAAATCACTTCAACCTCCTCAGTGCTACTGAGTAGTCAAATCCCTTTCACTTTCTCAGTGCAACGGAGTAGTCAAATCCCTTTCACCTCCTCAGTGCAGTGAAGTAGCCAATCCCTTTCACCTCCTCGATGTAGTACAGTAGCCAGATCCTTCCCATGAAGAGACTCATCCTAGAGTTTCCTTCAAGCAAAGACACCGACCTTGGAGGAAGAAGGTGCAAGATCACCAAAAAAACATGTGTAGAAACCCCTCTCAGACACTCTCTTGTTCCCACAAGAATCTGCTCCTTCAAGACCTTACCTCTTTCTCTCTCTCTCTCCCAAAGTAATACTCCATCTTCAAACCCTTCTCATAAAAGCTCTTAATCATAAAAAAGTGGAAAATAATTCTTGAAGATGAATTAGGGATGATATTTAAACAAAGGCTCAAATTAACCCTAAAATATAAGTTGGTTATTTTTATTCATACAATACGATCGGGGATCATACGGTATGATTAGTTCAAAAAATCTCAATTCATTCAGTACAATGGACAAACCATAGTATGATCTGTTCAAATATAGAATATTGATTGTACAATATGATACTTGGATCTTATAATATGATACTTAGATCGTGTAGTACAATACTTAGATTATACTATATGATTAGTTCATTCTTCTTTAGATCATACAAGATTATTTTTGGGAGAATCAAACATCATCTCTGCTAGTTATCCAGTATGATTGGTATCATACAATATGATTAGTTCAATAAATTAAGGTTCATCCAAGATGATCCCTGTGATGATCAAATTTTATCTCTACTAATTATCTAATACGATCAATATCATACATATTAATTAAACCTTAATTTGATTGACTAATCAGAGGGATTAGTTTAGGTAATATTTTAAATATCATATAGTATGAACATGTTTGAATAGTATGATTAGGTCAAAATTAAAATACTTACCTAAATCTGATTGGCAGCGAGGGTTTTGATTTAAACAAATCATCAGTATGATCTGGTTCATATAGAATAAGTAGTCAAAAAATATTAACTACTTAATTAGCTGTTATAATTGATTTATAGTCAATAAATCATGTATTAAGATATGGATCGTATAGTATGAACTGCAAAAATTTAGAAATTTTAGTTTTCACTCTTCAATGTGTGTGTGCATGGGCGTTGAGCTGGCATACACCTTTTACAAGACTTTTAACTCAAGAAATATAAAATTAATAAATGAAAATATAGACTCTTGAAAAAACATTAACCTATTCTATCCAGTCTTGAGACTTGACCTTTGTGACGCAATGTACGATGTACCTAAAGTGTTAGTACAAACAAAAGCAGATATGCAACACTGGTACTAGAAGAAATAAAGAGATAATAAATAATATTTGTTATCATCAAAATCACAAGCTTGGGATCTCGAATCGCAACAATCTCCCTCTTTTTGATGATGATAAATATTATTGGTTGAATTTTTAAGTTAATTATATTTTCTCATAATCTCCCCCTCTCTAAGTGAATTTTTTTAATATTAGGGGAATTATATATATATATATATATACTGAATAATAAAGCAACACAAAAAGAATAAACATAAGAAAAGTAAAATTGAACTAAGTAAAATATCAACAAGTACAACCAAACACCTACTCTCCCTTTTGATATCAACAAACAAGAGAGATAACTAAATAGAAAGGAGATACAAACTAAAATAAAGACTAACGCACAACATGAACAAGCCTAGAAGTAAGGACCCTTATCAGGTGGAGGTGGTGGTGGTGGCTGGAAATACTAGTGAAGGAAAAAATTTGTCACTAAACTTTGCTCGATCTACCTCATGCTACTGCTGGATTTGCTAGTGGTGGTATAGGAGCAAGTTGTAGTGCTGCTGATACATATGCTAGATCTCCTTGTGCTACTGCTGATGCAACTCGTGTTATGTCTAGGAAATCTCATATTATTGGTAAAACCACACCCAATGATGAGTAGTCTCTTGATAATGTGTAGCTGATTGTAACTCCAAGTGGTTAGCTCATTCCATGATTAAGTCATAAGTTTGGAACAGGTGAGCAGGTGTTGTCATTGGTGCAGGTATTAAAGTTGTAGATTGTACTGGAGGACTCCCCTTGTCTCATCAAGCTTATGCTCTTATTTGGGCTCATCACCTTGGTAACAATGAAAGAAAATGTAAAAGGAACCATCAGAGTAGAAGATTAAAAATATATCTGCTGGTGTAAGATACAAAAGTTTGTATTTCTAATCTAGAATGTAGGTGACTAGGTACCATAAAGTGATGTTCTGCTTACATCAGGTTGATGGTCAACAAATCAGAGTAAGATTTTGAAAATAACTAATAATCATGTGGGATTCATCAAAACCAGTGTCAGACATGATGAAATAGATGATAATAGATAGAAGTTGGGTGATATTTTCTCTATCTCTAGCCTTCGAAATAATAGAAGTGTAGAGAACATGTTGGATAACATGGGAATTCTGATTAAGTGAGTGGAGTAGAGGTTGGTGTTGATTTAAGGGAGTATTTCAAAGGGTCATATTTATATTGGTTAATCATAATTTCTTATAGATGCCAAGTATGTAGTTGAACTCCTTCCATAGAATAATGTAAATATTCAGTAAGGTCCTGTTTGGTTATTTCTACAGGACGCCTATAGACATAGGAGTTTATGGAGGAAGAATCAACATTCACTCTATGACTCACAAAGAATTCAAAGAGTTGTTCAGAGTTTAAGGGAAAAGTGAGGGTTAAAAAGAAATTGTAGAGTGGTGGATGCAAAGAGGTCTATAACCTGATAATTGAGAACAATTTGATTCAGGATGTGGGAAGATGTGTTGTGGGCTTCTTTGAAATGGTGGTATGCAAATTCATCCTCAATGGTTTGAAACATGTTATCAGCAGGACGACGAGAGGAGCTCCCTTCAAGAAAATTAGTTCTCTTGCTACCATTCACATGTAAAGATAAAGCTCGAAATAGAAGTAGATGTGAGTAGAAAGGATTTAAGTGATTGAAAACTTTAGAAATTCCCCTCCTTAAATATAGTTTTCAACAGATTGTATAATACAATTCAGAATCATATTGGATAATCAGAAGATGTTAAGTCCTCTGGATGATCTTTCAAAATAAGTAGTCAAGTCATATAGTATGACTAGGATCATACTAGATGATCATCATAAAAAATGTTCATCCTAAGGAGTCGTCTGGTCTGACCTTTGACTAAAGATTTATACAATATGAACATGTGTTCATATAATATGAACACATTTCGAATTTCATACTAGCTAATTAAATTCATCCAACGGTTACTGACATGTCGATCATATAATATGAAGAGGTGGCCATATAGTACGAACAATAATTATTAGTTAGATCTAGGCCATTGATTCATGAGTGGCAGGGATATGCAGAAGTGTGTTGATCATATAATATGAATGAGGTTGGTTTAGTATGATGTGAGTATTTTTTTTAATTTTTTTCAAACTTTATTTAGTTTGTTATGATCAGAGAAGGCTTTTACTAACTAGTGATATCAAACAAACAAACCAAAATAAATAAAAAAAATAAAAATAAATTAGAAAAATATAACAAACATGAAAACATACAAACCACATAACTACACATGATGTTGATTTCACTTCTACCTTGAATTAAGCATAAATATCAATGACACCTAATTTAGTCCTCAGTGTACTAAAGATGTCATAGTTTAAGAGTTTGGTGAAAATGATTGCCAATTGCCTCTCAGTTACTACATGATGTAATTTTATATCTCCCTTGGCTACATAATCTCTAATGAAATGATACTGGATATTATATGCTTAGTGCAAGGGTATTGAATTAAATTTTTAAAAATAAAGATGGCACTAATATTATCACACATGATTGGTATAGTGCCTACAGAGAGTCCAAGGTTAAGGATTTATTTCTTTAGTTATAAGACTTGAGAAACACAACCTCATATAACTATATATTTCACCTCAGTGGTGAATAGGGATTCTAAAATTTTCTTTTTACTGGACTAGGAAACTTCTGATTGCCCTCTGAACTGATAAGTCCTAGGAGTACTTTTTCTATCTATTTTACATCCTATAAATTATGAGTCTGAATATCCTATGATTTTAAATAAAGAGCTATGTCTAGGATACCAAATACCAATATTTATGATTCCAATAAGGTATCTATGGATTCTTTTAACTACTATCATATGGGATTCTTTCAGATCGGCTTGGAATCTTACACATAGACAAACACTAAACATTATATATGGTTTGCTAGCATTCAAATATAGAATTGATCCTATTATCCCCCTCTATGTTTTTTGATCTGCTAATTTTCCTTTTACATCCTTATTTAATTGAATAGTAGAGCTCAGGGGTATATTAATTACTTTAGCACCTTCCATCTCATACTTTTTAAGAATTTTCTATATATGTTTACTTTAACTAAAAGAGGTACCATTATCCCTTTGCTTTAAACTAAATCCAAGAAAATATGATAGCTCACCCATCATACTCATCTCAAACTCTCTACTCATGATTTCTAAAATATCATTACAAAGATGTTCATTTGTTAATCCAAATAATATATCATCCATATATATTCGAATAATGAGTAGATCATCACCTACTTTCTTTAGGAATAGAGTGGTATATACACTACTCTTAATAAATGATCTATCTAGAAGGAATGTACTAAGCCTTTCATATCATGCCCTTGGTGCTTTCTTTAACCCATATAAAGCCTTTTTCAATTTGTAAACATGATTGGGAAAGGTTGAATTTTTAAAACTTAGGGGTTATTCTATATAGACATCTTTCCCAATAATCCTATTTAAGAAAGCACTCTTTATATCCATTTTATGCAACTTGAAGCTTCTAAAACATGCAAAAGCTAATAGTACTCTGATGGCCTT
Organism: Dendrobium chrysotoxum; assembly: GCA_019925795.1. Taxonomy (NCBI): domain Eukaryota; kingdom Viridiplantae; phylum Streptophyta; class Magnoliopsida; order Asparagales; family Orchidaceae; genus Dendrobium; species Dendrobium chrysotoxum. The sequence continues at coordinate 19,215,996 of CM034307.1, forward strand.
AAATCTAGCTAAAGGGGTTAAGGTCTCTTCAAAATCATTACCTTCAATTTGATTATACACCCTAGCTAATAATCTGGCCATATTTCTAACCACTACTTTAGAATTATTCATCTTATTTTTTAATACCCACTAGGTACCTACAACACTTTGGTCCTTAGGTCTGCTAACCAACTCCCATATATCATTCCTAACAAATTAGTTTAATTCTTCATACATAATTAGGATCTAGAATTCATCAAATAAGGCTAGGTATATATTTATGGGTTCTACCATAAAGATGAACACATAATGTCTAACCTCTTTCTTAAGTCCATGCTAAGTTCTAACTACTACTAAAGTTTCTCCTAAGATGAGCTACTTAGGATGACAAGATGAGTATCTTAATTCTCTAGGTAATGGCTCCTGAGGTTCTTCTCTATCACCTAAGTTAATAGACTCTACTCCTTGGGTAACCTTTAGTTCTTCTTCTTCTTCTAACCTAGGCTCTCCAAATTTATCAAATTTATCAAACACCACAAGGTTGGATTCCCTTACAATTAAGGTCCTCTTATTAAAAATCCTATAAGCTTTACCTGTAGAGGAACAACCTAAGAAGGCTCCTTCATCAGACTTATGATCAAACTTTCTTAGAGATTTTCTATTGATAAGGATAAACATTTACAACTAAAGACATGAAGATGTGAAAGATTTGGTGTCTTACCCTTAAGCAACTCATAAGGTGTCAGATCTAACATTTACCTTATTCAAGACATAATAAGCAGTATTTATTGCTTCTACCAAAAAATATCTAGGGAGAGAGTATTCAGCTAATATAGCCCTAGCAACTTCCACTAAAGTTCTATTTTTCCTTTCAGCTATGCCATTCTGCTAAGGGGTCTTAGGGGTAGAAAAGTTCTGTTCAACTCCTAACTCCTTACAAAAAGATTCAAATCTATCATTCTCAAATTCTCCACCATAATCACTATGGATAGTAGAGATCTCACATCCTATTTTTTTTAATCCAAGTGGAGAATATTCTAAACTTCTCAAATGATTCACTTTTATGAGATAAAAATCTATCACATGTGAATCTAGAGTAATCATCAATAATAACATACTCAAAAGATTTGCCACCTAAGCTAGCTCTACTAATAGGCCCAAACAAGTCCATATGTAAGATTTCTAGTGGTCTAAAGGTGGTGATATCCTTAATGGGATGAAATGATGATTTGAATTATTTTCCTAATTGGTTGGCATCACACAGGTGGTCCTTAGGGAAATCTAACTTGGGTATACTTCTAACTAGGTCTTTTTAAGTTATCTTCCTATGGGTTTTCATGCTAGCATGACATAGTCACCTATACCAAAGCATGATTCATCAATAATAGTTTTCAAATATAAAGTATTTGAATTACTAATACAAGACAGATTAAGCATGTAAACATTATTTACCATTTTTCTTTCTAAAATAATTTTTCCATTCAGTCTAATTATGTATTTAATTGATAAAATATTTATATCAAAGCTGTTATCATAGAGCTAATTAATTATAAGAAGATTATGTTTTAATCTATCTACTTAAAAAACATTTTTTATAACAAAATTTTTGAAGTTACCAATCATACATGGACCCACCACTTTCTTAGTGTTGTTATCTTTCAATGTTACCTTGCCTCATTGCCCTAGCCTCCAATGTAATAAACCGCATCAAGTCTCCTATCATGTGCTATTAACATCCACTATCCAGGTTCCATATGCTCTCACTAGGCATTTTGTGAGAGCATCCATATAAAGTCTTCAATGATTAGATTTAGGAACCCCAGGGAGTTTGGGTTCCACCTTTTGCTTTAATGGATGAGAGAAATGCATGCTATGATGTGATGGAAATGACTTTGGCCTCCACACTAGATATATTCTATCATGTATAGTGCAAGTGCGGTACATATGTCCTAACATGCCACAAGAGTAACACCTAACCCCATGGAATGGATTCTCTAATCTATGAGGGGTGTTATGCCACTTCCTAGGGATATGAGATGAGTGCCGTATCCTAGGATGTGTTTATCTTTATTGTGCTAGTATAGATGGTAGATTATTATTTTGAAGTGAGGACTTTTCACTCTCAAAAACTCTTTTGCACTCTTATAGATTTCAACTTCAAGTTTTAATGCATCCTCACTAGAGTCTAATTCGTTTGCAAGTGTTTCTAATTCATTAAATGCATCCTCTAGCTCAATATGCTTGATTCAAGGATTCAAGAGATTTATTTAATTCAAGATATTTCTTATTTTATTTATCATATTCAAAAGGTAAAGAAGCATGCTTTTATCTAATATAATGTATTCAGTTCTAAGACTATCATGCTCCTTTTTTAATTCAAAAAATTTTGAATTTAACATTGCATGTTGTTTCTTTAACTTCCTATATGATTCATATATTATTTTAGAAATAGCTAGTAAATCATTATAGATAAGCTCACATACCTCTTGCTGGTCAGAGTTAACAACAGAGTTATTAACCATTAAACACAGATTTCTTATCTCCTCAGATTCTTGTTTTAAAGAGTTTGAAGCTGAATCTGCCAAGAAATTCTTCTGTGTCCTTTACTTCTCCATTTTGAAATTTGTCTTTTCTCACCCTTCTCTTTATTAGGGTGAGTTTTTAGGATGGGGCATTCAGATCTTAAGTGTCCTAACTTCTAGCATTCAAAACAAATCACATCAAATGAACTTTTATTAAATTTTCGTCCTTTACCTTTTCCCTTTTCAAACGGGCACTTCTATTTTTTACTTCAAGATGCTTTTGAACTGCTTCATCATAAGGGCTATATCATCATTATCATCTGATCCAAAGCTGTTGCTATCTGAGTCACGGGTCTTTAGTGTTGCAAATCTGGTTTTGATGATGACAAACATGTTTCTAGTGTGTTTTGCTTGACTAACCCGTTTCAGGCACAAAAGATCACGAGCAACTCAAGCCAACTCAAGATCGGGTCCAAGTGTGTCCAATGTACTATTTTTATTTTTCTTGAGTCAATTGTAATGTAACTTATCCCCTAGCTAAGTAACCTTGCACACACACACTCAGGGGGAGAGCTTGAGTGAGTTAGAGTTTCTATTCATTTTTTGTTCAGATCATCCTGGACGATATTCACATCGTCCTGGACGATATTCACATCTTCCTGGACGATCCAGTAAAAATAGAAACCCTAATTAGGGTGACCAAGATAAGAGGGTCTGATTAAGTAGATCGTCTTGGACGATCTCTGGATCATACGGGATGATATGCTCAAATCAAAAATTCTCAGCTGCCAGATCAAGTTAGGAAAGTTTTTATTTTAAGTTATTTGGTCTGATCATCCCGGACGATACGTGTATCATCCTGGATGATTCAGTATAATCATGCCTAAATTAGTCTGGTAATTAAGGAAAGCAATTAATATTTAATTGATACGATCATATCATCCTGGACAATCATGATCGTCTAGTGCATTTCAGCTGTACGACCCGAACTGTGCTGAGGACGATTTTGGCACTTTTTGAACTAATCGTCCTGGCCGATACCCTTATCATCCTGGACGATCAAGTCATTTTTTGGTCATCCAGCACAAGTTTCTCTGGACAACCCGAACTGTCTTCTAGATGATATTCCTCGATTTACATTAATCGTCCCGGATGATCGCAGGATCGTACGGGATGATATGATCAATTTTTTCTACTGATCATCCAGAAGAGCTAGATCGTCCAGGCTGAAATAAATGAATTTGAACTGATCGTACAGGACGATCCACCGATCGTCCTGGATGATCTTGGCCGACCAGTTGAGAGTTAGGGCAAATTTTAAGCCCTCCTATAAAAGAATTTTTTCTGGAAATAAGAAAAATCTTTTTGCCACTTTCCTTCCCAGAGAAACCCTAGAGAGAGAGTTGGGAGAGCGAGAGAGGATCTTGTGAGGGGGAGTTAGTGAGGGATTCACTAAGGTTGCTCCAAGAAAGGATCAGAGTCATCTTCTTCGCTCGTCATCTTCCGTCTAGTAGGTGTTCGTCGTGGGAGGATCGTTTGCAAGAAGATCTGAGGTTCTCTGCCTGCTTCAGGAGGAAGCAAAAGGAGGTTAGGTTCTCTGCTTCACCTGGTGGTGGAAAGGAGGTTTTGTACAGGCTTCTCCACCTTGCTATGGGAGCAAAAGGAGAGTCACTTTTTTTTAGTGCAATACCCGGAGGGGAGGCTCCGGGGAGTGGACGTAGGTCAAGTTGACTGAACCACTATAAAATCTGGTTTGCTTTTCTGATTCTACTTTGCACTTTACTTTTCTGATATTAACTGCCTGGGTGAATATCTGTGATTGATCTTTTTGTTATTATTTACTTATTTTCGTGCTAAGTATCGAAAAGATTTTTTCTGCTGCTCGTAAAATTTTTAAATCACTAATTCACCCCCCCTCTTGGTTAGCCTCGGGTCTAATTCACTAAGGCTTAACATCCCTATCGAACTTTCAAGTGGTATCAGAGCGGGATTCATAAAATCTAGTTTTGAAAAACTTTTGAATTTGATCCATGGCTAACTGTGGTAATCGTAATACTGCTGAAGGCTATTCAATCACACGACCGCCATTGTTTAACAATATTCCTTTTGATTTTTGGAAAACACGCATGTCCACTTTTCTGCAATCTATTGATTATCGTATGTGGATGTTAGTTAAGGATGGTTATGAAGTACCACATAGACTTATCAATGGTATTAAAACTGAACTCCCATTTGCAGATTGGACTTTTGATGATCGTGACTTAGCACAGTTAAATGTAAAATGTTTGAACTATTTCTTTTGTGCTTTAAAATCTAAAGACTATATGCGTGTTTCTACGTGTACAACGGGTAAAGAAATCTGGGATAGATTGTATATAACATATGAAGGTACAACTGAGGTCAAACAGTCTAGGTTAAACATTTTGTTGCATGATTACGAACTTTTTCGCATGAAACCTAGTGAGACGATTTCAGAAATGTACACAAGATTCACTCAAATCGTTACCTCTTTGCATGCTCTAGGAAGAGAACTAACTAATTACGAAAGAGTGAACAAAATTCTTAGATGTTTGCCTTCTTCATATGATGCTAAGATTACTGCGATCACGGAATCTAAAGATTTAAATACTTACTCTATTGACAGCTGACTTGGATCACTCATTGCTTACGAGCAAGGGGTGAACCAAAGACAACTTGATGCATGTGAACGAAAGAAGGAGAAGACAGTGGCGCTAAAGGCCAAAGATTCAGATGCTAGCACTTTCGGGTCTGATAGCGATGATGTTCCCTTAATCACAAGGTAATTCAAGAGCTTTCTAAGGAAGAAGAATAAGAATTTTCAAAAATGGAACAAAGGTAAGACCAGTAGAAACTTTAAAGGTTCAACTGAATCTGTTTGTTTTGAATGCAGGAAGCCCGGACACATAAAGGTGAATTATCCTACACTTAAGGCTCATCCAAGCAAGGAGAAGGGTGAGGAGAAACCAAAGTTCAGAAAGGACAAGAAGCGGATACAAAAGGCGTTCTAGGCAGACTCTGCATCCGACTCCTCTGAGACTGAAGCTGAAGAGGAGGAAACAAATTTGTGTGTGATGGCTGATGATCACCTTGGTCAGTTAAACCAGGAAGAGGTATGTGAGCTTACTTATGATCAATTATTTGAAGTATCTGAAAAAATTCATGCATCGTATAGGAAGCTTAAGAAAACCCATGCTAACTTAAAACTGGATTATCTGACTTTGCAAAAAGAGCATGATGTGTTGATTAAGGATCATTCCACTATTGATAGCAATCACATGTCTTTAGTTGATGAGTTTGATGAACTAAATAGAAAGCATTCTGATTTAATTATTGAGCATGATGCATTAAAAACATCGCATGTTGAATTAGAAGCTGCTTTTAAAAAATTAGAAACTATGGCATGTGAAGTAGAAAGTAGCAACGGTGCTTTAAAATTTGAAATTGCAAGTTTAAATAAAGAGAATAAATTTTTGAAAGGTAAAATTGCTACTTTTGAAAAGAATAAAAAACCACCTACTTTTGAACAATTTTATGCATCTCCACCTTTTGAAAAATCTGTTGCAAGTTCATCAAAGCATGTTTTATATATATCTAGGAAGAGGCACTATCACTCATGACGTTTAGTTAATCCTTTTCCTGGTGTTAGATGTTATTCATGTGGCATGTTAGGACACATTTCCCACACCTACACTGTTCACCATAGTTCACATTGGGTGTGGAGGCCCAAACTGCCTGTTTCACAGCACAGCACGCATGCATTGCATTCTTCTTTTCATGAGAAGGAACCCTAACCTGTTTGGGTTCCTAAGACTAACGTTTGATATTTTTGTAGGTGTGCTCTCACACAAGACCTCGTGAGAGCATGTGGTACCTGGACAGCAGATGTTTTAGACATATGACTGGAGATGTAAATCAGTTCATTTCGCTGGAGGCCAGAGCTGGAGGCAAGGTTACACTTGGAGATAACACCACCAGGAAGGTGGTAGGCTCAGGTATAATTGGTGATTCAAACCATTTTATGATTGACAATGTTTTGCTTGTAGATGGACTGAAACACAACTTGTTGAGCATCAGTAAACTTTGTGACAAAGGATATAACATCAAATTCCTGCCCACTGGCTGCATTTTAAGCTTAAATGATAAAGTTATTTTACAGGGGCAAATGATCAACAACGTCTACAAGCTGGATGTAAGTTGCATTAAATCTGAGAATTTAATTTGCTTAAAAATTGTTGCTGATGAGTCGTGGTTATGGCACAGGAGATTGTGTCATGCCAGTATGAAAACCCTTAGGAGGGTCACCCAAAAGGACTTAGTTAGAGATGTGCCCAAGCTTAAGTTCACTAAGGATCACCTGTGTGATGCCTGTTAGTTAGGGAAGCAAGTCCAGCCCTCCTTTCACTCTATTAAGGATATTAGCACCTCTAGACCTTTAGAAGTTCTTCACATGGACCTCTTTGGACCCATTAGCACTACCAGCTTAGGGGGGAGAGTATATGGGTTTGTGATTGTAGATGATTATTTGAGGTTCACTTGGGTGAAAGTTTTGTCACATAAATCTGAGTCATTTGATGAGTTTAGATCTTTCTCTACTTGGATTCAGAAGAAGTTAGGATGTGAGATTATTACCATCCATATCTATCACGGAGGGGAGTTTGAAAATGAAAGATTTGGAAGTTTTTGTGAGGAGCAAGGGATTAGTCATAATTTTTCACCTCCTAGGACCCCTCAGTAGAACGGGGTAGCTGAAAGGAAGAACAGGACCTTAGTGGAAGTTGATAGAGCCATGCTTGCCGAGTATTCACTTCCAAAATACTTTTGGGCTGAAGTGGTGAACACTGCCTGTTATGTGCTGAATAGGGTGAATGTGAGAGTCAAACTGAACAAGACACCTTATGAGATCATTAAGGGTATAACTCCAAATCTGTCCCACCTCCATGTCTTTGGCTGTAAGGTTTTCATTCTGAACAACAGGAAGTCACCCTTAGGAAAATTTGACCCCAAATATGATGAAGGAGTGTTCTTAGGATATTCAAGTGTGGGGAAATCCTTTAGGGTGTTCAATAAGAGGACTTTGGTGGTGGAAGAAACAACCCATGTAGTGTTTGATGAATCTGATCCTAAGGAGTCTAGATCTGAAGTAGAAGATGAAGAGATTGTTGAGGTTACCCGAGGGGTTGGAAAAACAAATCTGGAGGAAAGGGTAGAACCTCAAACCACTTGGCCTAGAGATTGGAGATATTCTTCGAGTCATCCTAAAGAACTGATCTTAGGAGACCCTTCTAAAGGTGTTAGGACTAGGCATGAACTTAGGAAGGAAGTAAACCATTCTGCCTTTATCTCAATGACTGAACCCACCAACATCAATCAAGCCCTTTCGGATGAGTTTTGGATCTTAGCTATGCAGGAAGAATTGAATCAATTTGTAAGGAATGATGTTTGGGAGTTAGTAGAAAGACCTAGAAATCGAAGTATTGTGGGAACCAAGTGGGTCTTTAAGAATAAGATGAATGATTCTGGTGTGGTGGTTAGGAATAAGGCAAGATTAGTGGCTAAGGGGTATAATCAGATTGAAGGGATTGATTTTGAGGAGACTTTTGCCCCTGTAGCTAGATTGGAAGCCATTAGAGTGCTACTAGCCTTTGCCTGTTATAAGGGATTTAAGCTGTTTCAAATGGATGTCTAGAGTGCCTTTTTAAATGGGGTAATAAAAGAGGATATTTTTGTAGAACAACCCCCAGGTTTTGAGAGTTTCCAATATTCGAATCATATTTACAAATTAAAAAATGCCTTATATGGATTGAAACAGGCACCCAGAGCTTGGTATAAGAGGCTTATCACATTCCTGTTAGAAAGAGAGTTTGTTAAGGGGAGCGTAGACACCACCCTTTTTCTGAGGAAAATAGGGGATGAATTACTCATTGTCCAGATCTATGTTGATGATATAATTTTTGGATCTTCTGATAAATATTTATGTGATGACTTTTCTAAAACAATGAGTAAGGAATTTGTGATGAGTATGATGGGAGAATTATCCTACTTTTTGGGGTTTAGCATAAGGCAAACGGATGATGGAACCTTTCTCAATCAATCTAAATACACTAAGGACATTTTGAAGAAATATGAAATGGATAAAGCCAAGCCAATCAATACTCCCATGAGCTCCTCTAGTCAGTTAGATAAGGATTCAAGTGGAAAATCTGTTGATCAGAAGAAGTATAGAGGAATAATAGGATCACTGCTTTACCTGACTGCTAGCCGACCTGATATCATGTTTAGTGTCTGTCTTTGTGCTAGGTTTCAGGCTAATCCTAAAGAGTCCCACCTGACTACTGTTAAGAGAATTCTTAGATATCTTTTAGGGACCCCAAACCTAGGAATCTGGTACCCTAGGCACAGCACCTCTTTTGAGATCATTGGATATTCTGATTCTGACTTTGCGGGGAGTAGGGTGGATAGAAAGAGCACTTCTAGAACTTGTCAATTCATCGGACAGTCTCTAGTCTCTTGGTCCAGTAGAAAATAGAACTCAGTTGCACTTTCCACTGCTGAAGCTGAGTATATTGCCTTAGGAAGTTGTGTGGCCCAAGTTCTTTGGTTAAAGCAACAAGTTTTGGATTTAGGTTGTTCTGTTGGCACAATTTCTGTTATGTGTGATAATACTAGTGCCATCTGCATCTCTAAGAATCCAATCCAACATTCTAGGACCAAACACATTGATATAAGTCATCACTTCATTAGGGACCATGTTACAAAAGGGGACATTGAGCTACATCATGTAGCAACTGAAAATCAGCTGGCAGACATATATTCACTAAACTACTGGCCTTTGACTCATTCTGCATTTTGAGAACCAGATTAGGAGTGATTGATATAAATGCTTGATTCTGATGACTGCTGATTTCTGATCATTCTGGTTGTTATTCTATTTTCTATTAGTTAGTTTTTTTGTTTTTTGATTTGATTATTTACTTTCAGTTGGTTTTATTTCTTCTGCTGATTTTTGTGTTAGCCCCGTTGTTAGTTTGATTTAAGTATTTACTTTGATGTGATTTTCTTCCTGTCTTTATTCACTGGTTCATCTCTTGCACTTACTATTTTATGCTTTTTAAAGTCTGATCAGTGCTCACTACTTCTGATAATCTAAATTTCTGACTGGGAGTTTTAGCTTATTTTTGTTTGGAAGCTGGTAAGCAGTGATTGACTCCACTGGATCTGTTAAAGGGAAGAAACATAGGTGATTATTTCTCTTCCTCTAACTCCTTTGCTGGTGTATTATTTCTTTTGGATAAATATCCTCTTCAAAATTAAAATTTTAGTCTTTGAAATAGAGATTTATTTTATCTTCCTACAGTAATCTTCCTCATATCAATAGTGTTTTCAAAGTCTTGAGACATTATTCTGATTTTCTAAACCAAGTGATTGCACTTATCATATGACGTCTGGCTTTTATTTTGTCAATTACTCTTCCTTATCGTGGAGAGCATCTCCTATATCTAGAAGGTAATTTCACAGCTGAGACTATTTAATGATTATGAAAAGAAGAAAGCTTACAAAAGATGCGCAGTGCGCCAAATCAATTGAAAAAGAGGCACAAAATGAGCCCAAAGCTGAAAAGATGCGAAATATCGCCAACTAAAAGATACACAAAGTGTATCAAAAATAAAAAGATGCGCAAAGCGCCAAATAAATTGAAAAAGAGGCATAAAATGAGCCAACAAAGCTTTCTTTCTTTTCAGATCATTAAAGGTCTTAGAAAAATCCGTGCGCCACTTAATACTTTCAAAAGCTTGTGTTTGAAAATCCTGATTTCTGATTTTTTACTTTGTAACACTATTATATCAGATATTTTTCTGGAATGAGGCTTGAAAGGATCTCTTTTCGAATCTAATTTCTTTTCTTTTGAATTGGATGTTTGTTTTGAAAGAGATTTGCATCGATAAGGTGCCCGAGGTGGGAGTTACGAAAGTTAATTTTTCCAACTTTTTCTGGATTTCAGCGCTGTCAATCGTCTTCTTATTGGTTTTTAGATCTAAAATTAAGGAAAATTTCTGATTTACTCGAGCAGCTTGATCAAAAAAAAAATCGTTGCTTTTATGTGTTTTTGCTATGAGTTTTATTCATTTTTATTTTATTTTAATTTCATGGTTGTGTTTTTGGGATTCTGATCGGTCATCTTCATCATCCATTTGTTTTTCTGTTCTCTTCACATCATCCTGGACGATACCCCGATCGTCCTGGATGATCCTCTTCATCCTGGACGATCCAAACATCCTCCTGGACGATTCATTCAAAATCGTCCCCACACTGCTCTTGCTGCTGAAAGAACTCCAATTATTGGTGATCATCCTGGACGATCCTTATATCTTCCTACACGATATGATCCATATCCTTCTGATCTGATCAAACGGCTGACATTGCTCCAATTATTATCCATCGTCCCTTTACCTTTGATTTCTATTTAAACTGCCATTTTCTTAAGGATTTACCACACTCTTTCTTCCAATCTCCCTCCACTTCCCTTTACCTTTGATTTCTAATGGCTGGTGGCAAACGTTCGCGACAAAAGGGTGCAAGTTCCTCTCGGGGGCCTGTTGATCCTCACTTCCCAAATGCAGCCGATCAGGCTGCTTACGAGCGTTATTATGAGGTGGGGATCACACCATCAAAAATAGTAAATCCCTGCACTCTTACTTATCCTGTTATTGACCTCTTCGCCCACACCTCCCTTGCTTTCATCATGACTCTCGCCTTTCCTTTTAGCACAGAACTTCTTCACGTTTTCTTTGCAAATTTATGGATTTGGGCCGATTATTCTACCCTCCGCTCTTATGTAAATCAGCATCCCGTCGAACTCACTTACCAGGACTTTCATAATATTCTCCAACTTTCTGTCACAGGCGACAAACTCCACACGCTTATCACCGACCCTGACTATGATTGGAGTGTCGCTAATCATTTCCTTCGTAATACAAATGCCCCTTATCATGACAATGCTTGCACTACACTTCTTAAGGATGCCCGGACCATTCAGCATGTCCTTCGTTCCTCCGTCATTCCAAAGGCGGGGGATCGAATTCACATCACCCCACTACTGTCCTTGACCACATACAACATCTTTGCCCATAGGGAATTTAATGCCACTGACCTTATTATCCGGTACATCGAGCACCTCACTACTATTTGGGATCTAGGTCATCGCCGTCATCCCAATCTAGCCTTAGGACATCTCATTGCCTATGCCCTAGAAACCAAATATGACCTGCAGTATCCCGCAGCTCCAAATGTCCCTCCTTCCTTCCTCACCAATAATTCCTTCCATGTCCTACACAGCACCTGACTACATCCGGAGCCCGCCCCGGATGTTGAGGAGGAAGAGGAAGAGGCTATTCCAGTTCCTGCTGCACCAGATGCACATGCTCCCCTTCACATTGCCTCTCCCTTTGACCACCTGGTGTAGCGCTTCGATCAGTGGGAGGCTAGATTTGACTCCTATGTAGCTACCCAGGAGCAGTGGCACGCCGAGGACATCCAGTGCTTCACGGACTATGCTACGCAGCAGCAACAGCAGCATGACCAGGACATTGCATGGATTGGGGCCCACTTTCAAGCCATTCACAACTACTTCAACCCACCTCGCCACCTCCTCCTTTCGATCAGGATCCGCCTCTATTCTAGTTTTCTATTTTGTAGTTGTTTTTCTTTTATGTTTTGTACTTATGTTTCAGTGTTCTGTTTTATCCTCCTCCTTTTTGTGATGTCAAAAGGGGGAGTCAGTCGTAGTCATTTCAGTTTTTTGTTATGTGTTATGTTTCCTGTATTGATTTAGTTGTTAAATGAAAATTTGAAAAAAAAAATATATTTTTCGATCTCCTAGTTATTTTTATTTTCAAACTATTGTACAAATATTTGCCATCATCAAAAAGGGGGAGATTGTTTCAAATATGGTTTTGATGATGACAAACATATTTCCAGTGTGTTTTTCTTGGCTAACCCGTTTCAGGCACAAAAGATCACGAACAACTCAAGCCAACTCAAGATTGGGTCCAAGTGTGTCCAATGTACTATTTTTCTTTTTCTTGAGTCAATTGTAATGTAACTGATCCCCTAGCTAAGTAACCTTGCACACACACACTTAGGGGGAGAGCTTGAGTGAGTTAGAGTTTCTGTTTATTTTTTGTTCAGATCGTCCTGGACGATATTCACATCATCTTGGATGATCCAGTAAAAATAGAAACCCTAATTAGGGTGTCCAAGTTAAGAGGGTCTGATTAAGCAGATCATCCTGGACGATCTCTGGATCGTACGGGACGATATGCTCAAATCAAAAATTCTCAGCCGCTAGATCAAGTTAGGCAAGTTTTTATTTTAAGTTATTTGGTCTGATCGTCCTGGATGATACGTGTACCATCCTGGACGATTCAGTACAATCATGCCTAAATTAGTCTGGTCATTAAGGAAAGCAATTAATATTTAATTGATACGATCATATCGTCCTGGACGATCACAGGATCATACTGGACGATCATGATCGTCTAGTGCATTTCAGCTGTACGACCCGAACTATGCTCAGGACGATTTTGGAACTTTTTGAACTAATCGTCCTAGCCGATACCCTTATCATCCTGGACGATTAAGTCATTTTTTGGTCGTCCAGCACAAGTTTCTCTGGACGACCCGAACTATCTTCTGGATGATATTTCTCGATTTACACTAATCAACCCAGACGATCGCAGGATCGTACGGGACGATATGATCAATTTTTTCTACTGATCGTCCAGAAGAGCCAGATCGTCCAGGCTAAAACAGCTGAATTTGAACTGATCATACAGGACGATCCACCGATCGTCCTGGACGATCTTGGCTGACCAGTTGAGAGTTAAGGCAAATTTTAAGCCCTCCTATAAAAGAATTTTTTCTTGAAACAAGAAAAATCTTTTTGCCACTTTCCTTCCCAGAGAAACCCTAGAGAGAGAGAGAGAGTTGGGAGAGAGAGAGAGAGAGGATCTTATGAGGGGGAGTTAGTGAGGGATTCAGTAAGGTTGCTCCAAGAAAGGTTCAGAGTCGTCTTCTCCGCTCGTCGTCTTCCGTCTAGTAGGTGTTCGTCGTGGGAGGATCGTTTGCAAGAAGATCCGGGGTTCTCTGCCTGCTTCAGGAGGAAGCAAAAGGAGGTTAGGTTCTCTACCTCACCTGGTGGTGGAAAGGAGGTTTTGTACAGGCTTCTCCGCCTTGCTGTGAGAGCAAAAGGAGAGTCACTTTTTGTTTAGTGCAATACCCAGAGGGGGCTCCGGGGAGTGGACGTAGGTCAAGTTGACCGAACCACTATAAAATCTGGTTTGCTTTTCTGATTCTATTTTGCACTTTACTTTTCTGATATTAACTGCCTGGGTGAATATCTGTGATTGATCTTTTCATTATTGTTTACTTATTTTCGCTGCTAAGTATCGAAAAGATTTTTTCTGCTGCTCGTGAAATTTTTAAATAACCAATTCACCCCCCTCTTGGTTAGCCTCGGGACTAGTTCACTAGGGCTTAACATCCCTATCGAACTTTCATTTAGAGCCATGGTCTTCTCTTTACTTTTCTCTCCTATGTCCTATAATCTTTGGCTTACATTTTGCTCATACGCAATTAGTCAACCAAGCATATTATCAATTGAGTAAAACTTAAGATCTTTTGACTCACATATAGTAATAACTTTTGCATCAAAACTATCAAGTAGGCAATGAAGTATTTTATTAACTTTTAGAGTTTGATAGTACTCTATCCAAAGTATGCAGGGATGTCACTTTTTGAGTAAATCTATTGTACATGTCAGAGAGAGTCTCATTTAGTTTCATGGAAAATAGTTCATAATTATGCAATAACATGTTTAAATGAGATTGTTCGAACTCATTAGTATCCTCATAAGTAACACATGATTAATCCCAAACTTCCTTGCTAGTAGTACAAGTAGAGACTATTATATAGTCTTCTGATTTAAGCTCACAGAAAAAATAGTTCAGATATTTAGCATTCAGTTATATAAGGCCTTTATTCTCATTAATCCATTCATTAAAGGGTATTCTAGTTTTGACGTCATTTACAAATCTAGACGGTGCACAATATTATTCTTGTATCATATGCCACATGCAAAAGTCAGTCGATTGTAAAAATGTAGACATACATATTTTCCAAAAATTAAAGGAAATATGATCAAATAAAGGTGGTCAAATTATTGAATAACCCTCCACAATATTTCTATTTCTGATGTGTGCAATGGATTTTTTTCTCAAGGCTTTTTAAAATACTAATTTTGAGACTCGCTCTGATACCACTAGAAAGTTCAAATGTTGTTGTTATTCCAAATTGAAATATAAATGCACACAAAGAGAGGGGTGAATTGGTGTTTAAAAATATTCCTTTAAAAATTATCCTTTTGAAAAGTTTATGGTTTTTAACAAATTATTTGACAACACCAATCTATACAAAAACTTTGTTTTAAATTTTAACAATACTTGCTAAGAAGAAATGATTTTTTCCCAGGTTTTTAATTTCTAAATTTTTTTGTTTTTCTTCTAAGTAAAAATAAGATATAAATTTTTTGCAAAATAAAGAACTTACAGATCACATATATGTAATAGGTAAGATGTAAGAAATAAAAATTTATGAAGTAAAGGTCAGCACACAAAAAACACACAAGAGTTTTATAGTGGTTCGATCAACCTTTACCTATGTCCACTCTCCAGAGTCCTCCAATCTAAGTATTACACCAACACTAGTAACTCTCCTTTTCCCCCACATTAAGGCAAATAAGCCCTTATAAATCACTTTACTTCCTCGGTGCGGTAGAGTAGTTGAATCCCTTTCACCTTCCTAGTACGGCGAAGTAGCTGAATCCCTTTTACCTCCTCAACATAGAGAGTAGCTGAATCCCTTTCACCTTCTTGGTGTCATGTAGTGGTCGGATCCTTCCCATGAAGATACTCTTTTTGAAGTTTCCCTCAAGCAAAGACACTCACCTTGGAGGAAGAAGGTGCAAGATCCTTGGGCAACAATATGTAGAAACCCCTCTCACACACTCTTTTATTCCCATACGAATCATATCAATCAAGACCTCACCTCTCTCTCTCTCTTTAAAAGTAATGTTGCCTCTTCAAATCATTCTCTCGAAAGCTCTCCCTTAGAAAATAGTGGCAAAAGATTCCCTAAGATGAATTAGGGATGATATTTAAATAAAGTCTCAAATTAACCCTAAAATTTAAGTTGGCATTTTCTATTCGTACATACGATCGAGGATCATACAGTATGTTTAGTTTAAAAAAATCCCAGTTCAGCCAATATGATTGATAAGTAACAATATCATATGTTCAAATACAGTATACTGATTATAAAGTACAATACTTGGATCATATTGTATGGTTAGTTCATTCTTCTTGAGTTAAAAATGCTTAAGAAAAATGAATTAAAATTTTAAACATTTTTAAATTTATTTCTAATGTAATACATGCTAATTGACTCGATAAAATGCATAAAATGTATGAAGCAATTTTAAAACTAGGCTTAAAAATAATTTTATCCTAGAGATTGCATAATATCCCCTTTACAGGACTACACCCTAATTGGTCAGGTGGCCTGCCAGAACCCATAGGCGGGGAGGTGCCTAACAAGGAAGAGAAGTATTTAAGATGCATAAATGAAAACTCCTGGTGGTCCCAGGCTTACTTCTTAGATCATTAGAGTAACTATATTAGCCTAAAAAATTTATTTAGATTTTGAGTAGAAATAGTTTTTAGTGTACCCTCACGATCCTCCGCTTATCCAGGCTAAAACAAAAGAGGCATGCGAGAGAAGAAATTAGGAAACTCATGCAATCTTATATGAAAATAAAGTAAATCAATTAATCAAATCAAATCAATTAATTAAATAAGTAAATATCCATAGGCAAATGCCTTTTTATTATAACCCAGAATTAATAGAAATTTAAAGTGGCTGGGTACCACAAACAACAATCCAGATTCTAATCCTATGACTGACATAAGTGACTTTGAGTGTGATACTCTTTTGTCTTCACTTATTCATCCTTCTTCAAGCTCCTTGGATTCATCGTATCAAGATACCCAAATAAAAAGAAAACTCTCCCCATAGCGGATGTTTTTCTTTCCTCTTTGGGTTTTAAAATCATTCAAATGTGGATTTCCAATTGGAAAAAAAACTCTCCCCTAAAGGATGTTCTTTCCTCTTTGGAATCCACTTTCAACATCTATATCCTAACTCAAAACACCCTCATAGTGCAACTCAATATTTAAATTACATTATAACATATTGAAAATGAAAATCTAGACTCTGTACATGATTATCCTAAGCAATTGAAATTACATGCTGTTTTAATTCAAAGGGGGTTAGCATTTTTTAGCACATGCAAAAAATTCGTTAGTTTAAAGCTTTATTTTGCCCCCTTTATTTTAGCCCTGTACGAGCATGGCCACCTTTAAAAAACTCTGTGAGCAACCAGATCATACCTAACCTAAGGGTAACCTAAAACCAATCACATTAATTCATAGATTGCATTAAATAAATAAACACATCAACCAGAGCAATGATATCAATCAACTAGCATGTAGTAAAAACCATAAAAATTTAGCACATAATAGTAAAAAGTAAACACCGGCTTAGCCTAGATCTAGGCTCGGTTATCCTACCAAACCATTTAAAGTGTGTGCAAAAAAGATGTGTGGCCTTGATATGTCCTAAGATGGGTAATTTGTTAAAGTTGTTTAGCATTCAGGTTTGTTAAAGGTCAAAAGGGAAATTTAGTTTGAGTTTAAATATTAATGCATTAAAGTTTATTTTTTTAATTGTATTTTAAAAAGTTGATTGGTTACTACCTTTGTTGCTCATCGGGGCCGTGAGGTTTATTTCAACTTCCTTGGAGCTAAGTTAATAGCCTCGTAGGCCCGGATTATCTCGTAGTAACTGGTATAAATTTGTTAATTTAATTAGTTGAGGATTAAGGGTTGGTAAATTTTAATCCATTGATTTAACTATTAGTTTGAATGATTAAGTTAGAATTTTTTGGAATTTTAGTTTAATTATTGAATTTTAGGAAGTATTTGAATAATTTTTAATTATTTTAATGTGTTAATTAAGAGGTTAAAAGCTGACTTTTTTAAACTATAGTGAACTTTAAAGTTTTAGTTTTTCCCTAAATAATAGACATTAAGATGAGTAATTAGACTCTAAGTTTGCTAAATTTGAAATTTTCTACATTAAGTTATGATTTTTTGAAGTTTTGACCTAAATTTGAACTATAATTGACCGGAAGTTTGACTTTGACTTAATTTTGGAAGTTTGACATTTTAGAAAACAGTAAATTTTAAGTGCAGTTGAATGGTTTTGAATTTGGTCAAATTGGAATTTTTTAGAATTAATTATGAATTTTCAAAATTTGAAAATTTAATGAATTTTTAAAAGTGTTTAATAGAAAGGATTTGGGGATTTTGAACCAAATCAATCCCAAACTCCTTGAAATCATCCCTAAAGCATAGTAAAGAATCTAATTTGCACAGTACACAGTGGACTTGAAATCTTAGTGCACAAGAAAACATATATGTAATAATAACAGGAATGTTATCATCAAAAGTATAAGACTTGGGTCCAAATTTGCAATAATCTCCCTCTTTTTGATGATGGAAAATATTGTTGGTTTTAATTCCAAGTTAAGTTTTTTCTTTATCTGAAGCTCCCACTTACTAGTTAAAATTTTGAAAATATGGAGAGTTTTTTTTTTAATTTTAAAATGAGGAATAAAAAGAACACAAAAAATGAGCAAGAAAATAAAGGCAAAATATTGAACTAATCCTTACAAAGTAGGAAGTACAAATAACTAACAATAAGCTACTCTCCCTTTTGACATCACAAAAGGAGGAAGAACCATACAAAACACCAAAACAAAAACAGACAACACAATAACAATAGAAAACACTACAGACATAAAAACTAAAAATAAGACACTAATAATCACAAAGAAAATTATAGAAAAAGATGCACAAAAACATTTATGTTTCCAATTTCCAAATCATCCTATTCAAGCACGAATATCTATAACACCTAGCCTAGTACTCAAGGTACTAAAATTTTCAAAGGCTAGGGGTTTTATAAAGATATCTGTCAGTTGATTTTCGTAGCTACATGATGTAACTCTATATCCCCATTAGTTACATGATCTCTAATGAAATGGTGCTTAATGTCTATGTGTTTAGTCTTGAAGTGTTGGATTGGATTTTTTGAAATATAGATGGCACTGGTGTTATCACACATAATTGAAATAGTGCCGATAAGGAGTCCAAGGTTAAGAATTTATTATTTAAGTCATAGGACTTGAGCAACCCAGCTTCCTACAGCTAATATTTTTTATTTTTTATAGGGGAAACCCATAGAGGGGCCTATGCATTAATCAAAATTAAAGATTACATGGTCCTTAAAGGGGACCTTCAACTCACTATTGCCCAAAAGAGCTACAAAACCAATCCAAAAAATCCTAGGAGCCGATGGTCCCCTAAACTAAGAGTTTTTTACAAAAGCACCTAATAACATTCTAGGGCTGTAAGAAGATAGCACCCAAAAAAGAAAGAAGAGAAAATAAACATTGAGCACATTCTTTATGCAAAAAATAGTCATGTCCTTCATCCAGAAAACCTTCACCTTAACCTGCAAGAGAAAACGAGAATAAGAGGAAAACATACAAAGCAAACAAAAGAGGTAACACCAATGATAAAGATTAGTTAAAAGAAGATTACCATAAGATTTATCTAAAAAGCAAATAGAGATACTCTCTTTAGATTTAATGACAAATAACCTATTAATTGAGAATATGATTGTAACAGCACAAGAGTGACAAATAATAGAATTCCATTAAATTACAACACATGGAAGTCCTCATTAAATAGTAATTACCAAGCAAGTTAATAAAGAAAAACCAGGAAGCATTAAAGGAGAAACAAAACCCATCCAAAAAACCTAGAGGGCTAAAAAAGCATATGATAAGAACACATAAAGCAACTGGTAACCCCAAGCCTCAACCCTAGACTTATAACTCCACAACCAATCCTGCCACAACTAGCCGAGCAGCATCACAACAAGCTGAAAGCTAAATGAGCAGACTAAATAGAACAGAATCTAGCTATAGGAACCAAAAAAATAGCAATCTAGGAATAGAGATGGGAACCCACCAATAAAATTGGGCCAAAAGAGTTCAGGAAGAAAACCCCACAGCAACCATCATGATGAAAACATCCATGCCACTCAATTCTAATCCCAAACTCGTACATACATAAAGAAATGCAAAATACTTGAGTAAAAGTTAGCAATTGCATATAATATGCCATCACATCCAAAATGGCAGCATAAATACTCTTCTAGCTCCTAAAAACTAGCCAGTAAAGATAAGGAGAAAGATAAGAGCAACCAAAACCAAATAGTAAGAAATCCAATCAAAGGGGCCAACCCAAAGCCCAGCCAACAAGAAACCCCCATAAATCTAGCAACACCTAAGAATATAGCCATCTCGGCCAACCAAACTGGCACCTACTAAACAACAACCAACACAGCCAACCCGAGAAGAGGATCCAAGGAAAAGGAGAGAAATAATAGGGGTTTAAATAAGGGGAACAACAAATCCAATCATAGCTCAAGCCCCAAGCTCTAAAATACAAAATAGAGCAGAATATAATATACATCCAAAGATAAAAGCCACACAGTAAAGAGCCAAGATAAATAAAAAACCAAGCTCATTAGAAAACAACACAAATAGAACAAACCAAGGGAACGATAGAGCCAAAAGGCAACTAAAACTAACATAAGGAAGACCCATTTTATCCAACCTAGTCATACCTTTCAATAAATTAGTGTTGACCTCATTTTTATATGAGGTCATTAGGACCCAACCTTGAACTCTAGGTTAATATAGGCCTTAAGATCAATTCTAATCCTAGATCAACCTATACCTCAGACTAGTCCGGACCTTAGGATCTATCTAGCTCCTAGGATCCTTCTAGACCCTAGACCTTAGGACTTCTAGACTCTAGGGTTCTCCTAGATTTCAAACCCTAGGATCTATCTAGATCCTAGATTAATCTAAACTTTAGGATCTACCAAGACCCTAGATGAATCCAAACCTTAAGATCCTTCTAGACTTTAGATCCTAAGATTCATTATAGCCTTAGGATTCTTTTAGACTCCATACCCTATGATCTACCCTGACCTTATAACCTATCAAGGTCCTAGATCAATCCAGACCTTAATTACATTCAGACCTCAAATCAACTGAAATCTCAAACCTACCTAGACTCTAAACCTATCTTGATCTCAACTCTAGTTCAAACTCGAATCCTACCATTTGATCTAGCTTCAACCTTATCCCATCACTTATGATCCTCCAAATGATCATAAATAATATGTAGAACTCAACTCTAATAATTCAAACCCAAAATCTAGTTCAAACCCAAAAATCTAGAATGAAATCCAAGGTTCAAAGGCCCTATCCTAAAGGCCTTTTCTAGTAATTTTTTTAAACACTTCAAACCTCAATAACAGGACCTCTGATTCAGAGTCTATAAATTTTATATTGATAGTACTTGTCTCTAGAGGTAACTTTCCAAATTTGAGCTCAATCTGAGGTCTCTAACCTCATAAACTGGATTGAAATCTAAAGGCTATAAAACCTTCAAATATTTATGGCCTATGCCTTTGGACCTGCTATCAAGTGGACTTTGACCTTAGAGCTTTCTCTAAAGCTTATAACCACCTCCAACAGACTCAAAACATCAGACCAGGACTTCTTGAGTCCATACCCAGCCTCTGGGTCAACCTGCTTGACCAGGTCAACCTAGGTTGACCCATTGACCCATTATGGGCCCAAATAGGTAATTTCAACCATATGACCATTCTAGACCTTGAAACCACCTCTACCAGACCCCATATATCATTTCAAACCTTTTAAGCCTAAACCCTAGCCCTGGGTTAACCTAGTTGACCAAGTAAACCCAGGCTGACCACTTCAACCCTTAAGCCATTTCTACATGGAATCTAATTTTAGATGCTTTACAATTTCATCAAATCTCTTTTAAATATATTCCTCAATCATTTAGAATTGATTGGACTCTTGACCCAGTCAGCAGTTGACTTGGTCAACTAGGTCAAAAATTGGTCAGACTTTACTTATTTGATTCAATTCAATGCACTTAATTAAATCAATCTAATTTAAACCCCATCAAATCCTCAAATGTATTCAAACTATGGCTCAAGTACTTCCAAAGCCACCATGGATCAAAACCAAGTCAAGTTAACCAAGTCAACTCAATGTATTTGATCAAAACCTTCACAATTTCACTCAACTTTAAATCCTTAAGCCTTAAACTCTCTCCAATCTTTCTAAATCAACATTCAAGACTTTCCTCACTGCCACCTCATCAATCTACTTCATTGTTGACTAGTCAACAAGGTCAACAACCAAACAAGTGGGTCAAAGGTGGTCAAAATAACTCCTTAAACTATCTCCATTCCATGTTAAACCCTCCAAGCCATTCAACCATCCCATTGTGTCTCCTTACTTGCCACCTAAGAAAACTTTGACACTTTGACCAGTCAAAGAGTCAAAGAAACCTTTAAGTAAGCCTAAGTGGTCAAATCTCCCTTCGCAAACTAATACAACCCATTTAAACCCTTTCCAGCAATTTGAAATCATCTCCAGAACCTTCTATACTCCAGCCCGACCCAACTCAACTCTTTGCACTACCCCAAATGGCTAACCAACTCGGTGGTCCCTCCCTCTATGTGAGAATCACCCAAGGTCATTTTCACATGAGGTAGCATGCTCTCTACTCTTATAACGGCCTGGTCTAGTAGGCAAGCATCCCAGGACTTCATCTGAGTCATATGGACTGTCCAAGTAGGCCCCAATAGCTGGAATAGGGTACATGAATGGGGAATTCACATAAAGAGATTTTTTCCCAGTTCACTCACTCCAGAGCCACTCTGAGATTTCATTTTGCACTCTCAGAGATCCCTACACATTCCTTAAGCATTTTTCAGTGTTTGGAGCTCTCCGGCATCAAGGTTGACAGAGAGCCAAACCCAAGTCCGTCTCGATCTCCCAAAGTTCCATTTCAAGTTATCCTTTAAGCTCGAAGCCTTCTGAAGAATTCTGTGCGGACAATCTATAAGCTCAAAAAACTTTAAATCATCCAAAACCATCAAGTATATAAAGGTATTTCTTAAACCCTAGGATTTTTCAAGGTTTCTAAATAACTTCTTGAGCATTACATCAAAAGCTTGTAAAACATTTCTACATCCATTCTTAAGTTCTATTCTACCTCTGTCCAAGTTTTAAGGCTTTTTCATTCACTATATTAAGAGAACAAAGGAAAATGTGATTTTATGGTTTTTGGGGTCTGGAGGTTGAAGATGAGCTTGTGACTGTTTGATCCGTTCTATTTGGATTGAACGGTCATGATCTCGTTAGATCTATGGCTTGGATCGATCTTTCAGAACTACGGGATGGTTAGATTTTCATCTGGCTAAATCTTAACCATCCATTAAAACCATGGGAGTTAACTAAACCGTCGGATTGGTCTGAATTAAAATCAAACCATGGATTTAATCTAGACCATTGAATTTGTGCTTTGTTAGATCCAATGGTCCAGGACCCTGCTACACTGGATAAATGAGCGGGGCCACTTTATCATTGCCATCTGTGTGGCTGAATCCCATCATGCCTCGTGAAAGCACCCACCCTGTCAGCGCGCAGCCGTTTAATATATGTAATAGATGTTTTATTTAAATTCAAAAATACCACACAACTTTGAAAAATCATATAAAATTCATTTTAAATATATTTTTTTAGTTCTAGGGCTCTATGGATTCAGAATGAAGAATACTATTTTCTAAAAATATTTTTAAATAATTTTGAATAATATATTTTTTATTATTTCAATAATATAATAAACCTTATTATATATATATATATATATATATATATATATATATATATATATATATATATATATATATATATATATATATATATATATTATTTTTATCTAAAACTTGGCAGAGGTATTATAGGGTCTATGATTGATCTTATCTAATTTTCTTAAGGCCTTTTGATGCAATCTCAACTAGATTATTAAATTACAAAAATCTTGATCATTATTTGATCTTGATTTTTGAACATTCATAACTGATTCAATTTAAATCCAATTCATGCATGCTAGTCCCATATGGAATAAGTGAAAGGAGTTCTTTCATTTAAAGGTAGATTCAAAACCTGATCATGGTTAATTTGAGAGTAAATGACCATTATTAGTCGATGGACTTTTGTGTATTCCTCTCAAGTTAAATATGATCATGGACTTAAACTGGATGGAGACCTATTTGGGGATATCCTTTGCATCCCCCAATGCTTAGTTCAGTTTAATACATCTATTTCTTTGTATTTGAAGGTGTATGTTCATAGGTCCTTATGTAACCTATGGCTTTAACAATTTAAGACAACCATTCCATAGGGTGTTAGGACACTTTTTCTTTGTTAATTGATTAGTATGATGTGATTGAAATGTATACGTAAAGGTTAGAAGAACTTGATTTCAATCCTATATAATCTAGTGACATCTAAGGACAATAATTAAGGACTCTTGTCTAGATAATTTAGATTAATTTTAAATATTAAAATACATGTTTATTAGGAATGGAACTATGAACATTTAAACTTAGTGACATTCTTAGCTTTAAGAGAAATTTTCACTTATTTTTAAAAATCATTCAACCCTTTAATTGATTTATTTAAGGTTAAGCCCCCCAATTAAGCTTTAAATCTTCTAAAAATTACATTAAATCAAATTTAAATCCAAATGACTTTAAATTTCAACCTCTTACGCTTAGTGACCTTCCTTGCTCTAGGAAAACTTTTTGCTAATATTTGAACCCTTTAAACCCCTTAATTAATTTAATTAAGATCAAACCCTTAATTAAGCATTTAAACTTCGAAAAATTCCAATAAATCAAATTTAAATCCAAATTATACAAATAATACCTCTAATTGACTAGAATTAAATTTTCAATTTAACAAAAAATAAAAGCCCTTTGATTTGATAATAAATTTAAGATTAATTTAATTTTAATTAAAAATCAACATTTAATTATTTAATTAATTAAAAAAATTAAAAATTTTAAAAAATTTTTAAACACTTGATAATCCCTCAGATCATCCTGATCTTTGGAGGTGATTTCATGAAGTTTGGAGTTTATGTGGATTCAAATTATAAAAAGCTCCTTAATTTAAAAAATTAAATAATTCAAATAAATTCCAAAATTTAAAAAATCATAACTAATTCTAGAAAATTGCAAATTAATCAAACTTAAAAGCATTAAACTCAAATAAAAATCTAATATATATCAAAAATATCAAACCTTCAAAAATTAGTGAAAGTTAAAAAGTCAACAATCTAGTCAAATTTAAGTCAAAATCAAGTCAAAATTTCAAACTAATCAAACCTTTAAGCAACTTTAATTAAATGTCCTATATAGGATATATCAAAATCACATGACCTCTACACACACTTTATATGGTTTACTAAAACAACTAACTCTAGCCTTAGGCTAGGCCGTTATTTTACTTTCCTGTTATTGTGTGCTAGAATTTTTGAGCTTTCACTGCATGCTGGTTGCTAGTAGTAGAATTGATGTGATTATTTATTTAATTTCTCTACTCTATGATATGGTAGATTGTGCGATAGATTACTCCTAGGATAGGAGCGATTTATACTAATTCAAACTTATGCAGGCAGCCATACTCATATAGTACAATAAAATAAAAGAGACAATTATAAATATTAAATTGCACAGGTGTTCCAGAACGCTTAAGTCCCTCTTTAAATTAAAAGAGCATGGCCAAATGTGGCTGTAAATTTGAGTATTTTTTAATTAATTATTTGCTTGAGATTAATTATAACTGCTTGGGATGTTTTAAATTATAGCTGCTTAGGATAACCCTACAGGTGTCTTGAGTCTAGATTTTTAATTTTAATTAATGTAATTTGAGATTGAGTTAGAAATTTTAAAGTGTTTTGAGAATGGGATTAAATATCTAATTTTGAATTCAAAGAGGAAGGGACATCCCTTAGGGGGGAGTCCCTCTCCATTTGGAGATCCAAATTTAGATAATCTTAAATTATCTAAAAGGGAAAGATAAAACCCCTTTCGAGGGGTAGTTTCTTTTCATTTGGATATCCAGTCCCTACGATCCAAGGAGCTCATAGAAGAATGAGAAGACCCATTCTCAAAGTCACTTGAGTCTTAGGATTAGAAATCCGAGTTTTTGTCAGAGGTGCTCGGCCACTTTACTTTTCCTACAGACCCTGGGTTATACAATTAAGTGACACTTACCACATGGACTTTTAGTTTGATTATTAATTTAATTGATTTAATTATTTAATTGATTAATGTGTTGATTACGATATTAAGATTACCAGCTTTTACTAGTTTTTTTGGCGATTTTTGCATGTCAATTTTATTTTAGCCTAGAACCTAATTGGAGGCTTGTGAGGGTATGCTTAAAAGTTTTCTACTTAAATAAAAATTAAAATTTTTAGGATAACATAGCAACTCTAATGAATTTAAGAAGTAATCTCAGGACCGTCGGGGGTTCATATAGCATATTATTGCATCTCCTTTTCCTTTGTTAGGCATCTCCCCGCCTATGGGTTTTGGCAGACCACCTGGCCTATGAGGGTACTAATCTGTCAAGGGGAATCTATGCAAATCTAGGATAAAATCTATTTTTAAGCCTTTTTAAAAAATTGCTTCATTTCAAATTTAAGCATTCGAGTAAATTTGCATGCATTACATTAGAAATTAATTAAAAGTGTTTAAAACTTAAATGCATTTTATCTTAAGTTTCATATCACCCAACATAAGTCAAGGGGCCAAATTAAGGATCTGCTATAGATGTCAGCTCTATTCTCAAAAACTTGCCTTAAATAACATCCCTACCACTCTATATTAAATGACCAGATACATGGTTTTAAAGCGCTTATGTGGATTAGCTGGCTCCCAATCCAGGCCGGGATAAGTCTAGGCTTGCACTGCATTAGCTAGGTTCTGGGTCACTGATTTTCAATACCCAATTTAGACTTAGGTTTCGAGGCAAGCTCAGGCTATAAGACCTCGACCTCTGGGAATTGAATCTAAATTTTCTAATAAAAATAAACCATTCAAACTTAAATCTCTTTTAATCAAATTCAAGCCCAATACTTAGGATAGGCTAGGGTGTTTCTAAAATGATTCAGAATCTAAAAGTACTCACTATCCTTCTTCCTTTAACCTCTAGAAAGAACTGTTCAACCTTCAACCAATCCCTATTAAAAATTCGAATCCTTACCTCCCTTGATGTCAAGCTTTGAAAGTCTATATAAAATTCGTACAACTATTTTTATCGAATGTATTCATAAAAAACTCCAGTTTCCTTACGATGTAATTAACAACGAGGGCTTATGCTCGTAGGAGATTTAGAAACCCACATTAAATTTTTAAAATCAAGTTTTTGAAACCCACAATTAAATTTAGGAAATTTAAAATTCATGATCATTATCATCATATCTAAATGATTGATAGTAGACGATATCTTCTTTCTTCGGGAAGATATATCGTTATATCATCATAATTTTCATTATGAAATTAATGTTCCCTTTATCCAAATTATCATAGTTAAATACCTGATATAACCATCATTTTGACCCTCTAGGGTCATATGTAGTTCTTTCTCAAATTTGACTACAATAGCTAGGATGAATTCAAGTTTTGTAATTTGAACCTATTAGGGAACGATATGTCCACCTTTCAAGGTGATATATCTATCATAATGATGTGTTCGATCGCAAAACTAAAATTCAAGCAGTTAAACTTTCCTAAGGAAAATTAAATCTTTTTCAAAATACATTTTTTAATAAAACAAAAGAATAGCGACTCTGCTGGGGAGAAATCTCACTCTCCAATTTTGTTAAATCAGTAGTTTTTACTACCTTTCTTTTGTTGGTCCCTCTACCCACTTCTCTCTTGGGTGAGTCTGGACAACTCAATGAGACATGTCAAAATGAGACTTGAGTGTGGCCAAACCTCTCTCAAGCTGGGCTTTGACATTTTGCCTCCAAGTTCATTGGTAGAGCAAAACAGTCAAGCCAAATCTTTTTCAAACCCTCCTATAAATGTTAGAAACCTGCATGCTCAGATTAATCAATAGCATGCCAGGTTATATGACTTATAGAAGGTCCTTCAATTTTAAAGTTAAATTTTTAGATTCCTTAGTAAAGTTCAAACCTTTTTCAAATTTTAAGCGATCTCTACATTGTATCACTACATATCGGATTGTAATCTTTATGATTCAATATGTGTGATTGAATGTAGAAGTCATTTTCAAATCCAATTCAAAACTCGATCCTTCTGACAAAGTTTGCCTTTGACATTTCACTCCCGAATCACTCGTCGGGATGACAGAGTCGGGTCGATGTCTCAGAATCTCCTTTTTAGAATTTTGTAAACTTTTATGTTGAACACGGGTTCAACACCTTGAGTTTCAAAAATAAGGGGAGATGCTGCCGGATTTTCAAACTTTTAGATTTCTCTTTCAAAACTATTCATATTTAATCTTTATTGCTATATGTTTTTCTATAAAGATTATTGTAGTTTAATATATGCAGTACACCTTCAATCCTTCTGGTTTATTCAATCTTTGACATTTCACCCCTGAATCACTCATTGTGATGAAAGAGTCAAGTTATTTTCTTAAAATCTTTCCTAAAATTTTGTAAACCTTTATATTGAACATGTGTTCAACACCTTGAGTTTCAAAAATAAGGGGAAATGTTGACAGATTTTCAATCTTTCAAACCTCCTTCCAAAATCATTCGAGTCAATTTCAATTGTCATTGCCATGCATTTCCTACACCATTCTGTTATAGTCTAACGTATGCAATATAATTCTACATTCAAAATCTCAGTTTTGACATTCTATCCTGAGTCAATCGATAGGGTAGAAGAGTAATGTTGAAAACTTTTTAAAATTTCAAAATTCAAATGCCTCTTTCAAAATCCCTCCAAATTCAAACCCTTAATCGAATTTAGACTTTGACATATCACGCTAAGCTAGTCAGTGCAGTGAAAGAGTCAAGTCAAAATCTCCAGTTTTCCCTAATTTTTGTTAACCATTATGTTGAAAATAAAACTCAATATTTTTAGTTTCAAGAATGAAGGAAAGTCTTTCAAATCAACTTCAACTGTCATTACTATGTGCCTTCTATAAAATCCCATTATAGTTGAACATATGTAATGCAGATTCAAACTTTATTCAAACCAAATCTAGTCTTTGACATCTTACCCCTGAGTCGATAAATGAGGTAAGAGAGTCCAGCCAAACTTTCTCGATTTTCCTTTAAGTTTTAGAATTAAAGGAAAATCCCTCAACTTTCAAAGTTCAAACCCTTTTTCAAAATTATTTAAGTCAAATCCATATCATCGTTGTTGTATGTTTTCTAAAACATTCTCTTGTAGCTAAATATATACAATGAAACTTCTAACTTTCTTCAAATCAAAGCTAATCCTTATATCTTATCATCGTATATCAGATTATAGTTCTTATAATTCGATATGCATGATAAAATAAAAATTTATTTTCAAGTCCAAATTCAAAGTACTAATTCAAATCTCTCCCTTTTAAATCTCAGATAATCAAATCATCTGAAATGGCTAGAAAACTACTTTTCATAATGGTCTGAGATCTACAAATTGAAGAGCTGATTCACCAAAGTATAATTCAGTTTGGATTAGGGTTCAAGGCTTTAAGGTTGATAATGGATGATAAAACTTTGATAGACCTCACAGTAGAGGGAGATAAAGATGCTCCTCTGATTAAGCTGGCAGTAGGAGTGGGAAATGATGCCCCTCCCAACCTTGAGAAGGAGGTAGTTGTAGCCTCTGAACTGTGGTACCCTCAGAGGAGGATAAAGAGACAAAAACTGCTGCTTAAATTAAGACTATCTTCGAGAAAGGATCTTTCAGATCCGCGACACCCTTTGGTAGTAAGAGTGTAAGGAAGAACTATTTGAGAAGGGTGAGGAAAAGATCACCAAATCAAGGAAGATAACTGAACAGAAGGCTCTGAGTTTAGTTGAGCCTGAGGCTGCTGAGGAGATGCCAATCCCTTCCACTTCTCCACTCCTGAAAGGGAGTCATTTTCACCCCCTTGCAGCTGCTGCAGGGGAGGAGAGAGTCACCAAAAATGTTAGCACTTTTCCATGCCCGATTGACTATTCTATTAAGAGAACTCCAAAAGAGAAGTACACTTTAAGAGCAAGAATGTTAAGGAATATCATATATACATGTGCTGCTCAGACAGGTCAGACTAAAGAATAATACATGAGGCACTTGAAGGGGGTGATCTCTCATAAACTTGAGAAAGCATTTTAAAAGAAGAAAAGTCTGAAGAAAGAAACCTAACTCCTTAGCCAGTGAGGAGAAATAAAAAGTTTGTCAAACAACCTCTCACCTCAGTTCTTGTGGATGGATACCATTGGGTACCTTGCCTTTCGTCTGTAAAGATGGAAGAGATAGTTTTAACCAGATCTAGTAAGGGTCGCCCTCTCAGTAGTAGACGACCAATTCCATCTTTAGGACTGTTAAAACTAGCCTATGTGATAGTTAAATCAAAAGAGGTGGTTAAGGATTTAAAACCAACAAATGTCAAGGGCAAAAGGCCCATATTGCCAGAAGAACCTTATATACCCAAGAAGTTTAATAGATCTGTTGGGATCTAAATCAGAGATAACCCAATTCAATTACCACTCAATGTCCCATGACTCCCCCTTAAGGTATGTGAGGATTTCACCCCACTTGATGTTGGAGTTCCCACTCAAGCGCCTTCATCACCAATCAAGGTGGATATCACTCACCCTATAGAGAATGTCACCCTTATGACTACTGACCTCAGGACAGTCAGAGGGGAGGGGATAGCCCCAGATATTGACCAGGAAATGTTAGAACAGTTAGTGGAAGAGCCTACTGTAGATGACTTAAAGATTTAAGCTATACTTGCTAAGTCAGAAGAGAAAGAGTTTGAGGAAATGTTGAACTACAAAGGGTACCTACCCATCGATATCAAGTCAATTCATGATAGACCGATCGATGAGGTAGTCTAGGAGATCAAAGATTTCCTTAAGCAGAAGGCCATAGAAGCCTTCAATCTAGATGTTGATGATTTGCAGATGGAGAATTCAACTGGGGATATTTATATGGTTGAGACCCGATCATCAACTAAAGATGTTAGGCCTTCAAGAAATTGGTCTGATAAGGAAGAGTCTACAGCTGTAGATTCAAATTGGGATGACTTAGTCAAGTTGAGTGATAAGGATGCTTACATCAAGAGTCTGGAAAAGAAGATTGAGTAGATGATGTTGAAAGTAGAACAAATACAGAATCGGCTCGTCAAAGGACAATAATCTCAATCCAAGCAGTTCTAACCTACAGTCCAGACAGTGGGTGAGCACAACAAGAAACAAGATTCAAATCCCAAGATTCTAGAGGTTACTTCCCCAGTCCCTCCAACCGATAAAGACATTCATCAAATGATTGAGACTCAGATAAGGGAGGCCATGTCCCATTCCCAAGGGACTGTGTCCATTCCAAAGGGTAGGCTATACCCCAAGGAGTATGATTTAGTTCCTTACCATAAGGGCTTTGTGCCACCTTCTTTTAAAGTTTTTAGCAGTTTAGAAAACCTGAGACAGCATGTGGCCCACTTTCAAGCGAGGTGTTACAACGCAGGAGGGTCAGATGCTCTACTCTTTCATCAATTTGTGAGTAGTCTATTTGGTATGGCTTTTGAGTGATACGCAGATCTGCCAAATGGTTCAGTGAAAACTTTTACAGAGCTCAAGGGACTATTCTTAAGGAGATTCTCAAGAGCTCAGTAACATGTAACTATTGGCGATCTTGTCATCAAAAAACAAAAATCTGGTGAGTCTTTGGTTGACTACATCTTGAGGTGGCAAAACCTCTCGATGAAATGTGAACCCCAATTACCGGAGCAACATGCGGTGTAGATTCTTCTAAAGAATATCCACGGGCCTATTACTTTTCTACTAATGGGGTTCACAATCAAAACCTTTAAAAAACTTCTTAATAAAGCAAGTAATCTACAGGAAGAGGCTTTCAAAATGCCATTCCTGAAAGATTCTACTGAAGAAAAGAAAGATAACAAACTATTGAAGTCCTTTGAAAAAAAATGGCAATGGTTTCAGCTATTAACAAAGGGAAGAAACCAGTCAATACTCAATCAAGTGATCCTCCAATTTAACAAACTCAGAAATCTCAACCTTTTTAGGTAACTCCTCAACCCACCAGAGAATCTCACCCGATTACATTTAAAGAGAGATTGGCTCACCCATATCCATTTAAAAGGGAGTCGGTGAGAAAGAACTTTAAGAGTCTTCAAAATAAACAACTTTCAATTGTTGGAGGCCAAGAAGCTAGAAGAGGCAAATAAGAAGGATGATCTGACTTTTTGCCCCTTCCACCTCATGTTGGGCCACAAAATTGAGGATTGTATTATCTTCAAGGACTGGCTTGAGAATAATTTTTGTCAAGGTAACATAGTATTTCTAAAGAAGTACCTAGTCGATTTGGATCAGGGGTCTGTTAAGTCAATTTTAGGTAAAAACTCAAACTTTTCTCTATCTATTGAAGATGATTGAGATATAGCACTATCCCGAGCATTCAAAAAGTCAATTAAACAATCTTTTCATCTTTCTCAATAGTTGTCAATGAGAGCCCGGGGCCCAATCTGGGAGGTTGACCTAGAGGCTTCGCAGGAGGATGTTAAAATGAAAAGAGTGAACCTTTTATAGAGAGGGGATTTGTTGATGAGAGATGTGTATAAGTGGTGGATAGTGGCTCAAAACCACTAGCCCCACTATGCTATCTGACTTTTACTTTGCCCCATCAAAGGCAAAGGGTCAAAAATTAAATAAAAAGACTGGTCTTTCTGCTCAATTTTGATGATTAATATTGAGAATTTAACTTTGAATGACTCTTCCATTGAAAAAAATCCAGAACTAGTTGAGACCAATCAAGAAGTTCAAAAACTCAGCTCTTCAGATTTTACCCCTCAAGAGAGAAATGATTCTGATGTCTTATCAGATGGTGATACCCCTAAATTTAATTTTCAAGGGAGTCCCATCAAAAGACTTTTCAGATTCAGACTCTCACTCAGGAAATGATAATCAATCGCCTAAGGAGAGTGTAAACCCCTTATAGTTTGTCCTTCCGATGAGATCATGCAAGTATAATTATGTGGTGGCAAGGTTTTACCCTCTAGGCTTCCTCCTTAGGAAAAAGGCAAGCAAGTTACCTCTAATGATCCTATTCAAATCCCAACTCAAGTTATCAAGAGTCCTCATTGATCTGGGTGCATCGATCAACAAGTTGGATATAAATACTCTCGCATGCCTTAGGGCTGATACTAGCAAGCTCTCAACTGATAAGTTAGTGCTTTGTGGGTTCAATGAAAAGGGCGAGAAGGCTTTAGGTTCAATAACCCTTCTTTTAGAGATAGGAGAGTTAAAAACTAAAGTAAAATTTTATATAATTGATTTGATGATGTCGTTTAACGTGCTCCTAAGTAGGCCCTGGATCCATGAATATATGATGGTTCCTTCTACCCTACATCAATGCATCAAGTACTAATGGGATGACATTTAGTTTGAAATCAAGGGTGATATGCAACCATTCTCTATTCATGAGATTAGGATCTATACGGATGTGGTATACTACATACCCAAAGGGTTCACTACCTATTCTAAGGTAGAGATCAACATCAAGGAGGAAAAAAAGAAAGTCAAGGTTCAAAAGCAATTCAAAGGTTAAAAAGTAGAAAAAGTCAAAAATTAAAAGAGACAAAATTCAAGTAGCAAAGATGACATTGAGTGCGTGATCTTTAGGCCTCCCAATATTTTACATCAAAGAGATGGAAGGATGGCCTAAAGAGAATGTGGTCGAGGTCACCCTTCAGTTGAAAAGAGAAATCCCCAAATGCACATCGAACTGAAAAGGATAATCAGTTTAAGCATATTCCCAAAAATTTTATGTTCTTAGAGAGAGAAACTCTGCAGTTCTTTTCAAATTTTCGTTGCTACTCTTCCGGTGGGAAGTTAGGTTCCTGGCGATCATCGCCGGGAATCACCAACGCGGCGGCATATGGACAGTCGACGTCCAACCTCTGGTGTATCTGCAGATAAAGGCAGCCTTAACAGACGTATTCTTGGTAATAACCGAGAATCCTCTGTGCTTCAGACGAAGCATTCTTATGGCGCCTTGGTTATTAAGGAAGGAGCTTCCATGGATAAGGTAAAATTGGATGGCGTAGTGGGAAAGGGCAAATCTGTTGATGTTAGCCCTGATAAGAAATTATCGCAAGGTTGTAACTCTCCAGGTTTTTCTCGCTAAACGATCGTGAAACATCTTCCTCCGGCATGAAAATCTTTGTTAATAGATTTGGTTTTTCAAATGCAATCCCTATCACTAACGACAGCGTGATAAATGTGAATGCCATGGTTTCGATTAACAAGGATGATTATGTTAGTGAGAAGAATAATTTGAATGGAGAATCATCTAGGCTGGATAGAGTTCAAATCTCAGAGGACGATACAGCAAGGGTTTCTTTGGCTGATGAACAAAATCATGTTGATACGATAAAGGGTCAAGTAATTTTGGAAAAAGTTGAATATCAAAATGCTGAAGGTAGGTTGGCTTTTAATTAGGTCCCTCAGGTGGGACTCATCAGAACGTTTGGAAGAAGATAGCGAACATCAAGGTGGCAGATCTAGACTATGGCAGCTGTTTATCAGAAGATGGTAACATGGTGAAACTTAATGTGGAAAAGGAGAATGAAAACTCCCAAAGACTCAAAAATTCGTTAGTTATCAAGATCTTCGGTGGTGAACCTTCCATGTCTCTGATTAGTACCGAATTGAGGAGGCAATGGTCTCAATTTGGTAAGTTTCACTTAACTCAACTTGGTTTGGGTTGGGTGCTTTGTTCTTTTTATGAGAATGAGCATTTGGAGGCTATGTTAGCTAATGGACCTTGGTTTGTGAATGGAGCTATCATAGGAATTGATAGATGGTCAAAAAACTTTTCTCCTAATTCACTATCTGGGTTAACTGCCCCGATTTGGATAGAACTTCCTAATCTCCCTCTTCACTGTTGGGATGAAATCAACATCTACAGGATAGTGTCAAAGGTTGGAGAACCTTACCTGATTGATGGTAACATGTTTCAGTGGGGTAGGAGGGA
This sequence comes from Dendrobium chrysotoxum, assembly GCA_019925795.1. Classification (NCBI taxonomy): domain Eukaryota; kingdom Viridiplantae; phylum Streptophyta; class Magnoliopsida; order Asparagales; family Orchidaceae; genus Dendrobium; species Dendrobium chrysotoxum. The sequence goes on from CM034307.1 coordinate 19,250,894, forward strand.
ATTTGGAAGAATCTGTGTTAGAATTAAATTGAATGACAAGTTACCATTGGGAGTATGGGTGGAAGGAAGTGAAGGGAAATTCTTTCAGAAGATTGTTTATGAGAAAATTCCAAATTTCTGCTATTCTTGTGGAAAAATAGGCCATGTAATCAAGGACTGTGATGAAGTCAGGTTGGAAGCTGTTGATTGCTCTAAAAGCAAGTTAAGTTCTGATGATTGTATGGGGAAAATGACTGGGGCAGATTGTATGGTTAAATCAACGGATAAAATGGCTGACAAGTCTAGTGTTGAGATGCCCGGTTATGGGCCATGGATGGTTGTAAATCATAAAAGGAAAGGGGCTTTCAGCAAAGATAGCAGTAAGGTTAATTCCTAAAAGTTGATTAACCACAACAAGATTGCTTCTATAATAGATGTTAAGGAAGGGAAACATGTCGCAGCAGCTACTCCTGTTCAGGATTTAGTTCAACAGCTAGGGGAATCAATTCCGTCTAAATTGACAGAAATTTCACAATTGCTTCAAGTTGAACCTAAAGTGATGGAACAGGACAACCCGTTCAGGCTACTTGAGAATGTAGATGAAGGTGCTATTGTATTACAGGTGGTATCTGAAAAGGTCCCCAGGGATGGTGGAAAGGTAGAAGAGATTGACAAGGAGTCCAGTTCTATGGCTTCTAAGAAAAAGGGCTCAAAACAGCTAAAAGACTTAGGTCCTATTAATCACATTACTAGAAGTTGGAGGATGGAGACAGAAGATAGATCGAATGTTAAAGTCAAAGTGGGGAGCTCATCCCCTCTTTTGCAATGATGACATCTATTGGGTTTTGGAATTGTAGAGGAGCCAGGAAGAGGAAGGCTTCTCTATACATGAAGGAATTTGTGACGATTAATGGAGTTTTTTTTTGGGGTTATCGGAAACTAAAATTTCCAGTGTTGATAGAAAAGAGGTTGATTTGCTCATTGGCTCAGATTGGGACTATGTCCAAGTTGCTTCTGAAGGATTGTCTGGTGGGTTGATGGTTCTGTGGAAATCTACAATGGCTTCATTCAAAGTTTTATCTTCTTCCAACCAATGGATTATTGGTGAGTTGGAAGTAAATAACAAAGGTAAATGGAGGGTGGCATCTATCTATGGTAGTAAGGATGTTTACAAAAGAAGAAGACGTTGGGATCAGTTACAGTTGTTTTCTTCAAAGGAAGTACCTATGGTGATTGGAGGCAACTTCAACTGTTTGTTAAACAAGAATGAGAAAAAGGGTGGTAAGAGGTTCCGGTTTTCCATGGGATCAAAGGAAATGCAGTCTTTTTTAGCTAGCAATGACTATCATGAAGTTGGGTGCATTGGTCCCTCTTTTACTTGGTGTAACAATAAAATAGGTTCTGATAGGATTCTTGAGAAATTGGATAGGTGCTTGGTTAACTCAGTGATGTTATTGTCTTGCCATCGGTTAGTTATCAGGTATTTTCCTAGAATAGCCTCAGACCACAGTCCTATTGTGTTGAATCTTTTGGACATTAATTTGAATGTTAAGAAGATCATTAAGTTCGAAGACTTTTGGGCGGATAGCCCGGCTTCTGCTGCCATAGTTAAGAGGAATTGGTTGAGAAATTGTGGAGGGGATCATGCTCAAATCCTGGATAACAAATTCAAAAGATCGCTGAAAGCGCTGTATTACTGGAGCAAAGCAAAACATGGTTCTATTGTCCAAGCTAAGGATGAATTATGGAAGGAGATATTAGAGCTGCAGGAAAAAGAATCTAGAGAAGGAGGTTTGTCGGTTGAGGACATTTGGATCCTTAAAGCAAAGGTGAATGATTTCAATTCTAATTTGGCAAGGATAAACACCTGGTGGAGACAACGAGTAAAAGCACGTTGGGTGATGGAGGCTGATTGCAATGCTAAGTTCTTCCAATCTTTTGCTAGTGCTAGAAGGAACTCAAACTACATCTATAGTATTAAAGAAGATAATGGATTGATCACTGAAGACCAACAACAAATTGTAGATTCCTTTTATCGATTTTTTCAAGGGAAATGGAAGGAGAGGTCATGTAACTTGGAGGACTGGCCGCAAGCATGGAGACATCTGGACGAAGATGACATCAGGTTGCTTAACAGAGAATTTTCCATGGATGATGTTGAAGCAGTGGTTAAGCAAACAAGCAATGGAATTGCTCCTGGATTAGATGGAGTAACTTACTCGTTTCTCAAGTGTTATTGGGAAATAATCAAATCTGATATTTGGGAAGCTGTTAATCAGTTTCTTTGCTCGACACAGATGAGTCCTAGCTGGAAAGAGACTTTTATCGTGTTAATTCCTAAGGTATCAAATCCTATTTCTCATTCCAATTTCAGACCCATTAGCTTGTGCAAGGTGATCTATAAGGTGGTAGCTAAAGTTCTCTTGAATAGGATTAATCCTTTTGTGGCCAAATTAATTTTTGAAGAAAAAGTTGCTTTTTTGAAAAGTAGATCTTTAACGGATCATGTGTTGGTAACTCATGAAATTTTCCATAAGTTTAGGCATTCTAAGTCATCCAAAGGGTTCGTTTCTCTGAAACTTGATTTGGAACAAGCTTATGACTCTATGGGGTGGCCTACTTTAGAAAAAGCTCTTAGTTACTTTGGTTTTCCGCCTTTTATTTCCAAACTGATTTTGGAATGTGTTAAACATCCTAAGTTCTTATTGATCATCAATGGTAACTACTCTCAATGGCTGGAAGCAAAAAGTGGTTTTCGCCAAGGATGCCCTTTATCTCCTTATTTGTTTATTCTATGTGCTCAGCTACTATCAAATGCTTTCAAGCAGGAAAGTGAAGAGATTGGTGTTCAGGTTCATTCCAATGCTCCAAGAATTTTGCATTTTCTTTATGCGGATGATATTATTGTGTTCTCTAAGGCGGATGAGAATATGGTTAAGAGGGTCAAACGGCTTTTAAATGAATTCTGTGGGTGGACTGGACAAAGCATTAACATGAGCAAGTCATGTTGTCTATTTGGCAAGACGCTTAGTAGAAGGAGGAGGAAATCTATTACCCACATTATGGGCATTAAAAGTGTCAAGGAGTTTACTTACCTTGGTATCAAGATGTCATTAAGAAGGTTAAGTGGAACTGATTTTCAATTCATTGTTGATAAAGCCTTGAAAATGATTAATGCATGGGGAAGTAATTACATTTCCTTGAATGGAAAGATTAACTTGGTTAAATCGATTATGCTTTCATACTCTATTTTCTAGTGTACTCATTCTTTGATTCCCAAGGGTGTCCTCCAAGAGATTGACAAGCTCAATAGAAGCTTTATCTGGAATAAAAAGAATGGATGTCATGGCCTTCATTATGTTAGCTGGGATGTCATGTGCTTGCCTAAGGAGAATGGTGGTAGATCTCTCCACTCTGTTTATGAAAAAGTCGGACCTCTCAGATCAAAGATAGCTTGGAGATTCAGCCAAGAAGAAGATTCTTTACTTCACAAAGTATTAAACCCGAAGTATGGATGCTTGTTTGGGAAGAAAGACTCCATGAAAACAGGTTCTACAGCGTGGAAGATTATTCTACATGGTGCTAAATTCCTTAAGCCGATCGTTAGATGGAAAATCAGGAATGGAGAATCATTAAGCGTTCTTAGGGATAATTGGATCTGGATAAGAGTCTTAATAGGTGGCCTACTTTCATTAATACCCAGGTGATGAATGAATTCACGGTGGACAGATTCATTAAAAATGGTAGCTGGGATATCTTAGAGCTCGATAAGATGTTTGGAAAAGATCTTGTGGAGCTTATCAGCAAAACTTCTATTTTTCTTGAGTTCGGGAAGGACAAACTGGAATTACTGTCATTTAATTCTGGGAAGTCTATTGCTTCCCTTGCTTATCAGGTCACATTAAATAACAAGTTGCAGGTGGAGTGTTGGAAATGGATTAAGAAGGCCAAGCTGAACTCTCGGGTTGAATGTTTTTGGTGGAGAATCTTCAACAAAGCTATCCCAACCAATCAATTCATGTGCTATAGGAGATTAGCAAATCATTATGGTTGTCCGAGAGGATGTGATTCCTTGGAAGATATTGAGCACATTGTTGTATTTTGTAAGAAGTTGGTTGAGGTGTTGCAGCTTCTCAACAAATGGGGCTTCGGAATACCAAGTTTCCATTCATTAGAGCATTACTTTAAATGGTTGGAAACGCAAAGAAATTGGATGGTGAATCTGTATTGTAATGTGGTTTTTTTTACATGGAAAGCAAGGAACAAACTTGTTTATGAAGGGAAAGATAGTGGTGAATCATTCATTGCTTCGGAAGCGGTCTATTATGCTGCTATTGCTTCTTCTAGGATTCAATCCTGTTCGGGTAAATGGGTTGCTAATCAGCCTCAAAAGCTGCTGAATTCTTTTTGGCATCCCCCTCCACCTGATTGGATAAAGGTAAATGTTGATGCTTCTCTCCTTCAATCTTACAAGGCTGGAATAGGAGGGGTGTTTCGGGATTGCGAAGGCAGATTTTTATTGGCCTTTAGTCATTCTTGTTTACATTGGGACATCTCTCGGTTGGAGCACATGGCTATTCAATCTATCAAAGGAAGTTTACAAGAATGGTTGTTCAGTTATAAGGGGATTATAATCGAGAGTGACAATGCAAATGTTATAAAGTTCATTCAAGCATTGTCAAAGTCTAAGCAGGAGATGGATGATTCTTATTCTTTCAAAAAGTTTCAATTTGTTCTTTTCAATTGTATAGATAGGAATGGGAATAAGTTAGCTGACCTTTATGCTAACTATGCTATTTGTAACCATTTTATTTGGAATGACATTGGTTCTAATGAGATTCCTCCTTCTTTCACTTCGTTGTTAAAGGAGGAATCCGATGTTGTTTCTTAGGTTCTTTGTATCTTCCTTCTTGAATAAAATTTAATGCATCTGGTTGCATTTCCTCAAAAATAAAATGCACATCGAACTTGAGTCAAGTTCAGATGAAGAATCAAAGAAGAGGGGTGCCAGAATTACTTTTAATTATAGAAAAATCACTCCTCCTCTGAAGTTTGATCTCACCTTAGAATAAGATAGTGATCAGGAGAGTTCCAATTCAAAAATTCAAAGTGACGAGCCTGAATTGAGTTTATATGAAAAGCTTAATAGGGATGTTGAATCTTTAACCTTAACCCCATTGTCTGCTGATAGAGTCTCAAGGTTAGTAATTAAGATGCCCCTAACATAGATGGATATATAAGGAAATCCCAAAAGTTGTTCCCTAGATCCTCCTCCTCAAGGAATGAAAGTGATGTAATCCTTGAGGAGGAAGATTTTAACGAATTAATAGAATTACCTTTTGGCAACTTTCCTGTTGGTATCAAAGCTATTATCTCTAAAGGTTTCACTCAGAGTCGATGGACTAAGGGTCAAGCTAGATACCAGAAGATCTCTAGAATTCAAAATTTAATAAACATTGGACAAGTGGTATCAATTTTGGTACTTTTAGTCCATTTGATGATGATGAATATTATTTGATGATATCTAGTCATCCTGAATCTAAAAATATCCCTACTAAAGTCATTGACCCACTCGATAGACTTTATTTGGAGACTTTAGATGATTCTGATGAACTTCAGGTTGGGGATGCACCTCCTGAATTCGAAGAAGAAATTAAGTCAATAGTTGATCAACTCAAAGAAATCAACCTTGGAATATAGATCGACCCTCGCTACACCTTCATAAGTTCTTTATTGAGTGAGGATGAGTCTAAGGATCTAATTCAACTTCTTTCTAAGTTTAAGGACTACTTCGCCTGGATGTACGATGAAATGTTGGGTTTGTCTACTGACATAGCAGTCCATAAACTTAGAATCCGGCATGATGCCATTCCTATCAAGCAAGCTCCATGATGCATGCATCTGGAGATCGAACAACAAGTAATTTCATAAGCCAAGAAGTTGGTCGATGCTGGATTTATCTGAGAGGAATAATACCCTTCTTTGGTAGCCAGCATCATACCGGTTCAAAAAAAATGGTCAAATCTGAGTTTATGTTGACTACAGAGACCTGAATAAGGCATGTCCTAAGGATGAATTTCCTTTGCCAATTTTAGAACTCATGAAGGACATTGCTTCTTCGCATGTCCTTTATGGATGGCTCATCGGGTTATAACCAAATCAAGATGGCCCTAGAAGATGAGAGAAACACTGCATTCAGAAGTCCTATAGGGATCTTTTATTATAAAGTGATGCCCTTTGGCCTTAAAAATGTTAGTGCAACCTACTAGCGGGCCATGACCTATATCTTTAATGACTTAATCCACAACCAAGTCGAATGGTACATCGATGATCTAGTTGTCAAAAGCAAAGTGAAAGAGGCACATCTTTATGACTTAAGAATAATCTTTGAGCAGTTGTGCCGCTACGAACTTAAAATGAATCCCTTAAAATGCACTTTTGGCATTACTTCAGGGAAATTTTTAGGCTTCATAGTGACGTACCGTGGAATTAAAATCGATCCTGCTAAAAATGAAGCTATCTTAAATATGCCACCTCCCAAAAGCCTTACTCAACTAAGGTCACTCCATGGTAGACTAGCGTACATAAGAAGATTCATTTCTAATCTTTTTAGAAAATGTCAACCATTCTCTGTCCTGGCTAAAAAGGATGCTAAATTCATTTGGGACGAGAAATATCAATCTACCTTTGAGAATATCAAATAATACCTGACAAATCTGCCAGTTTTGGCAACCCCTGTTATGGGGAGACCTTTTCTTCTTTACACTACGGCCCTTGACGAGTCTCTTGGGCCCCTCTTATCTCAAGTTAATGATGATGGGAAGGAGAACACTCTATATTACCTAAGTCGAAGACTCCTTCCAATGGAAATTTGGGATCCTGCGATTGAGAAACATTGTCTTGCCTCAGTCTTTGCGGCACAAAAACTAAGGCATTACATACTTTCCCATCAAGTCAATTTGATTTCCAGTGCCAACCCTTTGCAATATCTTATGACCCGACCTATATTGTCAGGATGTCTGGCTTGTTGGTCTATGATACTATCTCAATTTGAAATCACTTTCATTCCCCTGCGTGCTATGAAAGGGTAGGCCATTGCCAACTTCCTTGCATCATACTTGATGCAGTAGAATCTCCTCTAAATGATGATTTACCTAATATGCAAATCATGAGTTTTTAGGAATCCAATACTCAGACTTAGAAATATATTTTAATGATGTAGCATCCTCTCAATGGGTCAAAACACCTGAATCTACTATTCTCGAGAAAGCCGGAGTTAGCCTGGTTTTCATAACACCAGATAAGGGAATGAAGCACTTTTCCTTCCACTTATTAGAGCATTGCACAAATAATGAGGCTGAGTATGAAGCTCTGATAACTGGCTTGGAACTTACAATCCTAATAGAGATTAAAGAGATTAAGATTTTTGGTGACTCTCAACTAGTAATCAACTAAATTACAAGGACCTTTTAGGTTTGGAATCCTAAACTCCTGAAGTACCACCAGTACATAATGCTTTTACTTGAATAAATTTCTATCGTAACTATGTATAGGGGTCCCCATAGAAACAATTCTTTGGGTGATGCCCTGGCAAAGCTTACAAAGGTGTTTTCCTATCCAAAAGAAGATTTTATCCCTATAAAAGTCAAGGTCACCAAGTCCTGTCTCCTATAGATTTCAAGCACCTCAACCAATAATCTCCCTAGGTCCTTTCAACCTCTTCAGCAATCGATGAAGAAGAAGATTGGAGATAACCAATAATTAAATACCTTCAAAAGGGTAAGCTCCCCAACAACAGGTTTCTTGCCAATCAAGTCAAGAAATATGCCCTATCATATGCACTAATCAATGATATATTGTACTGTCAATTGTTTGATCAGATATGGAGCCATTGTTTAGATAAATGAGAGGCCCTGAAGATCGTTAATGAAGTCCATGCTGGATTGTGTGATGTTCATTAATCAGGTCTGAAGATAAAAATAAAAATCAAGAGACTTGGTTACTACTGGCCTACGATGATCGATGATTGCATGAAAATTATAAAATGTTGTCATCAGTGTCAGGTACATGGTGTGGTTTTACATCAACCACCTAACATTTTGCACCCCAGGATAGCTTCATGGCCCTTCGAAAGTTATGGAATGAATATTATCGGACCAATTGACCCTCCTTCTTCGAGATGTCATTGCTTAATTTTAGCAGCGACAGATTACTTTTCAAAGTGGGCTGAAGCAGTGCAATATCCCACCATATAATGAAATTCTTCCATGACCATATTATATATCAATTCAGCGTGCCCTGCAGAATCATATTTGATAATCGGTCTACTTTCAAGTCTACAAAAATCAATAACTTTGCAAGTTGCTATGGTATTGATTGGAGATATTCAATAATTTATTATCCACGTGCTACTGGGTTGGTTGAAGCCTTCAATAAAAACATGGTTCAAATCATCAAAAAGACCCTGGATGATAACAAACGTCAGTGGGATGAGAGGTTGGTGAATGCTTTGTGGGCCTATAGGACCACTTATCAAACTCCGACCCAATTCTCACCATTTGTATTAGTATATGGATCCGAGGTCGTACTCCCTCTGGAAATTCAAATTCCTTCACTCAGAACTGCAATATAGAACCAGATCACTATAGAACAGAATGCGCAAGTTTGACTAGAAGAGCTCGAGGGTCTTGAAGAATGTCGTATCCAAGCCCAGCAAAATTTAGAACTTTATAAAGCATGAATAGTTCAAGCTAAAATAATTTAGTGCGACATAGAACCTTTCGAGTAGGCAACTTGGTCTTGGTTCTTCGGAGGCCTATCTTAGCTCACTGAAAGATCAGTGGAAAGTTTGAACCAACCTGGGAAGGACCCTTCATAGTAGAGACAGTCTACAAAGGAGGCTCGTATCAGCTAGTGGATTGTAAGGGAAATCACCCAATGCTTCCTATAAATGGACAATTCCTTAAGAGATACTATGCTTGATGTAGCTCAAACCTTGAATCAATAAAATTTTCAGACTTTGAAACAAATTGACTTAATTTTGTTTGAATTTCAAATTCCAAAATCCTACTTCTCTTTTTTTAAGGTTAGATGTGTGTCATCACACTTTCTTCCCTTAGGATTTGATCTTTTAGTAATGGAGTATGCCCTTTTGTGGCACCATCCTATAATTCAAATCTCAATCTTAATTTTATAAGGAGCAAGCTTCCTCCTAATATGATCAATCACTAGTGGTGGATAACACCTTTTTATCGCACCACCCTAATTTAAAATCTCAAATCCAGACTTTATCCACTATGTGGAGAAAGTTTCCTCCACCCATGATCATTCTAGATCTGATCCTTTGTGGGAAGCAACGCTTCCTTCCCATTTGATCATCAAGATTTGATCTTTTTTGTAGAGCAAGCTCCCTCTCCATGAGATCATCTACTAGTAGTGGATAACACCCTTTGCGGCACCATCCAAGTTTTAATTTTCAAACCCAATCTTTTGTGGGAAGCAATGCTTCCTCCCCATAAAATCTTCAAACTTTCTTCTCCTTAAGGTCAAATGTGAGTCATTGTGCTTTCTTACATTAGGATTAGATTTACTGGTGATGGAACAGGCCTTTTATGGCATCACCCTGGTTTTAAAATATGGATTTGATCTTTTATATAAGCAAGTTTTCTCTCCACAAAATCACTCACTAGTAATGGAGCACACCCTTTGTGGCACCATCCTAGTTTTCAAAGTTCAGATCTGACCTTCTGTGGGAAGTAATGCTTCATTCCCACAGGGTCCTCCACTTTTCTTTTCCTTAATGATAGATATGAGTCATTACGCTTTCTCTCCTTAGATTAGATCTTCTAGTGGTGGTTAACACCCTTTGCGGCACTATCCTAGTTTCAAACTTTAAATTTTAGGCCAAATCTCTTACACTAAGCAATGTTTCCTTCCTGCGAGATTATCCAGTTCTCTTCCCCTTAGGGTTAGATATTCTCTTTCCCTTAGGATTAGACTCTACAGTGATGGAGCATGCCCTTTGTGGCACTATCCTAGCTTCAATATCAAACTCCAGAATTCAAGCTTCTTCTTCCTTTAGGTTAGGTTCTCCTTCCTTTAGGTTTAGATTCACTAGTGGTAGAGCATGCCCCCGTGGCACTACCCTAGTATCTATTCAATTTCAAATTTAATATTCTAGGGTTAGGTTTCCTTTCCCTTAGAATCAAAATCTATACTTGATCCTCTGTAGTTTGGAATTTCTCCTTCCTATACGATCATTTAATCATCTTCTCTTTAAGGTTAGGTCCTTTCCTTCCTTAGGATTCGATTTACTAGTGGTGGAGAACGCCCTCTGTGGCACCATCCTGGTTTCAATTTCAACTTCAAATCTTAAAATCAAACTCTCCTTCCCTCAAGGTGTAGGTATTCCCTTCCCATAGAACTAGATCTACTAGTGGTAGAGTACGCCTTCCCCGGCACAACTCTAGTATTAGTTCAGTCTCGATTCCTTAGGGTTAGATTTTTATCCTCCCTTAGGATCAGAATTTTAAACTTGACCTTTTAATTCGGTCAATGCCAATATGTGTAATAGAACTTTATTTTATTACACATATTTGGGGTCCATTTATTGACCTCATTTTTTTATGAGTTTATTAGGACCTAACCCAGAACTCCAGGTTAATTTAGGCCTTAAGATCAACTCTAATCCTAGATCAACCTATACCTTAAACTAGTTCAAACCTTAGGATCTATCTAGCTCCTAGGATCCTTTTAGACCCCAGACCCTAGGACTTCTAGATTCTAGGGTTCTCCTAGATTTCAAACCTTAGGATCTATCTAGATCCAAGATTAATCTAAACTTTAGGATCTACCTAGACCCTAAATTAATCCAAACCTTAAGATCCTTCTAGACTTTAGATCATAGGATTCATTCTAGCTTTATGATTCTTTTAGACTCCAGACCATACAATCTACCCTGACCTTATGAACTATCTAGATCCTAGATATATCCAGACCTTAATTCAATTCAAACCTTAAATCAATCCAAATCTCAAACCTACCCAGACTTTAAACCTATCTTGATCTCAACTCTAGTTCAAACCCAGATCCTACCCTTTGATCTAACTTCAACCTTATCTCATCATTTATGATCATCCAAATGATCATAAATGATGTCGAGAATTCAACTCTAATCATTCAAACCCAAAATCTAGTTCAAACCCAAAAATCTAAAATGAAATCCAAGGTTCAAAGGTCCTGTCCTAAAGGCCTTTTCTAGTGATTTTTTTAAACACTTGATAGTACATGTCTCTAGAGGTAACCCTCCAAATTTGAGCTCAATCTGAGGTCTCTAACCTCATAAACTTGATTGAAATCTTAAGGCTATAAAACTTTTAAATATTTATGGCCTATACCACTAGATCTGCTATCCAGTGGACTTTGACCTTAGAGCTTTCTCCAAAGCTTCTGACAACCTCCAACAGACTCAAAAACATCAGACCAAACCTTTTGAGTTCATACACATCCCCTGGGTCAACCTTCTTGACCAGGTCAACCTTGGTTGACCTCGTGACCCATTAAGGGCCCAAAAAGATAATTTGAACCATATGACCATTCCAGACCTTAAAACTACCTCTACTAGACCCCATTATATCATTTCAAACATTTCAAGCATAAAACCTAGCTTTGGGTCAACTTGGTTGACCAAGTCAACCTAGGTTGACCACTTCAACCCTTAAGCCATTTCTACATGGAATCTAATTTTAGATGCATTCAAATTTCATCAAATCTCTATTAAACATATTCCTTAATGATTTAGACTTGATTGGACTCTTGACCTAGTCAGCAGTTGAATTGGTCAACTAGGTTTGAAATTGGTCAAACTTGACCCATTTGTTTCAATTCAATGCACTTAATTAAATCAATCTAATTTAAACCCCATCAAATCCTCAAATACATTCAACCTATTGCTCAAGTAATTCTAATGCCACCATGGATCAAACCCAAGTCAAGTTAACCAAGTCAACTCAAAGTATTTGATCAAAACCTTCACCTTTTCACTCAACTTCAAATCCTTAAGCCTTAATCTCCCCAATCTTTCTAAATCAACATTCAAGACTTTCCTCACTGCTACCTCATCAATCCACTTGGTTGTTGACTAGTCAACAAGCTCATCAACCAAACAAGTGGGTCAAAGGTGGTCAAAATAACTCCTTAAGCTATCTCCATTCCATGTCAAACCCTCCAAGGCATTCAACCATCCCATTGGGTCTCCTTACTTGCCACCTAAGCAAACTTTGACTCTTTTACCAGTTAAAGAGTCAAAGAGTCAAAGAAACCTTTAAGTATGCCTAAGTGGTCAAAGCTCCCTTTGCAAACTAATCCAACCCATTTAAACCCTTTCCAGCAAATTGAAATCATCTCCAGAACCTTCTATACTCCAGCCCGACCGAGCTCAACTCTTGGCATGACCCCAAACGGCTAACCAACTCGGTGGTCCCCCCTCCATGTGAGAATGACCCAAGGTTGATTTCACCTGAGGCAGCATGCTCTCTGCTCCTCTAAAAGCCTGGTCTAGCTGGCGAGCATCCCAGGACTTCATCTAAGTCATCTTGACCATCCAAGCAGGCCCCAATAGCTGGAATAGGGTAAAGGGACGGGGGAATTCACATAGAGAGATTTATTCCCAGTTCACTCACTCCAGAGCCACTCTGAGATTTCATTTTACACTCTTAGAGATCCCTACACATTCCTTAAGCATTTTTTGGTGTTTGGAGCTCGCCGGCATCAAGGTCGATGGAGAGTCGAACCCAAGTCCATCTCGATCTCCTAAAGTTCCATTTCAAGTGATCCTCCGAGCTCGAAGTCTTCTGAAGAATTCTGTGTGGACAATCTACAAGCTCAAAAAACTTTAAATCATCCAAAACCATCAAGTATATGAAGATATATCTTAAACTCCAGGATTTTTTCTAGGTTTCAAAATAACTTCTTGAGCATTGCATCAAAAGTTTGAAAAACATTTCTACATCATTTCTTTAGTTCTATTCTACCTCTTTCCAAGTTTTAAGGCTTTTTCATTCACTGTATTAAGAGAACAAAGAAAAACGTGATTCTAAGGTTTTCGGGGTCTGGAGATTGATAAAGAGCTTGTGACCATCTGATTCATTCTATTTGGATTGAACGGTCATGATCTCATCAGATCTATGACTTGGTTAGATCTTTCGGAACTACAGGATGGTTAGATTTTCATCTAGGTAATTCTTAACCATCCATTCAAACTGCGGGAGTTAACTCAACTGTTGGATCTTTCGGAATCGAAATCAAACCACAGATTTAATTTGGACCGTTGGATTTGTGCTTTGTTAGATCCGACGGTCCAGGACCCTGCCACACTGGATAAGTGAGCGGGGCCTCTTGTCCACCGCCAACTACATGGCTGAATCCCTCTGCGCCACGTGGAAAGCACCCACCCCATTAGTGCATCGCCATTTAATTTATGTAATATAAGTTTTATTTAAATTCAAAAATACCACAGAACTTTGAAAAATCATATAAAATTTATTTTAAATCCATTTTTTGAGTTATAGGGCTCTATGGATTTAGAATAAAGAATACTTTTTTCTAAAATAATTTTTAAATAATTTTGAATAATATATTTTCTGTTATTTCAATAATGCAATAAACCTTATTTTATTTTTAATTAAAAATATATATATTATTTTGATCTACAACTTGGCAGAGCTACTATAGGGTCTTTGATTGATCTTCTCTAATTTTCCTAAGGCCTTTTGATGCAATCTCAACTAGATTATGAATTTACAAAACTCTTGATCATTATTTGATCTTGATTTTTGAAAATTCATAACTAATTAAATTTAAATCCAATTCTTGCATGCTAGGGCCCTATGGAATTAATGAAAGGAGCTCTTTCACTTAAAGGTAGATTCAAGACCTGATCATGGTTAATTTGAGAGTAAATGACCATTCTTAGTCTATGGACTTTTGTGTATTGCTCTCAAGTCGAATATGATCATGGCCTTGAATTAGATGGAGAGCTATTTGGGAGTATCCTTTGCATCCCCCAATGAGCTTAGTTCAGTTTAATACATCTATTTCTTTGTATTTGAAGTTGTAAGTTCATAGGTCCTTACGTAACCTATGGCTTTAACAATTTAAGACAACCATTCAATAGGGTGTTAGCACACTTCGTCTTTGTTAATTGATTGCTATGATGTGATTGAAATGTATATGTAAGGGTTAGAAGAACTTGATTTCAATGATATATAATTTAGTGACATCTAAGGACAATAATTAAGGACTCTCGTCTAGATAATTTAGATTAATTTTTAGAATTAAAATACATGTTTATTAGGAATGGAACTCTGATATTTAAACTTAGTGACATCCTTAGCTTTAAGAGAATTTTTCACTGATTTTTAAAATCATTCAACCCTTTAATTGATTTATTTAAGATTAAACCCCCCAATTAAGATTTAAATCTTCTAAAAATTACATTAAATCAAATTTAAATCCAAATGACTTGAATTTAAACCTCTTAAGCTCAGTGACTTTCCTTGCTCTAGGGAAAATTTTCACTAAAATTTGAACACTTTAAACCCCTTAATTAATTTAATTAAGATAAAACCCTTATTAAGAATTCAAAATTCCAAAAATTCCAATAAAGCAAATTTAAATCTGAAAAATACAAATAATACCTCTAACTGACCAGAATTGAATTCTCAATTTAGGAAAAATTAAATCCCTTTGATTTGAAAATCAATTTAAGCTTCATTTAATTTTAATTAAAAATTAATACTTAATTAATTTAAATAATTAAAAATAATTAAAAATTCCCAAAAAATTCTCAAACACTTGATAATCCCTCCTTAGATCATTCCTAATCTTTAGAGGTGATTTCATGAAGTTTGGAGTTTATTTGGATTCAAATTATAAAAAGCTCCTTAATTAAACCAATTAAATAATTCAAATAAATTCCAAACTTTGAAAAATTATAACTAATTCTAAAAAATTCTAAATTAACCAAACTCAAAGGAATTTAACTCAAATGAAAATCTAATTTTTATCAAAAATATCAAACCTTCAAAAATCAGTCAAAGTCAAAAAGTCAACAATCCGATCAAACTTAAGTCAAATCAACAATCCAATCAAACTTAAGTCAAAATCAAGTCTAAATTTCAAACCTTCATAACTAAATATAGAAAATCCAAATTCAGTATACTTACAGTCTATCTGATCATCTTAAGGTCTAATATTTTGATAAAATACTAATTTTCCAAAAATTATTCTTAATCTAAAATTCAAATTTTAACCCCTTTAATTGAATGCATTAAAAAATTTAAATAATTTCAAAAAATTAATAATTGATTTTAAAATCCCAAAAACATTAATTGAACTTTAAAATCAGCAAACAACCAACCCTGATTAAAATTTAATGACTTTCAAACTTTAAATCAAATGAAACTACTTAAACATACCGGTTGCCACTAGGTAACCCAGGCCTATGAGGCTATTAGCTTAACCCCAAGGAAGGTGAAATAAACTTCACGGCTTCAGTGAGCAACAAAGGTGGTGATCAATTAACAATTTAAAACACATTTTATGTATAATTTTAAATCATCAATACTTGAACTTTAATTAAACTCTTAATTTAAACTTTAATCAAACTACTTAACTATATTGGTTATAACTAGATAACCCAGGCCAACGTGATTATTAAATTAGCCCCAAGGAATGTGAAATAAACTTCACAGTCTCGGTGAGCAACAAAG
The DNA here is from genome assembly GCA_019925795.1 of Dendrobium chrysotoxum. Lineage (NCBI taxonomy): Eukaryota > Viridiplantae > Streptophyta > Magnoliopsida > Asparagales > Orchidaceae > Dendrobium > Dendrobium chrysotoxum. The sequence goes on from CM034307.1 coordinate 19,266,643, forward strand.
GTGGTATCCAATAAATAATTAAAAAAATCAATCTTAAAATTAATTCCAAATAATTAAGACTTAAACTTTAACTAAAATCCTCCCTTAAGCTTTTCAACTAATCAAACCTTTAAGAAAATTTAACTAAATGTCCTATATAGGATATATCAAAACTACACAAACTTTAGATATTTTACTTGGACAAACTAACTCTAGCCTTAGGCTAGGCCGTTGTTTTACTTTCTTGCTATTGTGTGTTGGATTTTTTGAGCTTTCACTGCATGCTGGTTGCTAGTAGTAGAATTGATGTAATTGTTTATTTAATTTCTACACTCTCTGATATGGTTGATTGTGCGATAGATTACTCTTAGGATAGGAGCAATTTATACTAATTCAATCTTATATAGGTGGCCATGCTCATATAGGGCAATAAAGTAAACGGGGAAAAATTATAAATGTTAAATTACACAGGTGCTCCAGAATGCTTAAGTCCCCCTTAAAATTAAAAGAGCATGGCCAAACGTCGTTATAAATTTTGTATAATTTTAATTAATTAATTACTTGAGATTAATTATAACTGCTTGGGATATTTTAAATTATATCTGCTTAGGATAACCCTATAGGTGTCTTGAGTTAAGATTTTTAATTTTAATTAATGTAATTTGAGATCGAGTTGTAAATTTTAAAGTGTTTTGAGAATGGGATTAAATATCTAATTTGGAATTCAAAGAGTAAGGGACATCCCTTAGGGGAGAGTCCCTCTCCATTTGGAGATCCAAATTTAGATAATCTTAAAGTATCTAAAGAGGAAAGATAACACCCCTTTTTAGGGAGAGTTTCTTTTCATTTGGATATCCGGACCTGACGATCTAAGGAGCTCGTAGAAAAATGAGAATACCCATTCTCAAAGTCACTTGAGTCTTAGGATTAGAAATTTGGATTGTTGTCAGTGGTGCCCGGCCTCATTACTTTTCTGCAGACCCTAGGTTATACCATTAAGTGGCACTTACCACATGGACTTTCAGTTTGAGTATTAATTTAATTGATTTAATTATTTAATTGATTAATATGTTGATTACAATATTAAGATTGCCTACTTTTATTAGTTTTTTTGCAATTATTGCATGTCGATTTTGTTTTAGCCTGGAACCCGATTGGAGGATCGTGAGGGTATGCTTAAAACTTTTCTACTTAAACAAAAATTAAAATTTTTAGGATAACATAAAAAATCTAACGAATTTAAGAAGTAAGACCGGGACCGCCGGGGGTTCGCATAGCATATTATTACATCTCCTTTTCCTTTGTTAGGCATCTCCCCACCTGTGGGTTCTGAAAGACCACCTGGCCTATGAGGGTGCAGATCTGTAGAGGAGAATCTTTTGTAAATCTTGGATAAAATCTATTTTTAAGCCTTTTTTAAAAATTGCTTCATTTCAAATTTAAGTATTTGAGTCAATTTGCATGCATTGCATTAGAAATCAATTAAAAGTGTCTAAAATTTAATTGCATTTTATCTTAAGTTTCATATCACCCAACATAAGTCAAGGGGCCAAACTGCTATAGATGCTAGCTCTATTCTCAAAAACTTACCCTAAATAACATCCCTACAACTCTACATTAAATGATAGGATACATGGTTTTAAAGCGCTTAGGTGGTTTAGCTGGCTCCCTAATCTAGGCTGGGATAAGTCCAGGTTTGCACTGCATTACCTAGGTTCTAGGTCTCTATTTTTAGCATCCAATTTAGACTTAGGTTTTGAGACAAGCTCAGGCTATAAGACCTCGACCTCCAGGAATTGAATCCCAATTTTCTAATAAAAATCAAACATTTAAACTTAAATCTCTTTCAATTACATTTAATCCCAATACATAGGATAGGTTAGGGTGTTTTTGAAATGATTCAAAATCTAAAAACACTCCCTACCCTTCTTCATTTGACCTCCAGAAAGAACTGTTCAACCTTTAACCAATCTCTGTTGATAATTCCAATCCTTACATCCCTTGATATCAAGCTTTAAAAGTCTAAATAAAATTCGTACCGCTATTTTAATCGAGAGTATTCATAGGAAACTCTAATTTCCCTACGATGTAATTAACTACAAGGGCTTCTGCTCGTAGGAGATTTAGAAACCTAGATTGAATTTTCAAAATCAACTTTTTAAAACCCTCAATTAATTATCTTTGTGAAATTTAAAATTAAACGATCATTATCATCATATCTAAATAATTGATAGTAGATGATATCTTCTTTCTCAGGGAAGATATATCGTTATATTATCAAGATTTTGATTATAAAATTAATGATCCCTTTATCCAAATTATCATACTTAAATACCTAATAGAACAATCACTTTGACCTTCCGGGGTCATATATAGTTCTTTCTCAAATTTGACTACGATAGCTAAGATGAATTCAAGTTTTGTAATCTGAACTTATTAGGGAACGATATGTCCACCTTTCGAGGTGATATATCATTCATAATGATGTGTTCGATTGTAAAACTAAAATTCAAGCAATTAAACTTTCCCAAAGAAAATTAAATCTTTTTCAAAATATATTTTTCAATCAAACAATTAAGTAAATTGGTAATAGTGAAATAAGTAAGATCATTCAAATTGCAACCCAAATTAGCAAGAAAATTAGAACACAAATTACCTTCCCTATAAACATGAGTAAATAAAGTTAATAAAAGTTAAGAGCTGATTAATTTTGTGAATAAGGTAAAAAAGATCCAGATTACAAATACTATCCATTTGCTTCATAAGATAATGGATACTGGAAGCGGCATCCACCTCAATCCAAATATTGGTAATACCAAGCAAAATACATAATTTTAGACCATTAAAAAGTAGCAGCGAACTCAGCCAACACCACCGAGCACTTCACCAAAGGGGTGGCAAAGGCCATAATCATGTTACCTTGCGCATCCCTATTAATACCACCACACCCATAAGAGCTTTTCTTCAATGCCCCATCAACATTTAATTTATTGACATTATGGGGAGGTTTGATCCATTGAACTAACTTCGGTTCATCCAAAGTATTATGATAGTGTAAAGATATACCAAAGATATGCACCACAAAAAATAATTTTTAAAACTTTTGGAAGTCAAAATGGTTGGCAGAGAAAAGATTGCACACTTTATCTTTAATGTTCTTAATAATGTGATTCGAGTCTATCTTACAGTTATTGAAAATAGAATTATTTCTAGCAAGCCACAAAAACAACAAAATTAAAGAAGGAATGACATTTCTAATATGCCCTTTAGAATTAATAAACCATGAATCAAGTAAAGTATTAATAGAAGTATGCACATTAAATTGATTTAACTTAAAAATATCATCAAAGTAAGACCAAATTTTAGCAGCAATAGGACCAAAAATAAAGACAAGATGCATATTTTCTACATGAAAGCAGCATTGACACTTGGAAGTAATAATAAAACCTCTCTTTCTCAAAATATCATCAGTATGAATATAATTATGCATGATTCTTCAAACAAAAATAGAAATAGTCTTAGGAATACTCTTATGCCAAATCATGGAGTAAATTTTCTTAACACCAAGCTTCTCCCTGAACTTATGCCAAGCATCTTTTAAGGTAAACATGCCATTATAAGATAAATCACATTATGAAAAATTCTCAGAATCAGTATTATTGGCCAGGTTCAAAATTTTAACAATAACAGTTTTAGGAATGATGTCAACCCATTTATTGTAATCCCACCTATTATCAGTAATAAAAGCATCAATTTTAGTAGTGACTGTGGAGGAAGAATAAATAACGAACTCAATGGACCAACCATCAAGCCACTGATCTTGCCAAAAAAAAGAGGTTAGCTTTACCTAGACCCCATTTGACATGAGGTTCAGCTATGTATGCTACTTTAGTAGTAGATAGGGTTACATAGTTTTATTTCCTACTAGACTAGGAGACTAAAGATTATCCTATGAATTGACAGGTTTCAGAAGTACTTTTTCTGTCAACTATACATCTTGCAAAGTCTAAATCAGAATATTGTTTGATTTTGAAAGAAGTACTATGTCTAGGATACCGTATTCCTAGGTTTTGGGTTCCTAGAAGATATCTAAGAATTCTCTTAACAGCACTCATAAGGGATTCTTTGGGATTAGCCTAAAATCTATCATAGAGACATACACTTAACATGATATCATGTCTATTGGTAGTCAAGTAAAGAAGTGATCCAATTATCCCTCTATACTTCTTCTAATCAACTGATTTTATATTTGGATCCTCATCTAAATAAATGGTGGAGCTCATGGGATTAGTGATTGCCTTAGCATTATCCATCTCATATTTTTTAACAATATCTTTAATTTACTTTGATTGGCTAAGGAAAGTTACATCATCCCTTTGCTTCACACTAAATCCAAGGAAATAGGTAAGCTCTCCCATTATGCTCGTCTTAAACTCCCCACTCATTATTTTTGAGAATTTATCACAAAAGTTTTATTTGTAGATCTAAATAGTATATCATCAATATTAATCTGAATAATAAGTAGATCTTCTTCTTCTTTCTTTAGGAATAGGGTGGTGTCTATATTACCCTTAACAAAAGCTCTATCTTGGAGGAAAGTGCTCAGCCTTTCATACCAAGCTCTAGGAGCTTGCTTTAATTCATATAATGCCTTCTTTAGTTTGAATACATGATTGGCAAATTTAAAGTCTCAAAACCTGGTGGTTGCTCAACATACACATCTTCCTTAATCACCCCATTTCAAAAAGCACTCATATCGTCTATCTGATATAACTTTGAATCTTTTAAAGCAAGCCAAGGCTAGAAGCACTCTAATGGCTTCTAGTTTAGCTACAGGGGAAAATATTTCCTCAAAATCAATTCCTTCAATTTTTTTGTACCACTTAGCTACTAATCTAGCCTTATTCCTCACCACTATGCCAAAATCATTCATTTTATTTTTGAAACCCCACTTAGTTCCTACAACACTTTAGTCCTTAGAACTTCTGAGCAGTTCTTATACATCATTTCTAACAAATTGATTTAGCTCTTCTTGTATTGCTAAGATCTAGAATTCATCAGATAAAGCTTAATTTATATTTGAGAGTTCTACCATAGATATAAAAGCAAAGTGGCTAACTTCCTTTCTAAGTCCATGCCTAGTTCTTACTCCTACTGATGTATCTCTTAAAATGAGCTCCTTAGGGTGACTAGATGAATATCTCCATTCTCTAGGCAATAGGTCCTGAGTCTCTACTTTATTTTCTAGGTTAATAGTTTCTACTCCTTGGGTAACCTCAACCACTTCTTCTTCTTCTGACCTAGGCTCAACCACTCTATTTGATTCATCAAACACTATATGGGTAGTCTCCTCTACAATTAATGTCCTCTTATTAAAAACTCTATAGGCTTTACCTATGGTTAAATATCCAAAGAAAACCCATTCATCAGATTTAGGGTCAAATTTTCCTAATGGAATTTTCCATTTTTTAGAATGAACACCTTACATCCAAAAATATAAAGGTGAGAGAGATTGGGTGTCCTTCCTTTGAGTAACTCATAAGGTGTCTTATTGAGTTTGGATATAATATTAGCTCTATTGAGTACATAGCAAGTAGTATTCACTACTTCTACCCAGAAATACTTAGGAAGTGAATACTCAGCTAGCATGGCTCAATAGGCTTCTACCAATATCCTATTTTTCCTTTCAACAATCTTATTATGATGAGGAGTTCTACAAGCTAAAAAAGTATAGCCTATTCTTATCTCCCAATAAAAGATTTCAAACTTATCATTTTCAAACTGTACATCATGATCACTATGAATGGTCGATATCTCACATCCTAATTTCCTCTTTATCGAGGTGGAGATGGTTTTAAATTCCTCAAATGATTCACTCTTTTGTGTTAAGAATCTAACTCAGGTGAATCTAGAATAGCCATCAACAATTACAAAACCATATGATTTCCCTCCTAGGTTGGCTGTACTAACGGGTCCAAATAGGGCCATATGAAGAATTTCTAGTGGCCTACAGATGATGTACTTGATTAAATGAAAGGAGGTTTTGATTTGCTTTCCTAGTTGACAGGCATCACAAAGGTGTTCCTTCAAGAATTCTAATTTGGGTATACCTTTAACTATGTCCTTTTGGGTTATCTTCCAAAATGTTTTCATGCTTACATGACATAGTCTCCTATGTCATAGCCAAGATTCATCAGTGATTATTTTCAAACATAAGGAATTAGTAGACTCGATGCAATTCAAATCAAGCATGTAAACATTATTAATATCTTTCCTTCTTAAAAAAACATTTCCATTTAAACTAATCATGTAACTAGTAGATAAGAATTTAATCTTAAAGCCTTTGTCACACAGTTGACTAATGCTAAGCAAGTTATGTTTCAGGCCATCTACTAGCAAAACATTTTCAAGAAAAAAATTCTTGGAATTACCAATCATACATGTACCTACCACTTTCCTAGTGGTATTGTGTCCAAGTGTTACTTTGCCTCCTGCCCTTGCCTCCAGCATGATGAATTATTTCATGTCTCAAGTCATGTGCCTTGAATATTCACTATCCAGGTACAACATGCTCTCACTAGGCCTTTATGAGAGAACTCCTACAAAGTCAATTACATTTTAGATTTGGGAACCCAAGTGAGTTTGGGTTCCACCTTATGGATTAATAAATGACTTGCATGCATGTTATGCTGTGGTGTAAGTGATTTGGGTCTTCACACTAGATGTGTCTTATGGTGTATCATGCAAGTGCGGGCTATGTGATCTAGCATGACACAAGAATTGCACCAAATCATAGGGAACAGATTTACTAATTTATTTTGGAAGATGTACCTCTTCCTAGGGATGTATGATACATGCACTGATGTGGGGTTATACAATTATGATAGTATAGGTGGTGTTCTATTTTGTTCAAATGCAAGGATTTTTGCTCTTAAGAATTGATTAGCACTTTTAAGGCTTGCAACTTCTAGTTTTAATGCATGCTTATGCCCATCAAGTTAAGATCCACATGTCTCTAATTGTTTGAATGAATCTTCTAATTCAAGATACTTTGAGTTCAATGATACATATGCATTGGTTAGATCGATATGCTTCTTATTTAATGTATCAAATTCATTAAGTAAAGACATGTGATCACTATCTAAAGTAGAATACTTAATAATTAGACTATCATGCTTTTTGTAGATTATAAAAGTTACTGTTTAAGCTAGAACATATTTTTAAGCTTCCTATATGAATTAAGAATTTTTTTATATATAATAAAAAGTTCATCATAGGATAGTTGACATAACTCTTCTTGATCTGACTAATAAAGATTATCATTAGCCATGAAACACATATTTGTTACCTCCTCCTATGCTTCTTATTCAAACAATTCTGTGGTGGAGTTAGCTCAAAATGCTTTATGTATCCGTTGCTTCCCCTTTTTGAACTTTTTATTTTCTTTACTCTTCTCCTTGATTTGATGAGTTTTTAGGTTGGGGAAGCAGTTCGCAGGTGGCCTTATTTCCAGCATTTAAAATAGATTGTGTTAGATGCCACTTTAAAATTTCTAGTTTTCTTACCTTTGCTCCATTATTGGTGATGAGGCTTTTACTTCCTTTTTAGGAAACTTTTGAACTGAGAGATAATCAAAGTAATGTTGTCATCCTCTTCAACTACATAGCTATCACTTTTTGAGTCATTAGATTTCAATGCCACAGTCTTCTCCTTTTTCTTGTCACCTATATCAAGTAACCTTTAACTCACACCTTGCTCGTAGGAAATGTGTGAGTCGAGCAAGTTATCAATTGAATACAAATTCAAATATTTTGACTTAGAAATTGTAGTGACCTTAGATTCATAAGCACTAGGTAAGCAATGTAAAATCTTATTAACTTTTTAAGTATTAAAAAGTTCTCTACCTACTACATGCAGGGATGTATTAACCTCATTTTTATATTAGGTCACCAGGGCCAATCCAATCTCTAGACCTGTCCAGGACTTAGGATCTATCTAGACCCTAGGATCCTTCTAGACTCCAGACTCTAGGATTCTCCTAGATTTTAAACCCTAGGATCTACCTAGGCCCTCGGATCAATCCAGACTCTAGATCTACCCAGATTTTAGATCTATCTAGATCCTAGATCAATCTATACCTTAGGTCAATCCAGATCCAAATCAATCCTGACCCCAGATCTATTCAAACTCTAGATCAACTAAGACTTTAAATCAACTTATTTAAAACTCAAATTAATTCAAATATCAAGTCAATTCCAACTTCTATTCAATCTAGAACTTAATTCAATCTAGACCCATGTTAATCCAGATCTTAAATCCATTTAGATTTCAAACCCATTCAAACATCAAATAAATCTCAACCTCAAGCCAATCCAGACCTTCATTCAATTAAAACATCAAATCAGCCCAAATCTTAAACCTACCCAGACTCTAAACCTATCTTGATCTCAACTCCAATTCAAACCTAGATCCTACCTTTTGATCTAGCTTCAACCTTATCCAATCACTTATGATCATCAAAATGATCATAAATGATGTGAAGAGTTCAACTCTAGTCATTCAAATCCAAAACCCAGATCAAATCCAGACTTCCAGACTAAATCTTAAGGCTAAGGACTCATGTCCTGAAAGCCTTTTCTAGTGAATTTTCAAACACTTCAAACCCCAGTCAGATGACTTCTGATTAAGAGTCTATCAATTTTATATTGATGGGACATGTCTCTAGAGGCAACTTTCCAAATTTGAGCCCATTCTGAGGTCCCTAACCCCAGAAGTTGATTTGATTTTCAAAGGCTATAAAACCTTCAAATATTTACGGCTTATACCATTAGATCAGGCATCTAGTGGATCCTGACCTTGGAGCCTTCTCCAAACCCTCTGATCACTTCTATACCATTGATCAAGACCTCTTGAGCATTAAACTACATTTTGATGAACCCCCTTTGACCCCTAGTTGACCAAGGCCTGAAAATGACCAAAATACCTATTAGGGGTGTGAATAGTCACTTTGGACCAAAAGATCTCCAAATTGAGTGCAACCACTTTCAGCAAGTTTCAAATATCAAACCAAACTTATTGGACCCAAACTTAAGTCCTGGGTCAACATGGTTGACTTAGTCAACCTTTGGTCATCCTAGGTTGACCAAACATGTCCTTTAGAAGCCCAAATAGGTGATTTGAATGAGGTAACCTCCCTAGACCCTGGAACTACCTCCTATGAGCTCAAATCATAATATCAAATCTATTGAACCCATTTCTTGACCCTGGGTCAACCTAGTTGACCAAGTCAACTAGGGTTGACCCAAATGCCCTTTGAGGGCCCAATATGCCCATTTGATCCAAAATGACCTATTTAAATCCTTAAAACACTTCTAATAGACTCCAAACATCTTTTCAAACTTATTGAGCCTAGACCCAGACCTTGTGTCAACCTGGTTGACCTAATGGCCCATTAAGGGTTTAAATGGACTAATTCAACCCATTTAACTAAATTAAATTCTTTAAACCTTCAAACCCATCCTAATAATTGATTCAAACCTATCCAAATTATTTAGAGTTAAATCACACCAAGTTTGACTTGGTTAAACTTAAACTCATGGTCAAATCTCCACATATATGCACTATCTAATGGCTCTACTCATTAAGACCCTTTGCAACCTATTACATTATCATCTAGGTATTTTTTGGACCCCACCTCATCAGCCATATAGGTTGGTTGACTGGTCACCTTGTCAATAAGTCTCCAAATGGCTTTGAATAGTCAAATCATTCATTCAAAGCTAATCCATTCAATATCAAATCATTCCAACAGCCCAAGACAGCTCAAATCCACTTCCCCTATGCCACCTCAGCTGCCATGTGGCATGGGGACCAGTCAACTTATTAAATAAGAGTTTAGGAGTGGTCAAAGGTGGTTAAATCACCTCTTAAGCTTAACCCACTCCACTTAAAACATCTCCAGCAGCTTTAGGGTGTTATAGAATAATCCTAGGGTCATCCCTAACCTTTAGATCAAGATCAAATGTCTAGGATCATTTTCACAAGCTACATGAGGATAAAACCCACTTTACACATGGGATGTCCTTATGTCCTTTGTACTATATGCTCTTACCTACTCCATGGACACTTGGCAATCATCAGGGAGTCCACCCAGTCGATCCTAAACCTCCATTCAATCTAGGGATAATTAAATAGGGCAAAAATCCCCACTTGAGCTCTGATTCTCATCTTGAACATTATCTCTCCACTCCAACCTCCCAAATCCCAAGTCGCTGTTCTCTTGAGCCCCCCATCAAATCCTCCACACCTCCCCATTCAAACCAAGCCAGTCAAACCTCACCGGTGACCAGATTTTGACGAGCCAAGCCATAAATTTGTTCAACTTTGATAGCGGTCTATCCAGAGCTTCTCAGGCCATGAATTTTGAAGCAAAAAGTAGTGTGGACAAATAACAAATTAGAGATTCCTTAAATGGTTCAATCCATCCAGTAAATTAAGGTAAAACCTAAACCCTATTCTAGGACACTTAGGATAATTTAGCTTTTTGAAAAGCTTATTTTAAACCACATTTTCAACTTGACATCAATGCTCTTCATTCATGCAATGTATGTTTAAAATTTTATCGAATTTGATTGAGTCATATTTGAGAAATCTTCATTTCTTCATTTAGGGCTTCAGTTCGCATGCATTCGTTAATCTACAGGATCTCGACTGTTGATTGCACGATCAATGGTCAAAATCCTATTGTTTCATGCTCCCATCCAAATGCACACATGTATGGATTGATTGGATCTCTATTCGACTCTATCGTGATTGTTGATTTCGAACCGCGGAAGATCCAATAGCTGAGGAATCACACCGACGTGGATTAGCAAAGTCGTGTCCGTGGCTTTTGATTTCATAATTATTATCGACGGCGTAATCATTACCCGCTAGATAATGATTTGCTACAGTTCTGTTGGCCCAATTCGCGCTTGATGCGTGGCCTCAGCTGGCGCCGCCAGGTTTATTTAAAATAATTTAAAATTTATTTTGTATCATTTTAAATTCAAAAAAATATTAAAAAAAATATTAAAAAATAAAATATATAATATATATTAATTTTTTTATAAAATTAAATAATTTGTTTTAAAATTAATATTAATTTAAAATATTAAATTTGTTTTAAATTAATTTAAACATTAAATATTTAACATTCTTAAGTCAAAATTACGTAAAAACATATAAAATATTTTAAAATTTTAATTTATATATATATATATATATATATATATATATATATATATATATATATATAATCCTCTAATTTTCATAAAGTATTTAAAATTATATCAATTTAATTTTAAGCTATATTTAATATTAATTATAATCAATTATACTAAATATATATATATACTTGATTATATTAAATATGTATTTAATTATTAGAACATTTAAGAATGAAATATTAAAAACTTCAAATTTAGTTAAAATTATTCATATTTAATACTAAATTTTCAAAAATTCAAAATATATTTATTCAAAATAAAAAATTACTTTAAATTTATATATATTTTTTAAATACTTATTGGATATTAAGTATTAAACTATTTAATTAAGATTTAATTAAAATTAAAATTATGTATCTTTAAAATTTTATAAATTTTAATCTTAAATCATTAAATTTCTAGAAAATAATTAAATAACATATATTTTGAATAATTTAAAATATTTAAAGACTTAAGTATTCAATTAATATTTAATTGAAGTTAACTTCAAATAATTTTAGAAATTCAAATAAATATTATTATTATATTATATATAATTTATAATTTTAAAAATAATTAAGATTTAATTAAACCTAATTTAAGAAATATTTTAAACTTTAATTAATCATAAATTATTTTAAATATTGTTAATTACTTTAAACTTTAAAAAAAATTCAAATAAAATTCAAATTAATTCAAAATATTATAAATAATATATCAAAATTTTTAAAATTTTAGATATTTTAATTTAAGATTAATTTTAATTTTAAAAATGTAATTTTTTTAAAATAATTTAAATTATTTGAATATTTAATTAAATATTATATTAAATATTTTCAAAATTAAAAATTTATTTTCAAATTATTTTAAAATAATCATAGGATCTCTGATTAATATTTTAAAATAATTTTGATGATACTTTTAATTATTTTATTTTCAAACTTATATTGATATATATAGGTTTATACATATATGTTTTTAAAGCCTATTTTAAAATTATATATATATAGTTTAAATTTTTGAAAATTGGGAGATCCCTTAGAATTTTGAACATGGATTGAACCTATGTGAATTGATTTGATGGGGAGTGATGATTAATCAATAAATAATTATTTTTCTAATTACTCATTGATTTGTTCTTTAATTAATTGAATATCTTTGCATGTGTAGGTGCACACACTTGCACTTAGTCTAGGCTCTCCTAGTTCTAAGGACATGAATGTGAGTGTGCATATTTATGTATATGTTAAGTTTAAGGGTTAGTAACCTTGATTCAAACCTTTTTAGATTAGTGACATCCTTAAGGATAATAATTAAGGACTTGGTTAGAGAACTTAGAAAAATTCCAATGATTAGGATACACATCCTTTTGACTTGAAATTTAAAACATTGGAGCTTAGTGACATTCTCTGCCACAGGGAAAATTTTAAGAAAATTTAAAAGTAATTATACCCCTTAATTAATTTATTTAAAATTAAATCTTTAATTAAGCACCAAAACTTTTAAAAATTCTAATAAATCCAAATAAAATCTAAAAAATACATATAGTGCCTATAACTGAGCAAAATTCAACCCTTAATTTAAGAAAATTAAAGCCCCTTGATTTGACATCATATATAACTTTAATTTTAACCAAAAATTAATATTAATTAATTTAATTAATTAAAAATAATTAAAAATTCCAAAAAATTTCCAAACACATGGGAATCTCTCCTTAGGTCATTCTTGACCTTTTGAGCTGATTTTGAGGAGTTTGGGATTCATTTGGAGTCAAACCATTAAAACACCCTTAATTAAATAATTTTGAAAAATTCAATAAATACCCAAAACTTCTAAAATTCATAACTTTTTATAGAAAATTCCAAATCTAGCAAACTCAAAGTCTAATTACTCATTGAAAGGTCTAATATTTAATAAAAATATTAAAGCTCCAGAAATCTAATTAAATCTAAATGTCAAATTTTAATCCCTCAATTAAATGATTAAAGTAATCTAAAAATTACAAAATTTGTTAATTAATTCTAAATTCAAGAAAATGTTAAATCAATGTTTAAATCACTCAGCCAACCCCTTAATACTAAATAAACACTCCAAAGATGAAGTTTTTAGGATGGACTACTCTGGGTTGTGGGGCTATGTGTTCTTAGGAGGCCTGGTTACTCGAACCTGGTGGCACAACTCTACGAATGGATTCAATGGATTGTTAAAATCCTAAAATTAAATTATTATAATGATTTAATCAAATTTAAAATCCTTAATCTAATTATATCAACTAGGTTTTTAGGCTAGACTACTCTGGGCTGCGGGGCTACATGTCTGAAGAAAGCTTTGTTCCTCGAGCCTGCTGGCACAACGCCACGAACTGATTGATAGCAAACTTAAATCAATTCAAATATTTAAAACTAGCAGCTAATCAAACTTAATTTAAAATCATTAACTTTTAAACTTTAATCAAATCAAATCACATAATTATACCGATTACCACTGGGTAACCCAGGCTTACGAGGCTATTAAATTTGCCCCAAGGAAGGTGAAATAAACTTCATGGCCTCGATGAGAAATAAAGGTTGTAATAATTTAACATTGAAATAATACATTTTAAAATTAATTTTATATCATTAATATTTTAATTTTAATTAAAATTTCTCTTAAGCCTTTCAATCAACTAGAACATCAAATAACTTTAACTAAGTATCATATATAGGACATATCCAAGCCACACAGCCTACCCCAAAAACTTTAAATGGTTTGCTATAAAAACCAACTCTAGTATTACGCTAGGCTAGTGTTTAATTTTTCTACTACTTGTATGTGCCGGGTTTTCTATGGTTTTAATTATATGCAGGTTGTTAGAATTAAGCAATTGAATGATTATTTATTTAATTTCTGCATTCTATGATGTGATTGATTATGTGTTAGATCTACCCCTAGGTTAGGGATGATTTATAATAATTTAATTTTATGTAGGTGACCATGCTCGCATAAGATAATTAAAATAAAGGTGGTAAATAATTAAGCTTTTAATTAATAATATTTTTTGTAGGTGCTTCAGAAATTTGCTAAGTCCCCCTTTAAAAATTTAAAGAGCATGGCCAAGCATGGCTATAAATTTGAGTATTTTTCAATTATTAATTCCTTGAGATTAATTATAACTGCTTAGGATATTAAATTAACCGCTGATTTATTAGGATAATCCTATAAGTTATATTTGAGTCAAGATTTTTTAATTTTAATTAATGTAATTTAATTTGAATTAAGCTGTAAATTATAAAGTGATTTGAGATGGGATATACACATATCCTAATTAGATTCCAAAGAACAAAGGACATCCCTCAGGGGAGAGTCCTCCTCCATTTGGAAGCCTAAGTCAGGATACTTTGAGTATCCAGGGAGAAAAGATAACAACTCTTTCGAGGAGGAGTTCCTTTTCACTTGGATATCCGAACCCGATGATCCAAGGAGCTCATAGAAGGACCAAGAAGTGGAGAATGAGAAGAATCCCAATTCTCAAAGTCACTTGTGTCTTAGGATTTCGGGTTATTGGTAATGGTACCCGGCTACTTTACTTTTCTGTAGACCTTGGATTTTAATATTAAGTGGTACTTGACATATGGACTATGAATTTATTTAATTAAAATAATTGATTGATTGATTGATGTGTTTTACTTACTATTAGGGTTGCCTACGTTTGTAGTTTCTTTGGCATTTGTATGTCGATTTTGATTTAGCCTGAAACCCGATCAGAGGCTCATGAGGGTACGAACAAAATTATTTTACTTAAAACAAATTTAAAAATATTTAAGCTCATATAGAAATTTAATATTTTAAAAAGTAAGCCCGGGACTACCGGGAGTTCTCATATGCATAATTTTTGTATTTTCTATCCATTTATTAGGCACCTCCCCGCCTATAGGTTCTGACAAACCACCTAACCTATGAGGGTGCAGATTAGTCAAGGGGAGTCTATGTATTTTAAGATAAAATGTATTTTTAAGCCTTTTTCAAAAACTGCGTCATATTTGATTTAAGCATTCGAGTCAACTAGCATGCATCATTATAGTAATAAATCAAAATGAGTCTAAAACATAATTGTATTTTTATTTCAAGTTTCATATCACCCAACATAAGTTAAGGGGCCAAATTAAGGACTCCTCTAGATGTCGGTCCTATTCTCAAAAATTTAATCTTAAATAATGTCCCTAGCCACTCTCATATAAAAGATCGGACTCATAGTTTTGAAGCGCTTAGGTGGTTTAGCAAGCTCCCTAATATAGGCCGGGGTAAGTCCAGATCTGTATTGCATTAGCTAGGTTCATGTCACTGATTTTTAGTTCCCACTTTAGACTTAGGTTTTGAGACAGGCTCAGGCTATAAGACCTCAACCTCTGAGAATTTAATCCTAACCTTCTGATAAAATTAACTATTTAAACTTAAATCTCTTTTAATCAAATTTAAGCCCAACACATAGGATAGGGTGGGGTGTTTCTGAGGTGATTCAGAATCTCAAAATGCTCCCTACCCTTCCTCCTTTGACCTCCAGAAAGAACTGCTCAACTTTGATCCAATCCCAATTGAAAATCCAAAGCCTTACCTCCTTTGACATCGAGCTTCGAAATCCTAAATAAAATTTTTACCGCTATTTTAATCGAGAGTGTTCATAGTAAACTCTAATTTCTTTATGATGTAATTAATTATGTGGGCTTACACTCGTAGGAGAATTAGAAACCCAGATCAAATTTTTAAAAAAATCAAGTTTTTAAAACTCTTAATTAATTACCTTTGGGAAATTCAAAATTCAACGATCATTATCATCATATCCAAATGATTGATAGTAGATGATATCTTCTTTCTCTGGGAAGATATATCATTATATCATCATGATTTTAATTATCAAATTAATGATCATTTTATCCAAATTATGGTAGTTA
This sequence comes from Dendrobium chrysotoxum, assembly GCA_019925795.1. NCBI lineage: Eukaryota > Viridiplantae > Streptophyta > Magnoliopsida > Asparagales > Orchidaceae > Dendrobium > Dendrobium chrysotoxum. The sequence goes on from CM034307.1 coordinate 19,282,796, forward strand.
AATACCTGATTGAACAATCATTTTGACCCTCCGGGGTCATATATAGTCCTTTCTCAAATTTGACTACGATAGTCAGGATGAATTCAAATTCTTAAATCTGAACCTATCAGAATATGATATCTTTACCTTCTAAGGAAATATATCATTTATGATGACATGTTCAATTTCAAAATTAAACTTTCCCAAAGAGAATTAATAGTTTTTAAAACTATACTTTTCAATCAAACAAAAAATGGCAACTCCGCTGGGGATAAATCTCTCTCTCTCCATCTTTAATGGTGGTATAAATTTTGTTAAATCAGTAATTCTAACTATCTTTCTTCTGTTGGTCCCTCTACCTATTTCTCCCTTGGATGAGTGTGGTTAACTCAATAAGACATGTCAAAATGAGAGGTGAGTGTAGCTAAACCTCTTTCAAGCCAGGCTTTAACATTTTGCCTCCAATTTGATTGGTAGAGCAAAAGAGTCAAGCTAAGTCCTTTAAAGATCTTCTTATAGATATTGAAACTCAAGTGCTAAGATTAATCCTAAGGATGTCAAATTTTATAAATTATAGAAGATCCTTCAATTTCAAAATCAGACTTCAATCTTCTACCCAAAATTTAATCTTCTCTAAAATTCTAATCGACCTTTATAATTACATGCATAGTTATACCTTTTTTAAACTCTGTGTGTAAGATAGATATCTTCTCTGAATCTAATTCAAAAGCTTAATCCATCCGGCAAATTCAATCTTTGACATTTTATTCCCCAATACTCATCGAGATGAAAGAGTCAAGTTGTTTTCTTAAAATCTTCCCTAGAATTTATAAACCTATACATTGAATGCCAATTCAACATCTTGAGTTTCAAAAATAAGGGGAGATGCTGCCATATTTTTAAATTTTCAAATCCCTCCAAAATCATTCAAATTCAATTTAATTATTATTATCATGTCTCTCTATAACACTCTCTTGTAGTCTGATATACACAATGCAAATCTAATCTCTTCCCAATTCAGACTTCAAAATTCAGTTCTTCTATCAAACCCTAGCTTTGACATTTTACCACCAAACTAATCAATAGGGTGAAAAGAGTCGAGCCAAAATTTCTTAATTTTCCTTGCAAAATTTGTAAACCATCATATGGAACACAGATCTAACATGTTGAGTTTCAAAGCCCATAAAAAATCTCTTCCAAATCTCCAAAAATTCAAATTCTTCTTCAAATTCTATTCAAGTCAAAACTGGATTATCATTGCTATATGTTTTTCTACAAAATTTTCTTGTAGTTAAACATATACAGTGGAAATTCAAATTCTCTTTAAATCAAAGTTAATTTCTATATCTTATCGCTGCATATCAAGTTATAATTCCTATGATTCGATATGCATGATAAAATATAAACTTCTTTTCATATTATAAATTCAAAATTCTGATTCAAACCTTCTATTTTCAAATTTCAGACAATTAAATCCTCTATAATGGCCGGAAAGCTTCTATTCTCAATTGACCGTGACCTCCACATTGAAGAGGTAATCCATAATGGAATAATTCAATTTGGAATGGGGTTTAAGTCCCTAAAGATGTAAGTTAATGGTGGAATGATAATCAACCTTGCTGCTAAAAATAATAAGGATGCTTCTATGGTCGAGATAGCAATAGGGGTAAGGACTGATACCCCTCTCATTCTTGAAATTGAGGACATTGTCGCCTCTGCACCTACTGCTCCCTCTACTCATGAGGAAAAGGAAAAGAAGCCTATTGTTAAGTCTAGAGTCAACTCTGTGTTTGAGGAAGGGTCCCCCCAACTCTGAACCCATCTTTGCCACCAAGAGTGCCAGAAAGAACTACCTCAGGAGGGTGAGGAAGAAAATTACTAAATCAAGGAAGATGACCGAGCTGAAGGCCTTAACCAAAGTCAAACCTGAAGCTGCTGAGGAGTTTCCAATCCCTGCCTCTTCTCCACTCCTAAAAGGGAGTCATTTTCACCCCCTCACAGCTGCTACAGGGGAGGAGGGAGTTGCCAGAATAGCTGGCACTCTACCATGCTGAGTGGACTATTCTATTAGGAAAACTCCAAAAGAGTAACACACTTTGAGAACAAGGATTCTAAGAAACATCATCTATACCTGTACTGCTCATGGAGGTCAAACTAAAGAATAATACATGAGACACCTGAAGGGGGTGATCCCTCACAAGCTTGAGAAGGAAATGTTGAAAGAAGAAAGATCTGAAGCAAGGAACCTGACTCCTCAACCAGCAAGGAGAAATTAAAAATTCATCATGCAGCCTACCACCTCTATTTTGGTAGATGGATATGACTGGGTGCCGCGCCTCCCGTCTGTAAAGACAGAGGAGATAATTTTAAATGGATCTGGCAAGGGTCGACCTCTCAGCAGTAGGCCACCAATCCCACCTTCAAGAATTTTAAAGTTGGCCCCTATGATAGTAAAATCAAAGGAGATCATTGAAGATTTGAAACCAGCTGATGTTAAGGGCAAGAGGCCCATGCCTTCGAATGAACCATACGTACAGATGAAGTTGAGCAGATCTATAGGAATACAGATTCAAGATGTTCCAGTTGTCCCACTGATTGATGTCCCTGACTCCCCATCCAGGGATGTGAGGATTCTACTCTTGTTGATATTGGAGTTCCCACCTGTCAAACTCCTTCATCTCCTACTAAATTATATATCCCTCACCCTATGGAGGATGTCACCCTTATGACTACTGACCTCAAGATAGTCGGAGGGGAGGGGATAATTCTAAATATTGATAAGGAGATGTTAGATTAGTTAATGGCAGAGCCTTCTACAGATGATTTGAAAATCGAAGCCATTCTTACCAAGTTAGAAGAGGAAGAGTTTGAGGAAATATTGAACTACAAAGAGTACTTACCCATTGATATCTAGTCAATTGATGGTAGATCGATCGATGAGGTGGTCCAGGAGATCATAGATATACTTAAGAAGAAGGCAATCAAGGCATTCAATCCAGATTTTGATGATTTGATGATGGAGGAAGATGCAACCGGTAATATCTACATGGTTGACACTCAAGCATCAAATAAAGATGCTGAGCCTTCAAGACACTGATTTGAAAAAGAGGAAGCATCTACAACTGTAGATTTAGACTAGATGGCTCAATCAAGTTGAATGAAAAAGATGAGTACATCAAGAGTCTAGAAAAGAAAATTAAGAAGATGATGCTAAGGATGGAACAGATGCAGAGTGACCAAATGGTCAATAGTCTCAATCTGAGTTATTGTAACCTATAGTACATACAGTGGGTGAGCACAGCAGGAAGACATAATCAAGCCCCAGGATTTTAGAGGATACTTCCCTAATTTCTCTAGCAGACAAGGATATCTATCAAATGATTGAGACTTAGATAAGGGAGGCCATAGCCCACTCTCAAGGGACTATATCTATTCCTAAGGGTAGACCCTACCCTAAGGAATATGATTCAATTCCTTATCTGAAGGGCTTCATGCAAAATTCTTTTAAAATTTTCACTGGTTTAGAAAACCCCAGATAGTACTTAACCCACTTTCGAGCGAGCTATTGCAACACAGGAGGGTCGGATGCTCTACTCTTTCATCAATTTATGAGTAGTCTATCAGGTATTACTTTTGAGTGGTATGCAGATTTACTAAATGGTTTAGTGAAAACTTTTACAGAGCTTTAGAGTCTATACTTAAAGAGATTCTCAGGAGCTCAGCAATGTGTAATTAAAAGTTCGTTAGGGATGTTAAGCCCTTGTGAACTAGTACCAAGGCTAACCAAGAGAGGGGGGGGGGTTGAATTGGTTATTTTAAAAATTTGTGAGCAAAAATGATTTAGAAAAAACTTTTTAAATGTTTTAAAAAAATTATAATTTTGTGATGATGTGCAGATGTTCAATAATAACATAATAATAATCACAATCACATGATCATCGACAGAAAAATAAATGTAGAAGATAATCAGAAAGAATACACCAGATTTTATAATGGTTTGGTCAACATGACCTATGTCCACTCCTCGGAGCCTCCCCTCCGGGTATTGCACTAGCACTAAGTGACTCTCCTTCTGCTCCCACAGCAAGGCGAAAAAGCCTGTACAAAACCCCTTTCCACCAACCTGGTGAGGCAGAGAACCTGAACTCCTTTCACTTCCTCCTGAAGCAGGTAGAGAACTTGGATGTTCTTGCAGACGAACCTTCCATAGAGACACCAACAAGATAAGAGATGACGACCGGAGAAGATGACTCAGAACCTTGCTTGGAGCAACCTTTGTGAACACCTCACAAACTCCCCTTCACAGGATCCTCTCTCTCTCTCCTAAGCTCTCTCTCTCTCTCTAGCTCTCAAGGTTCTCTCAAGTAAGGAAGGTGGCAAAAGATTTTTACGATTAACCAAAAAAGATCTTAAATATGAGGGCTAAAAAATTGCCCTAAAACTCAACTTGTCGTCAAAGATCATCTAGGATGGTCGGTAGATTGTCCTGTATGATTAATGTAAAATAAACCCTTTTGTCCTGGACAATCTAGCTCTTCTAAAAAATTAGAAGACAAATTTTGTACATATCATCCAAGATAATTTAGCGATCATCCTGGATGATTAATTCAAACCAGGAATATCATCCAGAAGATAATTTGGGTCGTCCAGGAGAAAAGCCTGGACGATATGAAGAAAATGACTTGATTGTCCAGGACGATATGTATATCGTCCTGTACGATTAGTTGAAAAAGACAAAAATTATCCAGCAGATTCCTCAGGTCATACAACCAAACCATATTGAACAGTTTCAAAATGACCTGATCATCCAGGATGATACATATATCATCCAATTGGAAATATCATCCAGAACATTCCTCGGGTCATCCAGGTAAAATACTCTAGGCGGTCAGGATTTTACATGTATCATCTAGGACGATCTTGCGATCTTTCAGAATGATATGATCGAATCACTCAAACCTTAATTACTTTCCCTAATCACCTAACAAATTTATGCATAATTGTAATGGATGGTCTAGGATGGTACACGTATCGTCCAGGACGATTATACCAAATCTCTAAAAATATAAACTTGCCTAACTTAATCTGGCAGTTGAGAATTTTTGATTTGAGCATATCATCCTATATGATGTATGTATCATCCAAGATGATCTACTTAATCAGACCGACTTAGCATGGTCGCCCTAATTAAGGTTTTTGTTTTCAATGGATCATCTAGGATGATGTGAATATCATCCAGGATGATTTAAAAAAAAATTGAACAAAAACTCTAACTCATTGAATCTCCCCCCTGAGTGTGTGTGTGCAAGGTTACTTAGCTTGGGGATCCATTACATCACATTTGACTCAAGAAAAATGAAAAAGTATATTGAACCTGAAACACAAATAGACTGACTCGATCTTAAGCTGGCTCAAATTGCAGTTGATCCTGTGAACCTGAAAGATTAGAACCTTAAATAGAAATGAAAGGTTTGCTATCATCAAAATCATAGTCCTTGAAACCAGATTCACAACAATCTCCCTTTTTTGATAATGTCAAACATTTATTATTAATTCAAAATTAACTAAGTAAATACGGTGAACATTTGATTCAAAAACATTGAACATTTCTATTAATAATTAAAAAAACTTTACAATAACCCACAAATAACACAAACTACTCCCCTTTTTGACATCTCAAAAAGGGAAAATACAACATAAATAGACATCGAAAAAGAAAATAGTATAAAAAACTACCCAAAACATCAAACACAGATAAACTAGTAGAAAGGGGGATCCTGATCAGATGGAGGAAGAGGTGGTGGCTGAAATAGGTTGTGAAGAGTGGAAAACTGCTCGCCAAACCAGGCCATATCCTGGTCCTGCTGCTGCTCCTGCTGGGCTACGTAAGCATTGAAGTGATTGACATCCTCAGCATGCTGCTGCTCCTAGACAATGATGTTGGAGTCAAAATGTGCCTCCCACTGGTCAAACTAGTGCACTAGGTGATTAATAGGTGACTCTATACGGAGAGGGGCAGGTGCAGCGGGTACCAGAGCAGCTTCTTTCTCTTCTCCCTCAACATCTTTGCTAGGCTCCGGATGAAGTCATGTACTGTGTAAAACATGGAAGGCATTGTTAGAGTAGAAGGAAGGATTCATATCAGATGGGATTAGGTATTATAGATTGTACTTTGTTTCAAGGGCATAGGCAATGAGGTGGCCTAAGGCGAGGTTGGGGCGTATCCTATGGCCCGGATCCCTAATACTAGTAACATATTCAATGTAGCAAAATATTAGGTCAGTAGCATTAAAGTCACGATGGGCCATGATGTAATATGTGGTCATGGAAAGCAAGGGGGTAGTGTGGATGCAGTCTCCAGCCTTTGGAATGATGGAGGAGCGAAGGATATGATAGATTTTCCTGGCATCCTTGACTAGGGAAGAACAGGCATTATCGTGCTAATGGGCATTAGTGTTTCGAAGAAAATGATTGGAGACACTCTAGTTAAAATCAGGATCAGAGGACACAAGATGGAGTTTGTCGCCAGTAATTAAAAGTCAAAGAATACCATGAAAGTCTTGGGTAGTGAGTTTGACAGGGCGGCGATTAACAAAGGAGCAGAGAGCAGAGTAAGATGAATCAATACGAAGATTTATGAAGAAAACATGAAGAAGCTCAGAACTAAAAGGAAAAGTGAGGGTCAGGATGAAGCTGAGGGAAATGTGGGCGAAAAGGTCAAGTACCGGATAGGTGAGGATGCGGGGTTGACGATTTTGGATTGGGTGATCCCCACGTTAAGGTAGTGCAGGAAGGCAGCCTGATTGGCTGCATCAGTAAAGCGTGGATCGACACTTTCTCGGGAGGAACTAGCACTCGGATGCCTAAATCATTTGCCACCAGCCATTAGAATATGATTGGAGTAAGGATTGTAAGAGAAGGTGTGAAAAATGGTGAAGAAAATGGCTGTTTAAATAGAGTTCATCTAGATCATCCAGGATGATCGTAGGATCATCCAGGATGATAGGGGCAATAATGGCGTACAGGATAATTTGTCAAAAAGGCGGTTGAATTTTCCAGGATGATCAGATGTCATCCAGAATGATTAGACACAGAAGATCATCCCGAGGAGACAGGCTGGACTACTTTTGACTAAAGGTATCGTGCAAGGAGATTAGGTGGATCGTCCAGAATGATATGTAATAAATGAACCATTCAGGCCAAATTTGAATCATCCAGCTTCTACCACATGGATCATCCAGGATGATGAGGTGGATCGTTCAGTATGATCACCAATAATTAGTGCAGATCAGCCGTTGGATCAAGATGGGGATGATTTAATCAGATTGTCCTGGACGATGTGGGGATCATCTGGGATGATGTGACCAAAATTTGAAAAAGGTGAAGGATGGAGAGGAATGACTAGGGATCCCAAAAACACACACAAAAAAAGGAAAAAATCAAAATTAAATCAAATTAAGGAAAAATATAAATAAGAGAACAATTTTTTTTTTGAATCGATCTGCTCCAGTAAATCAGAATTTTCCTTAATTTTCGATTTAAAAGCCGATAAGAAGAAAATCGACAATGCTGAAATCCAAAAAAAGTTAGAAAATTAACTTTCATAACTCCTTCCTTGGATACCTTATAGGTTCAAATTCCTTTCAAACAAAAGTCTAATTCAGAAGAAAAGAAATTAGATTTAAAAAGAGATCTTTTCAAGCCTCGTTGTAGAAAAATATTTGACAAAATAGTATTACAAAGTAAGGAATCAGAAATCATGATTTTCAATCTCAAGCTTCTGAAAGTATGAAGTGGCACATAAATTTTTCTAAGACATTTAAAGATTTGAAAGGGAAGAAAGCTTATTTTTTTGTGGGCTCATTTTGTGCCTCTTTTTCAATTTATTTGGCACACTTTGCTCATCTTTAGATTTTTGATACACTTTGGGTATCTTTCTAATTTTTTGAGTCATTGCATATCTTTTCACTTTTGGCCCATTTTGTGCCCCCTTTTTTTTCAAGCTTGCTTCCTTGATAATCGTTAAAGAATCTCAGTTGTGAAATTACCCTCTAGACATAACAGAAGACAAAACTCACTCTCTATAATAAGGAGGAGTAATTTATAGAACAAAATCACACTCCATATCATAAGTGCAATCACCTGATTTAAAAAAATATAACAATGATTCAAAGCTTTGAAAATACTATTCATATGAGGTAGATTACTGTAAGAAGATAAAATAGACCTCTATTTCAAAAACTAACTTTTTAATTTTGAAGAAGATTTTTATCCAAAAGAAATAATACACCATTAAAGGAGTTAGAAGAAGAGAAACAATCATCAATGTTTCTTCCCTTTAACAGATTCAGAGGAGTCAATCACTGCTTACAAGCTTCTAAACAAAAATAAGGCAAAACTCTCAGTCAGAAATCCAGTTTATCAGTAGTAGTGAGCAATGATATGATTTATAAGAAAAATAGTAAATCAAGAACAAGTAGGAAATTGTATCAAAATAAATACTCAAATTAGGAAAATAACAACAAAAAGAGAATCATTAGAGAATAAAAACAAATAGGAAACAGATAATTATATCAAATAAAAGCATACAAAAAATTGAAAAACACAAACATCAAAAATCAATAATCACCAAAGTCATGCATTTATGTCAATCACACCCAATCTGGTTCTCAAAATGCTGAATGAGTCAAAAGCTAATGGTTTAGTAAAGATGTCAGCCAGTTGATTTTTAGTTGTTACATGGTGTAGCTCAATGTCCCCTTTTGTAACATGGTCCCTAATGAAGTGATGCCTTATATCAATGTGTTTGGTTCTTGAATGTTGGATAGGATTCTTAGAGATGCAGATGGTACTTGTGTTCTCACATAGAACTGAAATTATGCAAACAGGTAATCCTAGATATAGAACTTATTGCTTCAACCAAAGGACTTGGGCCATACAACTTCCTAAGGCAATGTACTCAGCTCCAGCCTTGGAAAGTGCTACAAAATTTTATTTTCTATTGGACCAGGAGACTAAAGACTGTCCTATGAATTGACATATTCCTGAGGTACTCTTTCTATCCACTGTACATCCTGCAAAATCTTAATTAAAATATCTAATAATCTCAAAAGAAGTGTTGTACCTAGGATACCAGATTCTTAAGGTTTTTGTCCCTAAGAGATATCTGAGGATTCTCTTAAATGCAGTTAGGTGGGATTTTTTAGGATTAGCTTGAAACCTAGCACAAAGATAAACACTAAACATGATATCTGGTCGGTTAACAGTCAAGTAAAGCAATGATCTAATTATTCCTCTTTACTTCTTCTGATCCACAGATTTTCCATTTGAATCCTTATCTAACTGAATAGTGGAGCTCATGGGAGTGTTGATTGGCTTGGCTTTATCCATTTCATATTTCTTCAAAATAACCTTAGTATATTTTGATTGATTAAGAAAGGTTCCATCATCCATTTGCCTTATGCTAAACCCCAAAAAGTAGGATAATTCTCCCATCATACTCATCTCAAACTCCTTACTCATTATCTTCAAAAAATCATCACATAAATTTTTATCAGAAGATCCAAAAAGTATGTCATCAATATAGATCTAGACAATGAGTAGATCATCTCTTACTTTCCTAAGAAAAAGTGTGGTGTCTATGCTCCCCTTAACAAACTCTCTTTCTAGTAGGAATGTGCTAAGCCTCTCATACCAAGCTCTAGGTGCCTATTTCAATCTATATAGGGCCTTTTTTAATTTATAAACATGATTTGGATATTAGAAACTCTCAAAACCCTTGGGGTTGCTCTACAAAGACATCCTCTTTTATTACCATAATTAAAAAGGCACTCTTGACATCCATTTGAAACAGCTTAAATTCCTTATAACAGGCAAAGGCTAGTAGCACTCTAATGGCTTCCAATCTAGCTACAGGGTCAAAGGTCTCCTCAAAATTAATCCCCTCTATTTGGTTGTACCCCTTAGCCACCAATCTTATCTTGTTCCTAACCACCACACCAGAATCATTTATCTTATTTATAAAGACCCATTTGGTTCTCACTACACTTTGATTCTTAGGTCTTTCTACTAACTCTCAAACATCGTTCCTTACAAATTGGTTCAATTCCTTTTGCATAGCTAAGATTCAAAATTCATCAGAAAGGGCTTGATTGATGTTGGTGGGTTCAGTCATTGAGATAAAGGAAGAATGGTTTACTTACTTCCTAATTCCATGCCTAGTTCTAACACCTTTAGAAGGGTCTCCTAAGATCAGTTCTTTAGGATGACTCGAAGAATATTTCCAATCTCTAGGCAAAGTGTTTTGAGGTTCCACCCTTATTTTTAACTCCTTGGGTAATCTCTCCTACCTCTTCTTCTTCCTCAACTCAAGACTCCTTAGGATCAGATTCATCAAACACCACATGAGTAGTCTCCTCTACCACCAAAGTCCTCTTGTTAAACACCCTAAAGAATTTCCCCACACTAGAATATCCTAAGAACACTCCTTCATCAAATTTGGGGTCAAATTTTCCTAAGGATGATTTCCCATTATTCAGAAGGAAAACCTTATAGCCAAAGAAATGGAGGTGGGACAGGTTCGAGTTCTACCCTTAATGATCTCATAGGATATCTTATTCAATTTGGATCTAACATTCACCCTATTCAACACATAACAGGCTTTGTTCACCACTTCTGCCCAAAAGTATTTTGCAGGTGAATACTCAGCAAGTATGGCTCTAGCAGCTTCCACTAAGGTCCTGTTCTTCCGTTCAGCTACCCCATTCTACTGAGGGGTCCTAGGAGCTAAAAAGTTATGGTTAATCCCTTGATCCTCACAGAAGGTTCCAAATTTCTCATTTTCAAACTCCCCACCATGATCACTATAAATGGTCACAATTTCACAGCCTAACTTCTTCTGAATCCAAGTGGAGAAAGATTTAAATTCATCAAATGAATTAGATTTATGTGATAGAAATCTAATCCAAGTGAACCTCGAGTAATTATCAGCAATCACAAATCCATAGACTTTTCCCCTAAGCTGGCAGTGCTAATGGGTCCAAAAAGATCTATGTGAAAGACTTCTAAAGGTTTAAAGGTGTTGATGTCCTTTATGGAGTGGAAAGAGGATTAGACTTGCTTCCCTAATTGATAGGCATCACACAGGTGGTCCTTAGTGAACTTAAGCTTGGGGACACCTCTAATTAAGTCCTTTTGGGTGACTCTTCTAAGGGTTTTCATACTGGCATGACATAATCTCCTGTGCCACAACAAAGACTCATCAGTAGCAATTTTTAAGCAAAATGAAGCAACACATTCAATATTATTTAAATCAAGCATGTAGACATTGTTAATCCTCTTGCCGTACAAAATAGTGTTGTTATTTAAGATTATAATATAAGTATTTGCCAGGAAATTGATGTTGAACCCTTTGTCACAGAGTTGACTGATGCTGAGCAGATTGTGTTTCAGTCTATCTAAAAGCAAAACATTTTTAATCAAAAGGTTCTTGGAGTTTTTGATTATACCTGCATGTACCACTTTCCTGGTGGTGTTGCCTCTAAGAGTGACCTTGGCCTCCAGTGAAATAAATTATTTTGCATCTCTAGTCATATGTCTTGAGCATCCGTTATCCAGGTACCACATGCTCTCATGAGGACTTATGTGAGAGCAACCCTTTAAAATCATCAAACATTAGATTTAGGAATCCAAATAAAAAGAAGAATGCAATGCATGTGTGTTGTGATGTGAAGCATATAATTTGGGCCTCCACACCCAATATGTACTACGGTGAACAGTGAAGGTGTGAGAGATATGTCCTAACATGTCACACGAAAAATATCTAATGACAGGAAAAGGGTTAACTAATCTACGTGGTTGATAGTGCCTCTTCCTAAGTTTGGATGAAACATGCTTTGATGATTTTGAATGAGATTCTTCAAATAATGGAGGTTTATAAAATTGTACAAAGTAGGTGGTGTTTCATTTTTCTCAAATGCACTCATTTTTATACTTAGAAATTCATTTTCCTTTTTAAGACATATAATTTCAAATTCCAAATAATGCTCATCACTTTCCAAATCAAATGCATGAGATTTTAATTTCTTAAATGCAGCTTCTAATTCAATATATGATGCTTTTAATGAATCATGCTCAATAATCAAATCAGAATACTTTTTATTCAACTCATCAAATTCATCAAGTAATGACATGTGATTGCTATCAAGTGTAGAATGATCCTTAATCAAAACTTCATGCTCTTTTTCTAAGTTTAAAAATTCCAATTGCAAGCTAGCATGCATTTTCTTAAGTTTCCTATATGATGAATGGATTTTTTCAAAAACTTCAAGTAATTGATCATAGGTTAGCTCACATACCTCTTCTTGGTCAGACTAACCATGATATTCATCCGCCATCAAACATAAGTTTGTAGTCTCCTCTTCAGCTTCAGTCTCAGAGTTAGATGCAAAATCCACCCAAAAAGCCTTTTGGATCTTCATCTTGTCCTTCTTGAACTTAGGTTTCTCATCACCCTTCTCCTTGCTTGGGTGAGCCTTAAGTGTAGGATAATCAGTCTTTATATGTCTAGGCTTCCTGCATTTAAAACAAACTGTATCAGAAGAACCTTTAAAATTTCTTCTACTCTTACCTTTCTTCCACTTCTAAAAGTTCTTGTGTTTCTTTCTTAGAAAGCTTTTGAATTACTTAGTGATTAAGGCAACATCATTGCTATCATACCCAAAAAAATCAGTGTCAGTACCATTGGCCTTCAGCGCTACAGTTTTCTCTTTCTTCTTCTCACCTGCATTAATTTATCCTTGGTTCACTCCTTGCTCATAAGCAATGAATGATCCAAGTAAGTTATCAATATAATAAGTATTCAAATCTTTGGATTCAGTAATTGCACTTATCTTGGCATTATAAGAAGAAGGCAAACATCTCAGAATTTAGTTCACTTTTTCATAGTTAGTGAGTTCTCTTTCTAAAGCGTGTAGAGATGTGACAATTTGAGTGAACCTAGTATACATTTCAGATATGGACTCACTAGGTTTCATATAAAAGTGTTCATAGTTATAAAACAGTATGTTTAACCTAGACTGTTTAACTTCAGATGTGCCTTCATAGGTAAAGCATAATCTTTACCAACTTTCTTTACCAGTCGTGCAGTAGAGACACACATGTAATCTTTAGATTTTAAAGCACAAAAAAAAATAGTTCAAGCATTTTGCATTCAATTGTGCTAAATCACGATCATCGAAGGTCCATTCGATAAAAGAAAGTTCAATTTTAATACCATTAACAAGTCTAAAGGTGCTTCATAACAATCTTTTATAAGCATCCACTTGCGATAATCAATAGATTACAAAAAGGTGGACATGCTAGTTTTTCAAAAATCAAAAGGTATGTTATTAAACACAGGTGGAAAAGTGATGGAATAACCTTCACTAGTATTTCTATTACCAAAGTTAGCCATGGATCAAATTTAAAAGTTTTTCAAAACTAGATTTTATGAATCCCTCTCTGATACCACTTAAAAGTTTGTTAGGGATGTTAAGCCCTTGTGAAATAGTTTCGAGGCTAACCAAGAGGGGGGTGAATTGGTTATTTTAAAAATTTATGAGCAAAAATGATTTAGAAAAATCTTTTTGAATGTTTTAAAATAATTACAATTTTGTAATGATGTGCAAATTTTCAACAATAATAGAATAATAATCACAATCACATGATCATCAATAAAAAAATAATTGCAAAAGATAATTAGAAAGAACACACCATATTTTATAGTGGTTCGGTCAACTTGACCTACGTCCACTCCCCGGAGCCTCCCCTCCCTGGTGCCTCCCCTCCGGGTATTGCACTAGCACTAAGTGACTCTCCTTCTGCTCCCATAGTAAGGAGGAGAAGCTTGTACCAATCTCCTTTTCACCAACCTGGTGAGGCAGAGAACTTGAACTCCTTTCGCTTTCTCTTGAAGCAGGCAGAGAACTTGGACTCTTTTTGCTTCCTCCTAAAGCAGGAAGAGAACTTAGATCTTCTTGTAGGCGATCCTTCCACAGAGACACCAATAAGATAAGAGATGAAAACCATAGAAGATAACTCAGATCCTTGCTTGGAGCAACCTTTGTGAACACCTCACAAATTCCCCCTCCCAAGATCCTCTCTGTCTCTCTCTCCCAAGCTCTCTCTCTCTCTCTCTCTCTCTCTCTCTCTCTCTTAAGGTTCTCTCAGGCAAGGAAGGTGGTAAAAGATTTTTATGATTGAACAAAAAAGATCTTAAATAGGAGGGCTCCAAAATTGCCCTAAATCTCAACTGGTATTCAAAGATCATCTAGGATGATAGGTAGATCATCCTGTATGATTAATGTAAAATAGACCCTTTTGGCCTGAACGATCTGGCTCTTCTGGACGATTAGAAGACAAATTCTGTTCATATCATCCAGGATGATTTTTTGATTGTCCTGAACGATTAGTTCAAACCAAGAATATCATCTAGAAGACAGCTCGGGATGTCCAGGAGAAAAGCCTAGATGATCTGAAGAAAATGACTTGATCATCCAGGATGATACATATATCATCCTGTACGATTAGTTTAAAAGACCAAAATCATCTAGCAGATTCCTCGGGTCGTATAGCCAAACCATGCTGGACAATTTCAAAATAACCTGATTGTCCAGGATGATATATATATCGTCCTGTATAATTAGTTCAAAATTGGGAATATTATCCAACACATTCCTCAGGTCATCCAGGTAAAATGTTCTGGATGGTCAGGATTTTTTATGTATCATCTAGGATGATCTTACGAGCATCTAGGGCGATATGATCGAATCACTCAAACCTTAATTACTTTTCTTAATCACCTGACTAATTTAGATATGATTATAATGGATTATCCAGAATAATACACGTATCGACCGGGACGATTAGACCAAATTTCTAAAAATATAAACTTGCCTAACTTAATCTAGCGACTGAGAATTTCTAATTTGAGCATATTGTCCTATAAATTTAAGTATCATCCAGGATGATCTGCTTAATCAGATTGACTTAGCATGGTCACCCTAATTAAGGTTTCTATTTTCAATGGATCATTCAGGATGATGTGAATATCATCTAGGATTATTTGAAAAAAAATTGAACAGAAACTCTAACTCACTGAAACTCTCCCCCTGAGTGTGTGTATGCAAGGTTACTTAGCTTGGGGATCCGTTACAATACATTTGACTCAAGAAAAATGAATAAGTACATTGAACTTGAAACATAAATAGACTAACTCGATCTTAAGCTAGCTCGAATTACAGTTGATCTTGTGAACCTGAAAGATTAGAACCTCAAACAGAAATGAATGGTTTACTATTATCAAAATCATAGAACTTGAAACCAGACTTGCAACAGTAATCGTCGGCGATCTCATCATTAAAAAGAAAAAATTGAGTGAGTCTTTGGTTGATTATATCTTAAGATAGAAAAATCTCTCGATGAAATATGAACCCTAGCTATAAGAGTAACATGTAGTGGAGATTCTTCTAAAAAATATCCATGGGCTGATTACTTTTCTTCTAAAGGGTTTATAATCAAAACCTTTGAAAAGCTTCTCAATAAATCCAGTAATCTACCAGAAGAGGCTTCTAGAATGCCATTCTTGAAGTAATCTTCTGAAGATAAGAAAGCTAGCAAATCGTTGAAGTCTTTTAAAAAGAGAATAACAATGGTTTTTTATCATTATAAAGGGAAGAAACCAGTTAGTGTTCAGTCAAGCAATCCTCCAGTTCAACAAACTCATAAATATCAACCTTTTCAAGTAACTTCTCAACCCACTAGACAGTCTCACCCGATCACTTTTAAAGAGAGATTGGCTTATCTGTATCCATTTAAAAGGGAGTTGGTGAAAAAGATCTTCAAGAGTCTTCAAAAGAAACCAGACTTTTGATTGCCAGGGGCCAAGAGGCCGGAAGAGGTAAATAAGAAGGATGATCTGACTTTTTGCCCCTACCGCTGATGTTGGGCCATATAATCGAGGACTGTATCATCTTCAAGGACTGGCTCGAGAAAACTTCTGACAAGGTAACATAATAATTGCACAATATACATCGAATATGAATCAAGTTCTAATGAAGAATCAAGAAAGAGGGGTGTCAGAATTACTTTTGAATATCAAAAAATAAATCCTCCTCTAAAGTTTGATCTCACCTTAGAATCAGATAGTGAGCAGGATGGTACCAAATCAAATATTCATAGTGATGAGCCTGAATTGAGTCAAAATGAAAAGCTAAATAGGGCAATTGAATCCTTAACCTTAACCCCACTGTTTGTTGACAGAGTCTCAAGGTTAGTAATTAAAGATGCCCGTAAATTAGATGGAGAAGTAAGGAAAGTCCAAAAGTTCTGAAAGTTCGAAAGGGATGTTAAGCCCTAGTGAACTAGTCCCGAGGCTAACCAAGAGGGGGGGTGAATTGGATATTTAAAACAAAACAAAAATCTTTTTATAATTTGCAGCGGAAATGAATTAAAACAACAATAAAAAGATCAATCACAGATTTCACCCAAGCAGATAATTGCAATAAAATAAAGTGCGGAAAATAATAAGAAAGAACACACCAGATTTATAGTGATTCGGTCCAACCTGACCTACGTCCACTCCTCGGAGGCACCCTCCAAGTATTGCACTATACCACAAGTGTCTCTCCTTTAGCCCCCACAGCTAGGCGGAGAAGCCCTTACAAAATCGCTTCCACCTTCCCCGGTGCGGCGGAGTAGCCGGGTCCTTCGACACCAAAGAGCACTTCTTCTTCCCAAAACTTCCTTCGAGACGAGCCTTGAATCCGATGGTACTTAGGTGCAAGCCTGCCGGAGCAACCGTGTGAACCCCCTCACACTCCCTCGAGAAACCCCCTTCCCAGGCTCTTCTCCCTCTCAAACTCCACCCTTTCCTCTCTCCCTTTCAAGCTCTCTCTTCAAGTTTTCTCCAAAAGAACGAAGCCTCAATGGCTGCCAAAGACACATATCAAGTGCCTTGAGAAAGCTTAAATAAAGAGCTCCAAAAACCCTTCCAAATTAGTTCTGGCGGCAAAGATCATCCAGGACGATCGCCGGATCGTCCAGGACGATGTGCTCCAAAAGACGGCTTCAGAAAACCCTAAAAACTCAATTCTGTCGCCAAAGATCGTCCAGGACGATCTCAGGATCGTCCAGGACGATGTGCTCCAAAAGGTGGCTTCAGAAAACCCTAAAAACTCAATTCTGCCGTCAGAAATCGTCCAGGACGATCTCAGGATCGTCCAGGACGATGTGCAGAATTTGACCTGATAGTCCCGTACGATCCTGGGATAGTCCAGGACGATCAGAACAAATTTTGCACAAATCGTCCAGTACGATATATAGATCGTCCAGGACGATTAGAACAAATTTTTACTCTTAAATCCTTGCCTAAATTATCATGGCGGCTAGGGTTTTGAGATCATATTAGATCGTCCAGGACGATTAGTTCAATGAACAGATCGTCCTGGACGATCCGAAATCGTCCAGTACGATTTGTTCAAAAGTTGAACTTCTGGTTTTGACAGGATCTCACTCCCCCTAAGTATGTGTACACATGGTCATAAATAAGCATATACTATTACAGGACTTGACTCAAGGAATCAAAAAGTACATTAATGAGAAATACAATAAAGCCTTTTCTACTCATTCTTGAGTCTTGAATCTTTCTTGTATTGATGCATGCTGTTCCTGAAATGTTAGTGCACACACAAATAAATATACATTCCAAATATTAGAAGATGTGAGCCATAATGTTTGTTATCATCAAAACAAGAACTCTTGAGCCCGAGTCGTAACAAGTTCTTCACTGGCTCTTACTCCTCAGGGAATGAAGATGATTTAATCCTTGAGGAGGCAAATTTTAACAAATTAATGGAATTACCTTTTGGCTACTTTCCCGTTGGTGTCAAAGCTCTTATCTCTAAAGGTTTTTGCTCCGTGTCGATGGACTAAGGGTCAAGCTAGAAACCACAAAAATATTTGGAATTCAAAATTTAACAAGAATTGGACAACTGGTGTCAGCTTTGGTACGGTTAGTTTATTTGACAATGATGAATTTTTTTTAATGATAACCAATCATCCTGAATCTGAAAATGACCCTACTGAAGTCGTCTATTACCTCGATAGACTTTGTTTGGAGAGTTTAGAGGATTCTGACAAACTTCTGGTATGGGATGCACCTACTAAATTCGAAGAAGAAATTAAGTCGACAGTTGATGAACTTAAAGAAATCAACCTTGGAATAGAGGATGACCCTCGTCCCATCATAATTTCTTTATTGAGTGAGGATGAGTCTAGGGATCTGATTCAACTTCTATCCAAGTTTAAAGACTACTTTGCCTGGACATATGATAAAATGTCTGGTTTGTCTGCTGATGTAGTAGTCCATAAACTTGGAATCTGGCATGATGTCATTCCTGTCAAGCAAGCTCCATAACACATGCATCTGGAGATCGAACAACAAGTCATTTTTAAAGATAAGAAGTTAGTCGAGGTTGGATTTATTCAAGAGGAATAATACCCCTCTTGGGTAGCCAGTGTCGTGTTTGTTCCAAAGAACAACGGTCAAATTCGAGTATGTGTTGACTATATAGACCTAAATAAGGCATGTCCTAAGGATGAATTTCCTTTGCCAATTTTAAAACTTATGGTGGAGATTGCCTCCATGCATCTTATTTTCTCCTTTATGGATGGCTCATCAGGTTATAATCAGATCAAGTTAGCCTAAGAAGATGAGAGAAACACTACATTCAAAACTCCTATAGGGATCTTTTGTTATAAAGTGATGCCCTTTAGTCTTAAAAATGCTAGTGCAACCTACCAGCGGGCCATAACTCATATCTTTTATAACTTAATCCATAATCAAGTCGAGTGGTAGATCAATGATTTAGTTGTCAAGAGCAGAGTGAAAGAGGCTCATCTTTATGACTTAAGAATCATCTTCGAGCGGTTGCACTGCTATGACCTTAAGATGAATCCCTTAAAGTGTACTTTCGGCATCACGTCAGTGAAATTCCTAGGATTCAAAGTCTGGAACCGTGAACTTGAAATTGATCCTGCCAAAATTGAAGCTATCTTAAATATGCTACCTCCCAAGAGCCTTACTCAACTGAGATCTCTTCAGCACAGGCTGGCGTATATAAGAAGATTCATTTCTAATCTTTCTAAAAGATGTCAACCATTCTCTATCCAAGCTAAAAAGGATGCCAAATTCATTTGGGATGAGAAATATTAATCCGCCTTTAAATATATCAAGTAATACCTGACAAATCTGCTAATTTTGGCACCCCTATTCTATGAAGACTTTTAATCCTTTACACTATGGCCCTTGACGAGTCTCTGGGAGCCCTCCTAGCTCAAGTCAATGACGATGGGAAAGAGAAAGCTCTCTACTACCTGAGTCAGAGAGTTCAGCCAACAGAAATTTGATACCTGTCAATTGAGAAATATTGTCTTGCCTTAATTTTTGCAGCATAAAAACTAAGGCATTACATGCTTTCTCATCAAGTTAATTTGATTTCCACTGTTAATGCCTAGCAATATCTTATGAGATGGCCTACATTTTTAGGATGTTTATCTCATTAGTTTATGATATTGCTTCAATTTGAAATCACTTTCATTCCCCTACGTGCTATAAAAGGGCAAGCTCTCGCCAACTTTCTTGCGGCACACCCGTTATCGGTGGAAACTCCTCTATATGATGATTTACCAGACGAGAAAATCATGAGTTTTTAGGAATCCAATACTCAAATTTGGGAAATATATTTTGACGGTGCAACATCCTCTCAACGGGCAAAACACCTCAATATACTATTCCTAGAAAAGCTGGAGTTGGCCTAGTTTTCATAACACCGGATAATGAAATGATGCACTTTTTCTACCACTTATTAGAGCCTTGCACAAACAATGAAGTTGAGTATGAAGCTTTGATAAATGGCTTGGAACTTGTAATATTAAAGAAGATTAAAGAGATTAAAATTTTTGGTGACTCTTAACCAGTGATCAACCAGATTATAGGGACCTATAAGGTGTTGAATCCTCTATGGCACCATCCTAATTTCAAAACCAGATTTGATCTTCTGTGGGAAGTAATGCTTCCTTCCCACAAGGTCCTCAAGTTTCCTTTTCCTTAAGGACAGATGTGAGTCATCATGTTTTCTCTCATTAGGATTAGATTTTCTAGTGATTGATAACATCCTCTGTGGCACCATCCTAGTTTCAAAATTCAGGCTTGATCTTCTATGGGAAGCAATGCCTCCTTCCCATTAGATCATCTAGTTTTCTTCTCCTTTGGGTTAGGTGCTCTGTTTGCCTTAGGATTAGACTCCCTAGTGATGGAGTATGCCCCTGTGGCACCATCCTATAAGCTCACATAGAAATTTAACATTTTAAGAAGTAAGCCCGAGACCGCTGGGAGTTCTCATATGCATAATTATTGCATTTTCTTTCCATTTGTTAGGCACCTCCCTGACTACAGGTTCTAGCAGACCACCTAGCCTTTGAGGGTAAGATCTCTCAAGGAGAGTCTATGCATTTTAGGATAAAATCCTTTTTTAAGCCTTTTTTAAAAAATGCTTCTTATCTAATTTGAAAATTCGAGTCAACTAGCATGCATCACATTAGTAATAAATCAAAATGAGTTTGAAACTTAATTGCATTTTTATTTCAAATTTTAGATCACCCAATATAAGTCGAGGGGCCAAATTAAGGATGCTCTAGATGTCGGCCCTATTCTCAAAAACTCAATCTTAAATAATATCCCTACCCACTCTCACATAAAAGATTAGACTCATGGCTTTGAAACACTTAGGTGGTTTAGCTAGCTCCCTAATCAAGGTCAGGGTAAGTCCAGATCTATACTACATTAGCTAGTTTCGAGTCACTGATTTTTAGTACCCATTTTAGACTTAGGTTCTGAGGCAGGCTCATGCTATAAGACCTCAACCTCTGGAAATTTAATCCCAACCTTCTAATAAAATTAACTATTTAAACTTTAATCTCTTTCAATCAAATTCAAGCTCAATACATAAGTTAGGCTAGGGTGTTTCTGAAGTGATTCAGAATCTAGAAATTCTCCCTACCCTTCTTCCTTCAACCTCCAGAAAGAACTGCTAAACTTTGATCCAATCCCATTTGAAAATCCCAAGCCTTACCTCTTTTGACATCAAGCTATGAAATACTAAATAAAATTTCTACCCCTATTTTAATCAAGAGTGTTCGTAGTAAACTTCAATTTCCGTATAGTGTAATTAACTATGAGGGCTTGTGCTCGTAGGAGATTTAGAAACCTAGAATAAATTTTCAAAAAATCAAATTTTCAAAACTCTGAATTAATTACCTTTGGGAAATTCAAAATTCAACGATCATTATCATCATATCCAAATAGTTGATAGTAGATGATATCTTCTTTCTTCGGGATGATATATCATTATATCATCATGATTTTGATTTTAAAATTAATTATCCCTTTATCCAAATTATCATAGTTAAATACCTGATTGAACAAACATTTTCATCCTCGGGGGTCATATGTAGTCCTTTCTCAAATTTGACTATGATAGTTAGGATGAATTCAAATTCTAAAATCTAAACCTATAAAGGAATGATATCTTTACCTTTTGAGGTAATATATCATTTATGATGATGTGTTCAATTTCAAAATTAAACTTTCCCAAAGAGAATTAAACTTTTTCAAAATTATACTTTCCAATCAAACAGGATGTCACTATCTGAGTGAATCTAGTGTATATTTTATATATAGTCTCACAGGATTTCATGTAGAAGAGTTCATAATAATGTAGTAGAATATTTAACCTAGACTATTTGACTTCACTAGTTCCCTAATATGTGATGCATAGTCTATCCCATACTCCTTCCTCGTAGCACATGTAGAAACTCTCATATAATCTCTAGATTTTAATGCATAGAAAAAGAAATTCAAACATTTTATATTCAATTGAGCAAACTCTCTATCCTCATGACTATATTTAGTAATCGGGATATCCATTTTAACTCCATTAACTATTTGGGATGGAAGTGAATAACAAGTTTGAATCATATGTCAAATTCTAAAATCAATAGATAGCAGAAATGTAGATATGTAAATTTTCCAAAAAATTAAATGGTATATTATCAAATATAGGTGGATGAGTTATATAATAACCCTTTACGATGTTTCTATTTTTCAGATGTGCCATGGATCATTTTTCTCTAAGTTTTCTAAAATACTATTTATGAGAACCACTCTGATATTAATTAAAAGTTTGATGTAGGATGTTAAGCCTAAGTGAACTATCCCTAAGCACACCAAGAGGGGGGATGAATTGGTAGTTTTAAAAATCCTATCGAAAAACACAAAATTATTTTTTAATTCTGCTATTTTTAACAACTTAAAAATAACAACACTAGTCACCAAATGTAAAAGCAAATAATTTTATTAAAAGTTATAATAACAATGATGATATTTTAATCAACACAATAAAGCATCAATCATAGATTTTAAATCATCAATTATCACAAAAATAAAATACAGAAAACATAAAGTGCAGAAATTAAAAACTAGAAAGAACACACTAGAAATTTTATATTGGTTTGATTAGACAATACCCTACATCCACTCCTCAGAGTCCTCTCCGAGTATTGCACTTAACTTTAGTGTCTCTATTTTAGCCCCCATAGTTAGGCTGAGAAGCTCTTGCAATCTTTTCACCAACCGGTGTGGCAGAGAACCTTGACCTCCTTTCTCACCCTCTTGTTGATGGCAAGATCATACAGTATGATTATTTCAAATAACCTTGTTAGTACTATATAGAGAATAAGGCAATATACGATCAGTTCAGTAACTATAGCTGATTGTCCAGTATGATTTGTTAATCATCTAGTACGATTAATTAAAATGACTTAGATTATCATCCTGTATGATTGGCAATGATAAAATATCATCCCATGCAAAGATCAGGTCGTACACTACGATTTGGTCCAATTATCCTGTACGATCTGACTGGATCAATTAATCCAAAATTATTTCTTAATTATAGGATTAATTTAGGCAATATTTAATTATATCAGATAGTACGATACCTATAATACAGTAGGTTTAGTTCAAATTTTGAATTTCATAATATTACCTAAATTGTGATTGGAGGTTGGGATCTTTATTTCAACTGATTATCCTATATGATCAAGATCATACAAATTGATTAGTTTGAAAGTCTTTAATTATCATAATTAGTCATTTCATTAATTTTTTTGAATAATGTATCATACATTATGATTTGGATCATACAGTATGATTAGTTCAGAAAATTATACTCCGAATTTTCTTATTATCTTACTCCCTTGAGTGTGTGTGTGCATGATCACAGAGTTTAGCATCCACCAAAATACATGATTTGACTCAAAAAATATAAAAATAAGAAAAATAAAATTATAGAAACTTTAGGACACTTAACCCTATTCTACCCAATCTTGAGTTGATCAATTTACATAATGTATGGTGGTACTAAATGTTAGTGCATAAGAAAAAATATATGCAATAATAATATGAATGGGAGATAGCATAGTAAAGAATCCTATAATATTTGTTATCATCAAAATCACAAGACTCAGGTCCAAATTTGCAGTAATCTCTAAAAAAATGGGTAACTGATTTTCAGCATAACATGTTTGTAGAAGAAGTTAATGTACATCTGAATTTGAGTTCTAAAGAAGAACAAAAAATGATTATAGCTTATGATGTCAAAAGGTTAAGGAATAAAAAGATCCCAATGGTTAAAGTATAGTAGAAGCACAAAATAAATGGAGAAGCTACTTAGAAAAAGAAATCTGAGAGGAGGAAATTATATCCTAATCTTACTCTTTGACCTAAATTCTGAAATGTTGAGGATGACATTTTTTGAGGAGGGGAGAACTGTTACACCTATGGAAACTTTGTACCATTACACATGTTCTGACCCGTTGTGGCAAAGGTAACCTTAAGAATTTCAATGTATATCACCCCTTACATGTATCTTGGTATATTTTGCATGTGTGTGAGTATCTCAATCTGGTTTGAAGTAGGTCCTAGTGGTATGTGTGCATGTTAGGAAATCTAAAAAATTTTCCTTGGGGTGTCATAGTGCTAGGTTTGGCAGCATTATGACTTTGAGCACTCTATTTTTGACCAAAATAATTTGAGTGTTGTGGAGCTGGTGGCAACACTGCAATTCAACCTTCTTCTATAGGGAGTATTGCGGTGCACAAGAATGGGTGCCACAACGCCAAGCTTAAATTTAATAATAAATATTAAGGTTCATCATTTCAAATCCACTTTCAATCCTTTTGGCAACCAGCTAGAGAGAGAAAGAGTTTTGGCAACCAGCTAGAGAGAGAAAGAGTAGAAGTCTAGTGAGATAAAGCTAGGTTTTGGGCAACTCTAATCTATTTTTTGTTATCGACACAATTTTAAAAGTTTCTTGGATTGACGTAGGTTATATTCTTCCTACCTCAGCCTTAACAAATATGAGGATTTTGAGGTTTTCTTGATTAAATTATAATTTTAATGAGGGAAAATTGGGATTAGTTTATATGCATAAAATTTTTATTGTGGTACTTTTTGTATGTTATAGAGAAGGTCATTCTACACATTTAAGTATTTTTCAAGAAAATGTATGCGAGGTAGTTCAAAAAAGTACATTATTTTAATTAATTATAAAATAATTCTAACACTTAAAATAATATTACAGTACAATGAAACTTCAAAATAATGCTCTAAATAATCCCCTGTAATCTGGTGAATTTTTTAAATATTGAATTTCTACTCAATTGTTGAAATTTTAGTCTACTCATATAGCACACTATGAATTTTTATAAGCTTATTTATTTATATTTTGTGTACTGAATTTCAATGATATGTGTTTATCTGCTTGAATTATATGATTACGAGGAGTTCTCATGTGTGAGAAAAGTTATGTTCTTGTGTAAAATGCATAAGAAAGTCATAAGGGCCTAAATTTTTGAATATCTAATACATGCTATGTATTGAGAGTTATAAGGGCCTATTTTTGATATGTCATCACAGGGAGTCATAAGGGCTTGAATTATGATATATGTTTCTAATGGGAGGCATAAGATTCTAAGGGAAATAAATTAAGTTTTGCTCTTATTACTTTTAATGTATAGTCTGCTTTATTTTAAATATCTATAATTAAAATTATGCTTAGTAAAATATGTTTCTATTGAGCTGCTTTTACATTCCATTAAATAAAAAATAAGTAATTATTTAAAAATTTAGATTGATGGGTATGACCAGCTAATTTGTGTTGGCTCACACTTATTATGCCTTCTATTTTAAGTTAAGGGAAAGGGAAAGAGTTAGTTGAGTAGCTGAGTTTTCAGGTTCTAATATGTCTAAGTTTGTATAGATATTTTTTTTGGATTTTGTACAATCATGGCTAATTTATTTTATTAATTCTTTTCTGGTTTGTACCTATATATATATATATATATATATATATATATATATATATATATATATATATATATATATATATATATATATATATATACATACATACACACACACACACATTTTGATGAAATGAGAGAAAATCTATGAATGAGTTATTTTATTATGTCTATTAAAGTTAATTAGAAGCTCTATTGTCTATTTTAAATTTTAATTGGAAGCAATGTAAAAAGTTCCGCTAAACTTAGATCTTGGGCTGGCCTATCCTAATTCAACACAATATGATCCATATATCAATGAGTCATATTGGGTTCAGTTATGACATTATAAACTAAATAAATGAATTGTGTTGTATATAGGGAGATATAATGACCAAACACTATACATGTGTGACATCGAGTGGCATAAGGACCTGGTAATACACATGTGAAATACTTGAGAGATTTAAGGGTATGATACTATACATATGTAATATCAAGAGGCATAAGGGCTTGACACCATTCATGTGAAATATTTAGGAGGCGTAAGGGCCTAATATTATACATGTATAACATCACAAGGCATAATTAAGGGTTTGACATTATACATGTGAAATACATGAGACATATAAGAGCCTAAGGGAACAAATATGATATAATGATGAAAATGTGAAATACTTGGGTGATATAAGGTTTTAAGAGCAATATTGATGTGATCTGCAATGAAGTGTTGCTTATTTTAGTTTTTTATATTACAAATTGGACACCTGTCTTTACATTAAATTTATATTAAAATATTATGTCTAATATCACTATTGCTAGTTCTATTATAAAATTTTCTAGGTTTATAACCTGCTTTATTTTTCTAATAAAATGATAAAATTAAATATTTATTTACTATATTTGGTTATATTTAGAATTAGGGTAGGTATCGAATAACCTACTAAGCAAGTGTTATTCACTCTTATTTATTTACATGTGTAAATTTCAAGTCAAGGAAAAGAAAAATAACATATTAGGTAGATAAATAAGTATGTCTTCTATTAGTTGTTATTCTTTTGAACCAAGTAAGATTTTTAGCTAAACTAAGCTTGGGTTGAACCAAGAATTTGATTTGAATTGAATTTGATTAAGACAAATGGCTTGAATCATCTTTATTTAAATAATATCATAAAATATCATCATTAAGTACAATCACAAAATAATTTGAACTCGATTTGAAGACTCTATTCATAAGGTCCATAAGAGCAACTAAGAGCATTGGTTAATCCAAATGACATTATGAAAATTCATATTAACCATATTGAGAACTTAAGATAGTCATAGATACATTGTTATTGTTCTTCGATTGGCGGTACCCAAATTGAAGGCCAATCTTATAAAAGAAACTAAAGAATCTTATGGTTGTTTACACAAATGGTCTATAAGAGGTACTGGATGTTTTTTTTTCATGATCAACTTATTAGATTCTTTGTAGTCAATGTATGACTTGATACTTCAACCTTTCTTCTTTTTTTTATACTTCAATCTTTCTTCTTCACAAATAAGACCTGTACTCCCCAAGGTAAAACATTAAGTCTAATAAAACTTTCATCTAGTAATTCCTACAATAATTAAACTTTAAGCTCTTAGAGTTTAATGGTTGGCATGTAATAGAATGCTTAGAAAATTTTTGTGATACTTGGAACCAGATCTATGATGAAATTAAATTCATGATTAAGTGATAAGTGACGTAGAACAAAATTATAAAATTATTTTGAGAGTTTGGAAAATATTTTATATGCTTAAAATTATTTTGAGAGCTAGTAAAGTATTTGATATTCTTGAAATTATTTTTAGAGTTGGGGAAATATTTAATATTCTTGGAATTATTTTGGGAGTTCAAAAAATATTGGATATGCATAATATTAATTTTAGAGTTGGGAGAGTCCTTCATGTGTTTGAAATTTATTGAGAGTTTGCAAGACATTTAACATGCATAAATATTATTTTTACTTGAGTTTTTATTAAAAATTTTAATTATTATTATGAGAACTCTTTTACATTATTATAAATTACTTATCATAATTTTTTTTAATGTCAATGACTTGATTGAAATAAAATCCATTAATTATCACACCACCTTTTCATGGAGGGTGAAGGGAAATTCAAGAGATAATATACATTTTCAAATTTGATTTTTTGAGCTTCCATAAAGAATATTTAAAGCCTTCTTAGATGTTACAAGATGGTAACAATTTTCATTTTCAAGCAAGAGTAAAATTATTTATGTTCATTTTCATGTATGGTTCGACCAACTAGAAAAAATTAATATTATTGTAAGTTTTCTTTTCTTCTTTGATTTGTAATTATAAACACCAATGTACTCTTTGAAATGAAATCAAATAGGAAGGAAATGGTTACTATTGATGGTTTATGGTTTTACTCTACTCTTTTTAAGATCTTGGTGTCTCTTCCATAAAATTATTATTGGTATCATAGTCTAAGCTTCTATACCTAAACATTATATTAGGGGTGTCAATTCGGGTTGACGGGTCAGGTTCAAGTCAAAGCCGACTTGACCCGGGCATAAATGGGTCAACCCGAACCTAACCCATTTAAATAAATGGGTCAGAAAATTAAACTTGGATCTGACCAGCATGGGTTGCCAGGTTGACTCGACCCGACCTACGGACCCATTTAATTTAAAAACCGGCGAGTCAGTAGCATTCATGGCACGTAGATCTTTTTACCCAAAAATTATTGGAAAGTGTAGGTTTAGACGGATGTTCACCTAATGAGGAGAAGCTAGTATGTGTTTTAGTCCCACTTCTTACTTCTTTCCATCAATGGCGCGAAGCAGATTCCACATGGCCACTCTATGGCTAGGTTCTGGTCATGTGGAAGCGCCGGCTTTGAATGCCCGAGGAGCAACACAGGTGAAAAGACCTTGATAGGAAGGAGTAGTGCGGCTCTGTTGTTGGTTTAAGATGGGATCTAGGAAGGACTGGAGAGAGAGGCTGAGTTCCTCAGCATGGTTGTTGCTTCTGTCGAATGTTGAGTGCCGGACTTTGGATGCATGATGTCTGACGGGTGCGGAACTAGAACCATACTCGAGTGTAGATCTATGGATTGAGGGTTAACTGGGTTGACCCGATAACCCCTGACCAATTTTTCAAACTAGTCAAAAATTTGAACCCGGACCTGACCCGTTTCAAAAATGGGTTGACTCAAACCTAGATTTTTCTGGGTCGGGTTTCAGGTCGTGTCAGATTTTGACACCCCTACATTATATTGATAAATTCATTCCACAACCCACCACATTCCACATTATTTGGTATCATAGCACAGAACATCCACTTACATGCATCTGTTGTTGTACTTTGGTGAGTATTTTTAATATATCCATATGCAACTATATTATATATAACCATAAATATCTAAAAATTTATTGTTATTAACTTATCATTTTTCATTATTATTATTATTATTATTATTATTATTTTTATTATTATTATTATTATTATTTTCAATTTTATTATTATTATTATTATTATTATTATTATTATTATTGTTATTATTATTATTATGGTCAATTTCTTTCAAACATGTTAAAACCATAAAAAAGTAACTAGTAATCCTATGGAAACACAATGATTTTAAAAATAATAATTCATTACTCTATAGTCCCATTAGCCTGACCAACCAATATCAAAAAATGTTCTATCGACCTTTACACCATTGCAAATATCCATACAATTTCTATATATTCATCAGCATTTAAAATGTTTTTGTAATCAATATAATAAATGTTAGGTTTTATAATAAAAGTGTAATTTGCATGAATAAAACTTATTATTGTACTTAACAATATTATGTATGAATATAAATCTTGATACCATAGAGATCATTTTAATATTTAGTAACGTAAGTAGTAATAAATCAAAGTGAAGCTATCTATGCATAATACTTTATTGTGAATAGTAAATAACATCAATTAAATATGAATTAATAACTCAATGTAAAACAACATGATTAACAACATACAAATATCTAAACTTATAACAAATGCCAAGGATTATATCCATAATGAAGAATAATAAATTTACCATTTAATAAATAAAAATTACTTACCTTCAGATATGTGACACAAAATTCCAAATTTGGTTCCAATTCAAACAAGGATAGAGATCGGCTAATTACAATTCAATTGATTGAGCTGATCGTCTTGTATGATATGAAGCATCGTCCGGAAAGATTAGTTCTAACGACTTGGATTATAGTCCAATATGATGGCGGCAATGTAAATATCAACCATGCAGAAATTGAGTCGAACATCATAATTGGCTCCAATTGTTCTGTATGATATGAGTCAAAATCATTTCCCTAATTATAGGATTAATTTAGGCAAGATTTAATTATATCGTATAGTATGATACCTATCATATAGTATGATTAGTATATATTTTGAATTTCAAAATATTGCCTAAATTATGATTGGCGGTTCAGATCTTAATTTCAACAGATCATCCTTCACGATCTATATTGTACAATACGATTAGTTCAAATGGCTTTAGTTATAATCCTTCACAATTAGTCATTTTAATGATTTTCGAAGTAGCTGATCATATAGTATGATATAGATTATATAATACGATTAGTTCAAAAAATTATACTCCTAATTTTCTCACTTTCTCACTCTGTTGAGTGTGTGTGTGCACGGTCACCAAGTTTAGCATCCACCAAATACATGATTTGACTCAAGAAATATAGAAGTAAGAAAAACTAAAAGTACAAACTCTTTAAGACACTTAACCCTATTCTACCTAGTCTTGAGCTGATCAATTTTGCACAATGTATGATGGACTTGAATTGTTAGTGCACAAGAAAAATAGATATACAATAATAACAATAATAGGATGCATAGTAAAGAATCCAGAAAGGTTTATCATTATCAAAATTATAAGTCTTGGGATCATATTTGCAATAAAGTTGTAATATTACATGTTTTATTAATGATTTTTATTTACATTTTAATTTATCATTTACTAATTTATTTAAGTTTATATTTTCATATTTATATTCTCTCAAATTTGTTCATGGTATTGTCACAATGAGTACAAGGACCCAATGCCTCCTTAGAATACATAGCACCGCAGCTCGACGTAGTTTAGTCTAAAAACTTCATTAACAATAATGTTGGTTGTTTATATACTTGTTTACTAATTTAATTTCATGATGACTTACTGAAGCTTTAATGATTTAATGATTTTTCATATTTTAATGCATTAATGAAATGGTCCATTTCTTTATTTTTTATTTACATTAATTTCTAGAATTTTTATATCTAAATAAATACTAGACCCAGAGATGAGTTTAATGCCTTTGAGTTTACTGAATTTGGATTTTTTTTTGGAAAAAGTTATGAATTTTATAAGTTTAGTGCATTTTATATATTAAAATTGACCAAATTATTGACTTTTTGATTTAAAGTGAATTATCAAATTTTATGATTTTAGCAAATATTTGACCCAAATTTGAGTCCAAAACCATTGAATTTGCTTAATTTAGAGTTTTCTAGAATTAGTTATTAATTATTGAAGTTTGATGACTTAATGGATTTATTTAATTATTTAAATAGCAATATTTCTTTTTTTTGTACCAAATCAACTCCAAACCTCTTGAAATCTTCCCCAAATGTCAAGAATGACTCCTAGCGATGATTACAAGTTTTTAAAATTATTTTGGTAGTTTTTATATATTTTTAAATATTTATTTTAATTAATTAGTGAATTATTTAATTTTTAAAATTAATTTTAATTTTGGATGAATTGATAAGGATTTTATTTTTATTTTATTAAGCTTTTAAGTTTGAGTAATTTGATATATTATATATAATATTTGGAATTAATTTAAATTTATTATTAAGTTTTAAGATTAAAGGTTAATTATATACATAAATCTTGGGTTTACAAAATGATAAACAAAATGACCCCTAAATGCAATGAATTTTGAAACATAAATACATGAATATGTATGCTTCAAACCTATTGAATTTGGGCTCATAAATGTATCCCTAAGTGAAGATATCAATCACCAAACCTAAATGCATCTATAGGTTTGGAGATTTATATTAGGATCTAGACTCAAGAAATTTGGATGAAATCAGTGGCTAACTAACCCTTATATATAAGATAACATTCAAACTAAAAATCAACCCCAAATTCCATATGGGTTCTTGGTTATGAATTTTTAAATCCATAGGTCAAATAATGACTCATGAATTTAAAAAATTCATTTATACTCTTTAGATACTTTTAATTGAGTTGAAAATTTTTGGAGATGTGTTAAACATCTCCAAAAAAACATTCCATCCAATTGAATCCCATAGTGACCAATATTTTATGAACAATTTAAGAAATACCCCAAGATGTTTTTCTATAATTATGACTAATACATTGTATATCATGATCTAAAACCATGGGGGATTGATAGTGCTCCTCATACTGAATCCATAAAGTCTAAGAATGTGCAATTTGAATAAGTAGAAGAGGAGATATGAATTTTCAAAGATCTACTAATTTGTTGGTGAAATTAAATCCCTAATTACACTGTCAGATTCCCTTTCCATACGGTGTGCTCTGATTGATCACCCAAATCATTAGTGCATTAACAGTATAAAAGAGGGATTGTTGTGAACTATTGAATCAAGATCAAGCAGTTTGGATGTAAATCGTCAAAATTGTGGGATTGAAGTATGAAATGAGATATGACAAAATTAGGATCATCATTTAAAATAAATGATCCAAATTTCATCTTCAACCTCCCATTCAACATAATGGTCATAGGCATATTCAGGCCAGATCCTGAAGATCGGCTAGATGAATTTAGTTTAAACTTTACATACAACATCAGTAGAATGAGAACCTTCAATGTAATGGTATGAACTATGTAAATTGAACATTTCTTTCACACTTGCCTAGACATAGCTAAGAAGGATTTTGGGAATGGAGGATTACTTGATATAAAGCTCTTATTCCATTGACCTTCCTTTAAGCACGATCGACTTGACCCTTGGAACGTTTCTTCTCAAGAAGTCATGAGACGAGGATGAATGGGTTGGATGTTAAGTTATCATGGTGGAAACCTCACCAGAGCTCACTTGGCTCCACCTCAAGACCTCACACAGATAGCTGGAAAATGAAGAAAAGGATACTCTTTCATTTTGGATGCTAAATCAAATTCGATATTGAACCTTACTTTAAAGAAATTCAGGGGTATTTATAGGTTTTTAAAATGTACTTAGATAGGATTTTAGTTCTATTCCGGCCTTCTCCGGTGGCAGAGTCAGGTCATGCAAGCTCTAGAGGGTTTAGTGAAGATGTTTTGAAGCTTTGAGGGGTTTAGTTGGCCTAGATTGCAAGAAGATGGCTGGACTTGACAACGATAGGCTGTCAGCTGAGGGTGCAAGCCTCTTGAAATGTTTTTGAACTTTATTTAATTTCCACCTAGACTTGGGCATATCAGGCATGCAAGATAGTTTAGTTTGGGTACTTTGAGTGTCATTGAATTAGCTTAATGAGTCAACTTAGGTTAGTCACAGGGTTAGGCTGACCAGGGAAGATGTAATGAGCCATAGGGAATGCAATGGAAGTGCTTGCTTAGGTCCACAGTCTAATTTTAGATTGGGTCTGATGCATAGTGATTTGGATCACTTGGGTCAAGCTACGTGGCAAATCTAAGTGGACTTAATGCATGGGTCACCTAGGGTTAGCTTTGAGGGATCCAATGGATAGCAAAGTTGACTCATGGGTTTAATCAAGCCTTGGTTGATAAAAATGCAAAGGATTTCAATGTATGCAAGCTTAGTCAACCTTAGTTTACTTGGTCAACGAAGTTGACTAATGGGTTGTGGTTTGGTTCAAACCATTCCAAATGATGAGTTGGACACATTATATTAAGTTCCATGCAATGACAAAGTTCAAATGTAATGAGATGCTGCTTTAGGGTTCAATGGCTCTATATGGTCAACCTAGGTTGACTTATTCAACCAAGGTTGATCATAACTTGGTTTTTGGTTTAGTGCATGTCAACTGTTATTCTAATATTTTTGTGGAAGGTTGTATGGTCTAATTTGATTGAGCCATGTTGAGGTTTAAAAAAAATTCAATTTTCAAAGCATAAGATTTAGGGTTTTATGGTCAACCATGGCTCAATATTAATTAAATGTATCATGCCAATGATGATGATCATGATCAATGAATTTAGAATAGCCTCTAAGCAAAAAAAAAATACAAGAAACCACTGTAAATATTTGAAGGTTTTGTAGTCTATGAAAATGCTTTGAGTGTTAAGGGTTAGGGATCTTGAAATGACTTCAAGTTGATGTGGTTAATTGCAGATACATGCCTAATCAATATGCAAGTGATAGATCAGGAATCCAAGATCATTTGGCCAGGCTTCAAGGCAATGAAAATTTCTCCTAAAATAGGTTATGGACGAAGGGGTTTTGGGTTTAGTTCTAACACTGAATTTTGGAGTTTGGAGTTTGCAATAGGTTTAGTCACTAAATTGGATTTAGAATTGATTTAGATAATAATTTGGGAGGATTTAGGGTTTACAATATTCAAATCATTAACAATTAACTATGATCATTAGTGATTAAACAAATGGTTAGCTAACTTTTACTTGGGATTGTCAGCTAATGGATTTAATGCGTAATTTAGATTTAAGTTTTGAATATATTAAAGAAGATCAATGATTGAGGAAATTTTTATTTTATAATGATCATATTGCTGACAATCATTTGGTGATTATCAGGTGAGAGATCAAATGATCATATGACAGTCATCACTGATTGTCAAGTGATGATTTTTATATGTCAATGATTAAGGTACTATACTAATGCACAATATAGAGTTTAATTTAAAGTTTGAAGTATGGTTCAATGATTGATGCTTGGAGATTAAATATTTATTTAGGTCATTAACCTCATCCAAAATTGAGGTCAACCAATGGACCCCCAAAATATGTGATGAACTAGAAAAATAAATCACACGTATTGGTGTTAACCAAAGAGATCAATTGAATCCAGGATATTATTTGATATTTAGACTTAACTATGGATGAATTTGTATTTGACTAGGATAGAATATCCTAAATAAGTGGATTTAGAATCTGAATGAGATAGCGACTCTCAAATAGATGAGGTTTATGCTTAACTAGGATATCATATCCTAGATAAGTGGATTTAGAATTTGAATGAGATAGAGGCTTTCAAATAGATGAGGTTTATACTTGACTAGGACAATATCTTCTAGACAAGTAGATTTAGAATCTGAATGACATAGTGGATCTCAAAAGAATGAGATTTATACTTGAGTAGGATATCATCTCCCTGACAAGAAAGATTGAAATCTGAATGAGATGGTAGCTCTCAAACAGATGAATTTATACTTGGCTAGGATAGAATCGCCTAGACAAGAAAGATTGAAATTTGAATGACATAGAGGCTCTCAAATAGTTGAAATTTATACCTGACTAGGATAGAATCTTATAGAAAAAAATATTAAAATCTGAATGAGATAGCAACTCTCAAATAGATAGATTTAAACTTGACTAGAATAGCATCTCCTATACAAGAAATATTGAAATTTGAATAACATAATAGCTCTGAATTAGATGAAATTTATATATGACTAGGATAGCATCTCTTAGGCAAGAAAGATTTAAATTTTATTGAGATAGTGGCTCTCAAATAGATGATATTTATACTTGACTAAGATAGATCTTCTAGAAAAGAAGGATTGAAATCTAAATGAGATAGCGGCTCTCAAATAGATGAAATTTATTCTTGATAAGGATAGCATCTCCTAGAGAAGAAAGATTAAAATTTAAATGAGATAGCAGCTCTCAAATAAATAAGATTTATGCCTAATTAGGATAGCATCTCTAGATAGGAAAGATTGAAATTTGAATGAGATAGTGGCTTTCAAATAGATAAATTTAAACTTAATTAAGATAGTATCTCCTAGACAAGAAAGAATGAAATCTAAATGAGATAGCAGCTCTCAAATGGATGAAATTTATACCTAAAAAGGATAGCATCTCTTAGATAAGAAAGATTGAAATCTGAATGAGATAGAGGCTCTCAAATAGATAAGATTTATACTTGATTAGGATAGATCTCTTAGATAATAATGATTAAAATCTAAATGAGATAGAGACTCTCAGATAGATGAGATTTATACTTGACTAGGATAGCATCTCCTAGACAAGAAAGATTGAAATATGAATGAAATTGTAGCTCTCAAACATATAGATTTAAACTTGACTAGGGTAGTATCTCCTAAACAAGTGGATATTAAAATCATGATGGGATAGCATCTCCCAAAAAAATGAATTTAAACTTAAATAGGATAGTATTTCTTAGATAAGAAAGAATAAAATTTGAATGAGATAGTGGCTCTCAAATAGATAGATTTAAACTTAACTAAGATAGCGTCTCCTAGACAAGTGAATATTGAAATCTTGATGGGATAACGTCAACCAAATAGATGGATTTAAACTTGACTAAGATAGTATCTCCTAGATAAGAAAGATTGAAATGTTAAAAAGATAGTGGCTCTTAGATAGATGAGATTTATGGTTGACTAGCACAGTGTCTCCTGGACAAGAAAGATTAAAATTTGAATGAGATAGTGTCTCTCAAATAGATAGATTTAAGCTTGTTTAGGATAGAGTCTCCTAGAAAAGTGGATATTGAAATCTGGATGGGTTAAAATCTCCCAAATAGATGAATTTAAACTATAATGAAGCTTATAACATATCACAATATGTTTTGTAGTTTAATGACATTCAGGGAATCTAAAACTTATAAATATTAATATGAACTTCACATCCAATCATATCTTCTGGATCTAGTTTCTCTTAAAAATTTCTATACATTCAAGCAAGTACATAAAATAAAATGGCAGGAAAATTTTATTTATTATTAAAATTTTCCTATAAAGATGTTTGCTCGCTTGGTGATCATGCACACACACACTCAGGGGAGTGAGATTAAGCCAAAACCAGAAGTTTAATTTTTGGACTAATCATCATGGATGATTTATATTGTCCTGGACTATCCTGGATGATCCAATACAATCTCAAAATCCTAGCCTCCATAATAATTCAGACAAGATTTCAAGTTTTAGTTTTTGAATAAATCATCTAGTGTGATATACAGATCATCAAGGATGATCAGAATATCAAATTATGCATATTTGATTAAATAATCACAAGATTAATATAGGAAACATTATCATAGATCGTTCAGTACAGTATGGATCTTTCGGGATGATTAGACCAAAATTTGAAACTTGAAATCTTGCCTGAATTAGTCCCGGGTCCTTTGACACCAAAGTTAGATTAGGTTTACTTTAGTCCTTAAAATTACAGAAAGGAAGTTTGTTTGTAAAAAGAAAAGAGACACAAAATGAGCCCAAAGCTGAAAAGATGCGCAATGTCGCCAAAATGAAAAATCAAAAGATGCACAATGTTGCCAAAATGAAAAGATAAAAAAGTGTATCAAAAGATGCGCAAAGTGCGCCAAAAACTAATAAAGAGGCACAAAATAAGTCCACAATGAGTTAGCTTATCTTTCTTGTACTTCTTAAATCTTAAGAAAACCCTTATATCTGTTGATATTTTTGATACTTGAGTTTGAAAATCATGATTTTAGATTCACCTTCTTGCCTTAATCTTCTATTAGATATATTTCATGAAAGGAGTTTTTAAAAGATTATTGTTTCCTTCTCTAATTTGTTCTTTGATTTAGATATTTGCTTTAAAGAATTGTTTAGCCCTTAAGGAACCTGAGTTTGGATTAACAATTTCTGATTATCTCACCTTTCTGAGATTATGCGTGATCAATACAAGCCTTACTATATTTTTGAATAAAATTAAGAGGTAACTTTTTCATTCCAAGAAAATTTTGATATTTCAAACTGAGTCTTCTAAAACCTTTTCACCAGATCAAGGACCATTTTGATCTTTTAGTCTATTTTTTCTGTTTTATTTCTCTATACTCCTCTTTCTTTTGATAATGTCAAAGGGGAGAATATATTGTTGTATTTGTGTTATATTTGAACGTACTATTATTTTTTTTATTATATTTGGTTGTTTTATTTTATTTTTTTAAATAAAAATTATAAAACAAAAAAAGAAAATTTTGTTTTAAATTAGAAGAAAATTCTTTTTGTTTGTAAATTCAACCAGTAATATTTGTCATCATAAAAAAGGGGGAGATTGTTGTGACTCGGGCTCACGAGTTTATGTTTTGATGATAAAAAATATTGTGGATCACATCATTATGTCTCCTAATATTTTCAATGTATATTTATTTGTGTGTATACTAACATTTTACGAATACCTTGCACCAACAAATGAAGAATCAGAGCTCTAGATTGGGTAGAATAGGTTATGTTGTAAAAAGTTTGTAATATTCATTGATGTAATTTTTGATTTCTTGAGTTGAGTCCTCTAAAGGTGTTTTCTAGCTTGGTGATCATGCACACACACACACTCAGGGGAGTGAGATTGAGCCAAAACTAGAAGTTCAATTTTTGGACTAATCATCCTGGATGATTTATTTCATCCTGGACGATCCAAAACGATCTCAAAACCCTAGCTTCCATAATAATTTAGGCATGATTTCAAGTTTCAATTTTTGGTCTAGTCATCCATGAAGATCTATATCGTACTGAACGATCTATGATAATGTTGCCTAAATTAATCCTGTGATTATTCAATCAAATATGCATAATTTGATATTCTGATCATTTTTTATTATCTGTATGTCATACTGGACAATTTGTTCAAAATTTGTACTGATCATCTTGGACTATCCTGATATCGTCCAGGACTATCAGGTCAAATTCTGTACATCGTCATGGACGATCCTGCGATCATCCTGGATGATCTTTGGTGGCAGAATTGAGTTTTTTGGTTTTTTTGGAGCTGTCTTTTTAAGAACATCTTACTGGATGATCTTGCGATCGTCCTAGATGATCTTTGCTACTAGAACTGATTTGGAAGGGTTTTTGGAGCTCTATATTTAAGCTTTCTCAAGGCACTTGATAAGTGTCTTTAGCAGCCATTGAGTCTTCATTTCTTTTATAGAAAATTTGAAGAGAGAGCTTGAAAGGAAGAGTGGAAAGGGTGGAGTTTGAGAGGAGAGATGAGCCTTGGAAGGCATGCACCCAGTAGAGGTGAATTTCAAACCTATAAACATAGTGACATCACAAACCTTAAGTTTCAATTTTGCTTAATTTGGAGGTCATTAGGTTAGAAAATTAACCAAATCAAGAATCAGCCTTTTTAAGGAGCCATAAAACTTCCAAAAAAAAAATCCAAAATAATTAAAAATTTACAAATAATACCTTAAATTATTCATAATTAAATCCTCTATTTTAGAAAAGTAAAAGTCCCTTTACTAGACTGCAAAATTGAGCTTAATTTAATAATTATGGAAAACTAATAATTAATTAAAATAAATATATAAAAATAGTTAAAAATACTAAATAAATTCCAAACCCATGAAAACACTTTTACAGGTCATTCCTGACCTTTAGGAGTGATTTCAAGAAATTTGGAATGAGTTTGGTGCAAAAATTATAAATCCTCCTTAATTTAGGAATTAAATAATTCAATTAAATACCAAAACTTCAAAAATTTATAATTAATTCTAGAAAAATCCAAATTGGGCAAACATCAAGGCAATGGACTTTCTAGGGTCTAATATTTATAAAAAATATCAAAATTCTATAACTCAATCAAAATAAAAAAGTTAAAATTAGAACCTTCTTTTAATGAATTAAATTAATTTATAAAATCTAAAAACTAAACAAATTATAAACTCCAGCAAACCATTAATCCAATTAGTAAAATCAGACAACCAACCTCAAAATATACAACAAACACTCCATTCATGAAGTTTTTAAGATAGACTACCTCGAGCTGCAGGGATATGTGTCCTAAGGAGGCCTAATTCC
The DNA here is from genome assembly GCA_019925795.1 of Dendrobium chrysotoxum. Taxonomy (NCBI): domain Eukaryota; kingdom Viridiplantae; phylum Streptophyta; class Magnoliopsida; order Asparagales; family Orchidaceae; genus Dendrobium; species Dendrobium chrysotoxum. The sequence continues at coordinate 19,322,230 of CM034307.1, forward strand.
TTGAGCCTGTTGTGACAAAGCCACTAATAGAACCAATAAAGTGCAAAACTATGAAACTAACTAATCATTAATTAGTTAACCAAAATTAAATCATTTAATATAACTACATCAATCAGATTTTTAGGATGCACTACCTCAAGCTGTGGGACTACGTGTCCTAAGGAGGCCTGATTCCTTGAGCCTATTGTGACAACACCACAAATCAATTGATGGAAAACAAAAAAATTATTAATCTAATAAGTTAATTCAGAAACTAATTAAATTAAAAATCACCAACCCATAATTTTGGCCAATTAAATCAATTAAATAATATTAGTTACTACTGGGTAACACGGGCCTACGAGGCTATTAACTTAGCCCCATGGAAGGTGAAATAAACCTCACAGCCCTAGTGTAAATAAAGATAGTAATCACTCAACACTTAAAATTTAATCTAAAATGAACATTAAAACACTAATTCTTAAATTTAAATTAAAATCACCTTTGACTCACGATAAATAAATTAAAATACTAAAAAATTCAACATCTACCCAACATATGACACATTTAAGCCACACAGCCTGATGCACACACTTTGCATGGTTTGTTAGGACAACCACTTCTAATTTTAGGTTAGGCTGGTGTTCTTTCTTTTTCTTCTGCTTGTGCACCGAGGTTTTTTAAGGATTTTATTGCATGCTGGTTGTAATGAATTGATTGATGTGATGCCTATAAATATGCTGACTTCTATTATGTTATCTATGAATTAATGTGATGAGTGCTAGATTTCTCTTAGGTTAGGGCGATATGGATGCTAACAGGATTTTTTATAGGTGGCATGCTCATGTAGGGCTATAAAATAGGGGGGCTAAATTAAAATTTTATTAATGAATTTTCTACAAGTGGTTAAAATTGTTAAGCCCCACCTAAAAATAAAAGAGCATGGCCAAGTGAAATTATATAACTACTTGGGATTGTTTTGATGATTTTGATTATAACTGCTTAGGATAACATACAGGTTATCTAGATTCTTTTAAATTTTTTATATGTATTTTAAACTATTGAGTTGGGAAAGTTAATTTTAAATGGGATATTACCCATCCAATTTACAGTCTAAAGAGAAGGGAAACATCCCTTAGGGAGAGTTCTTTTCATTTGGGGATTCAAATTAGAATTATTTGAAAATCTAAAGAGGAAAGAAATATCCCTATGGGGAGGAGTTTTTTTAATTTGGATACTTAGACCTGATGAATCCAAGGAGATCATAGAAGAGAGGAACATAGAAATGAAGACTTCAAAAATATCCTATTTTAAAATGACCTATATCACTCATAGGACTAAAAATCGAGTTATTGTCAGTGGTACTCGGTCACTTTTAATTTTTATAGACCCTGGGTTATAATTACGTGGCATTTGTCACAGGCTTTTATATTCACTTAGTATATTTTGATTATATGATTTTATTGTTATATTTACTTCTATATATTATGAGTTTAGTAATATTTCTTGGTTTCTTACTCTTGCATGCCACTTTTATTTTAGTCTGCATGTTGTCAGGCTTTTTAAGGACTAAAATTTTTCTACTCACAATTACATAAAAAAAATTTATGACAGCATAGAAAGATAAACGATTTTAAGAAGTAAGATCGGACTCACTAAGGGTCTCATGCATGCATATTATACCTTCTCTCCCTTGTTAGGCACCTCCCCACCTGTAGGTTGTAGCAGACCACCTATCCTATTAGGGTGCAGCTCTATCTATGGGGTATTATGAAATCTCTAGGAAAAAATCTATTTTCTGAGCCAAAATTTTAAACTACTTCATATAATTTATGCATATAAGGTCAATCAGCATGCATTGCATTAGAAATTAATTAAAGAATTAAATCTTTAATTGTTTCGAGCATAATCACTTTAGATAAGTAAAGGGGGCCACTTAAGACATTCTCTAGACATTGGCCCCAGTTCCTCAAAACACAAATAATAACCCTACCTATTTTTCCAAAAAGACTGGCTCATGGTGTTGAAGTGTTAGGTGGTTAGCTGGCTCCCCAATCCAGGCCAGGATAAGTCCATATTTGCATATCATTAGCTAGGTTTAGGTTACCTTGGTTTGGTGCCTAAACTATATTTAGGATTCAGGGTGGACCCAAAATATGAAGTCCCCAATTTTAGGAATATAATCCTAACATTCTAATAAAAGGACAACCTGAATTAAAATTTTCTCTAAACCAAAATATAAAGCCAAATACATAGGATAAATAGGGATATTTTTGAATTATTTCAAAATCCTAAGACACCTCCTACCATTCGTCCATTAGCCTACAAGAATAAGTGTTCAAAATTTGATCCAATCCCTATTGAAATTCCAACCTCACTTCTTTCGTATCACTCTTAGAAAATTCTGAAAGAAAATTCTTCTACTATTTCAATCAAGAGTATTCGTAGGAAACTCAAAGCTCCTATGATGTAATTAACTATGAAGAGTTGCCTTCATAGGAGATTTATGACCCCAAATCAATTTAAAAATTAATCAATTCTCTTTAGGAAAATTAAAATCAAAGATGACCATTATCATCATATTCAAATGATAGATAATAAATGATATCTTCTTTCCTTGGGAAGATATATCATTTATTATCATGACTTTGATAGTGAAATTAATGATATTATATCTAGACTATTATAGCTAAATACTAAATCGAACATCATTTTGACCCTTCGAGTCATGAGTAGTTCCTTCTTGAATTTGACTAGGAAAATCAGGATGAAGCTTACAGTTTTGTTATTTGAACCCATTGCAGAATTATATTTCCACCTTCTAATATGATAAATCATTCATAATGATGTGTTTGACTTCAAAATTAAAATTTTAGAAGTTAAATTTTCCAAAATAAATTATAATCCAATTTCTTTACATCTTTCCAAAGAAAAAACAAAAGTGTCAACTATGTTGGGGAGTAATCTCACTCTCCATCTTTAATAATGGTAGAAATTTTATTGCATCGATAGTTTTGACTACCATCCTTCCGTTGGTCCCTCTACCCATTTCTTCCTTGAGTGAGTGTGGCCAACAACAAAAAGAAAAGAAAAATAACAAGAGAGGGGAGTGAGGAAACCTCTAAGAAAATTTAGGCTTTGACATCTCAGCCCAAGCTAATTGGTGGAATGAGAGAGTCAAGCCCAACTTGAAATTTTCATGTCAATTTTGTGAAGCCTCATGTTGGGTGAAATCTCAACCTGTTGAGTTTCAAAATTTGAATAAGACCCATCAAGTTCAAAACTTTAAAATTTAACTCTCTTTCAAAAAAAAAAATGAATAAGATAAATCTTGGATATCATTATTATGTGTCATGACTCAAAACCTACTTGTAGCCTAACACATTTAATGAAAATCCAAATCTCATCAAATCACAAATGATTTTTGGATCTTACCACCATATGTTAGCTTATACTTTGTATAACTTAGTAAATGTGGTAAGAGTCTAAATTATTTATGATTTTCAAATTCCATCTCAAAATTAACTAATTCAAATCACCTTCTTTTAATTTCAGAAAACTAAACATACTAAAATGGCTGGCAAGTTAATTCAAATCACCTTCATTTTGGGGATTGACTCCACCGCACCCAAAATGGAGGTTGTTGTCACTCCTATACCAACTACATCCTCTATTGGGGAGGATAAGAAATAGAAATCTACAGTCATAACTAAACCACCATTTATTTATGATATTGGGGAAAGTTTTGGGATCGCCTTTATAAGTAAAAAATTAGAGGAAGAATTATCTATGAAGAGTTAGAAAGAAAATTACCAAGTCTAAGAAGATTGTTGAATTAAAAGCTCTGAGTCAAGTAGAGCATAAGGATGCTAAGGAGGTTCCTATTCCTTCCTCCTCTCCCCTGCTAAAGGGAGTTATTTCTACCCCTTGTTGCTACCATAGGGAAGGAGAGAGTCTACATGATAGCCTGCTCTCCACTATGCTTGGTGGACAACTCTGTTAAGAGAACCCCTAATGAGAAGCAAGTCCAAATGAATAGGATGTTAAGAAACATCATCCATACATGTGCTACTCAGGTAGGTGAAACCCAAAAAGATACATGAAACCTCTGAAGGGGATGATTTTGCACAAGTTGAGAAGGAAATCTAGAAGGAAGAAAAGATTGAAGAAAGGATTTTGACACCTCAATCTGTAAGGAAGAACAAGAAATATATAAGGCAGCTAGCTACATCTATATTAGTTGATGGCTATTATTGGGTACCTCACCTTCCATCTATGTAGATCAAGGTGATTATCCTTGTTGGATCAAAGAAAGGCCACCATCATAATGGTAGGTCGCCGGTCTATCCTTCAAAACCCTCAAAAATGTTTGCCTCCATTGTAGTCAAGCCACAAGAGAAAGAAAAAGAAAAGAAGTTGGTAGAAGTAAAGGACAGGAGGCCCAAGTCACCCCAAAAGGAAAATGTTCCTAAGAAGGCCAGCAGGAAGGAAAACCACCAACCACCTGTAGATATCCCTAAGCTCCCCATTTAGAGATGCAAGGGTGACACCCCACTGGATGTAGGAGGCTCTCCTCAAGAACCTCTGACACCCCTTAAGGAGAATGCCCCTCAACCTATTGTGGATGCTACTCTTATGATTACCGACCCCAGTATAGTCAAAGAGGAAGGGATAGTGGTTAGCATAAGCGACGAGATAATTGATTAAGTAGTAGAGGAATCTCTGGACTCTATAGATGATCTCAAGTTATAAGTCATCTTATTTAAGCTAGTGAAGAAGAATTTAAAGACATGATAAATTACAGTGGATACTTGCCTATTGACCCTAAGTTCATGGAAGGAAGATTAATTGATGAGTTAGTTAAAGAAATCTAACATATCCATAAAAAGAAAGAAGCCATAGAAGCCTTCAACTCGGATCTGGATGACCTTTTGATGGATGAAGAGGATGTTATAATAGTATTTACATGGTAGAAATAAGAGAATCAGCTAAAGATGCAGAGCCCAATAGACCTCGGCTAGGTAGAGAGGAGGATTCAACAGTAGTTAATTCTGAGCCAAATGTGTCAGTTAGGATAGTGGACAAAGGAAAACACATCAGGCACTTGGAAAGGAAAGTTGATGAGATGCTACTAAGGGTAAACAAAATACGAAGTTAGCTTGCTAAGATACAGTAGCCTCAACCAGAGCAATTGTAACCTATAGTACACACAATGGGTGATCAGAGTAGAAAGCCAGACTCAGCTCTGGCAATTTTAGAGATGACTCCAGCAGTTCCCATAGCATAACCATTAGTAGCTCCGAACCCTATAGCGCCAGCCGATAAGGACAGCAAACACATGATCAAAACCCAGGTAAGGGATTCTTTAGCCCATTCCCAAGGGGTTGAATTTATTCCAAAGGGTAGGCCCTACCCTTAGGAATATAACTTAGTTTCTTATCTGAAGGGTTTTTTTGCTACCTTCTTTTAAAGTGCTTAGTGGAATTGAAAACTTGAGGTAGCATCTGGTCCACTTTCATGCAAGTTGTTGTAATGCAGGAGTGTCAGATGCTCAACTATTTCTCTAATTCATTAGTAGTCTCTCTAGAATCATTTTCGAGTGGTATGGCGATCTGTCGAATAGTTCAGTGAGAACTTTTGTTGAGTTGGAGGGTCTCTTCTTAAAGAGATTCTTCAGAGCTCAGCATCATGTAACTATGGGCGATCTGGTCATCAAAAAGTAAAAGCCAAGAGAGTCTCTAGTTGAATACATCTTGAGATGGTGAAATCTCTCGATGAAATATTAACCACAGTTGTAAGAGCAACATGTAGTGGAAATTCTCCTGAAGAATATCCACGTGCCCATTTCCTTTCTTCTGAAAGGGTTCACCATTAAAACCTTAGAAAAGATAATGAATAAGGAAAATAACCTATAAGAAGAGGCTTCTCGAATGCTATTCTTAAACAATCCTTCTTATGAGAAGAAATAAAAAAAGCCTCAGAAATCTTTTGAAAAAAAGGACAACAGTAGCATCTGCAGTAGATAAGGAGAAGAAACCATTCAAAAGTCAATTGAGTGGCCGTCCACCCTGACTATTTTAGGCAACCCCTCAACCTACTAGGGATGCTTACTCAGCATCTTTTAAAGAGAGTTTGGCAAAAGTTTATCCATTAAAAAGAAAGTCGGTAAGGAAGATCTTCAAGTGTCTCTCAAAGAAATCAGGCTTCAGGTTGTCGGAGGCCAAGAAGCTGGAAGACGAAAACAAGAGGGATGATCCCAATTGTTTACCCTACTAATGCATGCTGGACCACACAATCAAAGACTGCCTTGTCTCTAAGGACTGACTTGAGAGAAATTTCAAACAGGGTAATATTATAATTCCTAAAGAGTATTTGGTTCATCCGGATTAGTGGTCGGTCAAAATGATCTTAAGTAAACACTCTAATATTTCTCTATTAATTGATAATGGTTGGGATATTATTTTATCCTGCGTATTTGAAAAGTTAATTAATAAATCTTTTTATCTTTCTCAACAGTTACTGATGAGAGCCTGGGACCCAATCTTGGAGGTTGAGCTGGAGGCATCGTAAGAGGATGTTGAGATGGTTTCCTCTCTAACAGTTATAGGAACTACTCTAAATAATAAAAAGAAAAAGAGTGAAACTTTTATAGAGAGGAAATATGTTGATGAGAGATATATTCAGGTGGTGGATGGTGGAATAAAGCCCTTATCCCTACTGATGTTATCCGACTTTTACTTTGCTCCATCAAAGGAAAAGGGTCAAAAATTAATGAAAAAAGATTTTTTTGCACATATTTTGATGATTAATGATGAGAATGAAACACAAAATGAATCTTCTATAAAGGAAAGTCAGAGCTCAGCAGTGATCGATCAAGATCCTCAAAAAGTTGATCCTTCAAATTTGACCTCTAAAGGGGAAAATGAATATGGGATATTATCAGATAGCGACACCCCCGTAGTTAACTTTCAAGGGAGTCCCATCGTGATAAATTTTTTAAATTCAGACTCCCCATAAGAAAATGATATTACATCGCCTAAGAAGAGCATAGAGCCCGCTATAGTTTGTACTCCCGAGTAGATCATGGAGGTACAAATTTGTATTGGCAAAGTCTTATCACCTAGGCTTCCAGCTAAGGAAAAAAGGAAAATAAGTTTTGTCTAATGATCCAATTCAAACTTCACCTCATTAATCAAATCATCCTTCTAGTCCACTGGGTCCTAATCCTGATTTTCCCAAGGTCGATTATAACATCTTTGCTCATCTTAGAAAGTTGTTGGCTAAGTTAACTATCTATGATACCCTTATTCTCTTGAAAGAGATGAGGGAATCTTTAATCAAAGCACTTCTCAACCTAGAGATTTTCTTAGCTCTGTTAGATGTGATATCAAAAGAAGAAGCTTTATACTTAAAAGAAATCCTAGGGGTAACTTTTTTGATGAGAATCTACTTCTAGGAACTATCAACCATAATCGCCCACTTTATATTACTATAAACATGAGAAATTTTAGATTATCCAGAGTCCTTATTGATTCAGGTGCATCGGTCAGCATGATGAATGTAAAGACTCTTTGCACACCTTAAAGTGGACTCATAAGCTCACCATCGATAAAATGGTGTTACACGGGTTCAACAAGAAGGGTGAGAAGGCTTTAGGTTCAATCTCACTTCTATTAGAGAAAGGAGATTTGAAAAAAGAAGCTAAATTTTACACAATTTATTCAACGAGGTCCTTTAACGAATTTCTAGGTTGGTTTTGGATCCATGAGTATAGGATGGTACCATCTACCCTACACAAATGCATCAAGTACTATTAAGGGTGATCTATAATATTTCTCTATTCATGAGATTGGGATCTATAAAGATGCTGTATACTACGCACCCAAAGGGTCCACTACTTATCCTAAAAATGATATCACAATCAAAGAGGAGAAAGTGAATGAAGAAAAGTAAAAAAGAAATGAAAAATTAAAAGGAAAAGAAGGAGAAAAAGCATAAAAAAAAGAAGGAAAAGAATCAAATAGTGAAGATGACATCGAGGGCATGATCTTTAAGCCTCCAAATATTTTCCCTCAAAAAGGTGGGAGGATGGCCCAAAGCGCACGTGGTCGAGGTCATACTTCACTGAAAGAAGAACACCCTCGATGTGCATTAATTTGGAGTCAAGTTCAGATGATGACTCAAAAGTATGAGGTACAAGAATTCTTTTTATTTATAAAATGATAAATCTTCCTTCAAAATTTGATCTCACTTTAGAATAGTAATCTAGAGGGTGATACTCCAAAAGTTAAAAGTGATGAGCTTGAATTAACTAGGTATAAAAAGTTGAGAAGGAGAATTGAAGCCTTAACCTTAACCCCACTGTCTTCTAGCAGGGTTGCAAGGTTAGTAATTAAAGACACTCCTAATTTAGATGGTGATGTAAGGAAAGTCTAAAAGTTTTGTTCCTGACCCCTCCACCTCAAGGAAGGAAGATGATATAATCCTTGAGAAGGTAAATTTCAATAAATTAATGGAATTACCTATTGGCTACTTTTTTATGCGCGTAAGGAATTATGTCTCTCAAGGTCTCACACTGGACAATGGACCAAGGCTTATTTGACGATAATGAGTATGTTCTAGTGAAACCAAATCACCCTGAATCTGAGAAGGTCCCTACGAAAATCATCAACCCCCTCGAAAGGCTTTATTTGGAGAATCATATGGTTTGGATGAACTTCAAGTTTGGGATGCACCCCCTAAATTTGAAGAAGAAATTAAATCAAAAGTCACTCAAATAAATTTACCTTTAAACAGAGGATGATGCTCCCCCTACCTTTGTTAGCTCTTTATTGAGTGAGGATGAATCAAAGGATCTAATCCATCTTCTCTATGATTTTAGAGACTGCTTCTTCTGAACATATGATGAAATGTTAGGCCTATCCACTGACATAACCGTTCTTAAACTTGGAATTTGACATGAAGCCATTCCTGTTAAGTAATCTCCTCGATGCATACATCTAGAAATCGGGCAACAAGTCATTTTTGGAATCAAGAAACTGGTTGAGGCTGGATTTATTTGAGAGGAACAATATCCCTCTTGGGTATCCTGTATCATACTGGTTCAAAAGAAGAATGGCCAATTTTGGATCTATGTCGACTATAGGGATCTGAATAAGGCATGTCTCAAGGGTGAGTTTACTTTTCCCATACCCGAGCTCATGGTGGATGTTGCCTCTTTACATGTCATTTTCTCCTTTATGGATGTCTCATCTTGTTATAATCAAATCAAGATGGCCCCAGAAGATGAGATGAACATTGCATTTAAAACTCCTATATGGATTATTTGTTATAAGGTGATGTCATTTGGTCTCAAAAATACTAGTGTAACCTACCAATGGGTGATGACCCAAATTTTTGATGAATTAATCCATAATCAAGTAGAATGCTACACGATGATTTGGTCATTAAGAGAAAAGTCAAAGAGGCTCACATATATGACTTAAGAATCATCTTCGAGCAGTTGTACCCCTACGACCTCAAAATAAACCCCTTGAAGTGTACTTTTGGCGTCACTTTAGGAAAATTTTTGGGCTTTATAGTGAGGAATCGTGGAATTGAAATTGATCCTCCTACGATAGAAGCTGTCTTAAATATCCCACCTCAAGAAACCTTACTCAACTAAGGTCCCTTCAAGGTAGGTTGGCACATATAAGGAGGTTTATTTTTAATCTCTTTGGAAGCTGACATCCCATCTCTTTCCTAGCTTAAAAGGACTCCAAATTCATATGGGATGAGAAATGTTAAAGTGCCTTTGAGAATTTCAAATAATATCTTACAAATCCTCTAGTGTTGGCAGGCTCTATTTTGGGAAAGCCTCTTATTCTCCACACCACAAATTTAGATGAGTTGCTTGGTGCCTTGTTGGCTCAAGCCAATGACGTGGGAAAATAAAATGCACTCTAATATCTAAGCCAACGAATTCCCCCTACAAAAATCTTGTATCCTTCCATTGAGAAGCATTGTCTTGCTTTAGTTTATACAGCCCAAAAGCTAATGCACTACATGCTCTCTCATCAGGTAAGCTTAATTGCAAGACTGAATCTAGTACACAATGTTATGACCTAACCTACATAATCAAGATGTCAAGCATGATGCAATATGATATTACTTCAATTTAAAATAGTCTTCAATCCCCTGCGTGCTATGAAAGGACAAGCCATTACTAACTTATTTGCGGCACAACCGCAGCCGATAGAATCGTCTCAAAATGATGATTTATCTAATGAAAAATCATGGGTTTTGAGGAATCTAATGATCATGTTTGGAAATAATTTTTTGATGGTTTAGTATTCTCCCAGCGAGGCAATGCACAAAAATCTAATATTCCTAAAAAAAGTGGGAATTGGCCTAATTTTCATAAAACTAGAACACGAATGATACATTTCTCCTATCTAATTTTCATAAAAATAATGAGGCTGAGTATGAAGCTCTAATAACTAATTTGGAACTTGTAATACTGATGGACATAAAAGAAATAAAAATCTTTGGTGATTCTCAGCTAGTTATCAACCAGATTGCAGGAACCTATAAAGTTTTAAATCCAAAACTCCTAAAATACCATCAGTACACAAAGCACTTGCTCAAGCAAATTCCTATTATAATTATGTATAGAATCTCCCATGGAATTAATTCTATGGCAGATACCTTAGAAAATCTTGCAAAGGAATTTTCCTGTCTAGAAGAAGACTCCATATCCATAGAAATTTAGGGTCATCAGGTCGTAGCTCCTATAGATTTAGAGCACATCAGTAAGAAATCTTTCCAAGTCCTATTTGCTTCTTCAATAACGATGAAGAAGATGATTGAAGATAAGCACTCATCGATTATCTTCAAGAAGGCAAGATTCCTCATAAGAGGTCCCATGCCAATCAAATCAATAAATATGCCCTCTTATATACACTTGTGAATAACACCCTGTATCATCGATCGTTCAATCATATGTGGCTATGTTGTCTAGAAAAATTAAAGGCTTTAAGGATCATGAATGAGGTCCATTTCAGACTATGCGATGCTCATCAATTAGGTCCTTAGACGAAGATAAAAATTAGAAGACTTTGATATTATTGACCCATCATGATTGATGATTGTAAGAATATTACCAAATGTTATCATCAATGCCAAGTTCATAGTGTGGTTTTATATCATTCGCCTAATATGTTGCATCCTACGATAGCTTCATGGCCCTTCAAAAGTTGGGGCATGGATATTATCTGGCCTATTGACCCTCCTTCTATAAGGGGTTATCGCTTAATTTAAGCCATGACTGATTATTTCTCTAAGTGGGCAGAAGTAGTTCCCCTACGCCATGTAACATCACACCAGGTCATGAAATTCTTTCATGACCATATCTTATAATAATTTGGCATACCCCATATGATCATATTCGATCATGGGTCTGCATTCAAGTTTAAAAAAATAAATAATTTTATGAAATGCTATGGTATTGATTGGAGATACTCAACATTTTATTACCCATGGGATAATGGGTTGGCTAAGGCCTTCAACAAAACCTTGGTGCAAATCATCAAAAATACCTTAGATTATAACAAATGATAATGGGATGAGAGGTTTTTAGAAGCCTTGTGGGTCTATCAGACCATTTATAAAATGCCCGACCCAATCCACTCTGTGTGTATTGATGTATGGGTCTGAGGTCATGCTCCCTTTCGAGGTTCATATTCCTTCACTGAGGATCGCAATAAAGAAACAGTTCATGAGAGAAACAAATATATAACTCTGATTAGAAGAGTGGCCTGCAATCCCAATATAACCTAAAGTTTTATAAATCTTGAATGGTTCAAGCTCATGATAAGTTAGTGCGATCTAGAAGCTTCCAAGTAGAAGACTTGGTCTTGATTCTTCAGAGGCCTATCTTTGCCCACCAAAATATCTGTGGGAATTTTTAACCAACATGGGAAGGACCATTTATCATAGAGACAGTCTATAAAGAGGGCTCCTATCAATTAGTTGATTACAAAGGAAATAACCTGATGCTTCTAATTAATCGGCATTTCCTTAAGAAATACAATACTTGATGTAATTCAAACTTTAAATCAATGAGAAAAGTTACAAGATCTGAATCAAATTAAGTAAAAATTATCCATACTCAAATTCCAAAATTGAATCTGTCTGATTCTCAAGGTTAGGTGTGAGTCATTATGCATCCTTCCCTTAAGATTACATCCACTAGTGGTGGAGTACGCCCTTTCTGGCACCACCCTTGTATTAATTCAATTTTAACCCTCTATGGTTTGGTGTAAGTCTCTTCCTCAAGCTTCCTTTCCATATGATCATATGCTGGTAGTGGAGAATGCCTTTCGTAGCACCACTGTGGCTTTCCAATCCTCAAGGTTAGATATAAGTCATCATGCTTTCTTTCCTCAGGATTAGATCCACTAGCGATGGTGGACACCCCTCATGGCACAGTCCTAATTTCCTTGTCTGGGAATTGATCTTTCCTTGAAGTTTAAATCTATTAGTAGTTGAGCATGCCCTTCATGGCACCACACTATCTTTTTGGTCTTTAAAGTTAGATGTGAGTCATCGTTCTTTCTTTTCTTAGGATTAGATCCACTTGTGGTGGTGCACGCCCATTATGTCACCATCCTAGTTTAATTTCAATTTTTGATCCTCTTGGTTAGGTGTAAGTCCCCACCTCAAGCTTTCTTTCCATACAATCATCAGCTAGTAGTGGAGCACGCCCTTCGTGGCACCCCTCAAGCTTTCTTCTCAAGGTTAGAAGTGAGTTATTATGCTTTCTTTACTTAGGGATAGATCCACTAGTAGTGGAGTATTCCCTTTATGAAACTTTCCTAATCTTAAAACATTTTTGATCCTCTATGGTCAGGTGTGATTTCCCACCTCAGGCTTTATTTCCATACAATCATCTGCTAGAAGTGGAGTACGCCCTTCATGGCACCACTCTAGCTTTCAGTCCTTAAAGTTAGGTGTGATTCATTGTGATTCCTTCCCTTAAGATTATATCCAATGTTGAAGTAAGCCCTTTGTGGCACCACCCTAGTATTAATTCAATCTTGATTCTCTAAGGTTAGGTGCTCCCTTTCTTTGGAATCAAAATTCTAGATTCGACATTTTCATTCGGTCAATGCCAATATGTGCAGTATAACTTTATTATACTACACATATTAGGGGTCTATTTACTTACCTCATTCTTATCTTGAGGTTTACAAAACTTAAACTCAATCAACTAAATCCACAGTCCAGTTTAAATCCAAAATTCCTTGCCAAAATTTGAGGCTCAAGGCTATGTCCTATAACCCTTTTTGGGTGATTTTTTTCAATCACCTCAAAACCCAATCAAATGACCCCCAATTCATAATCTATCAATTTCATATTTATTAGGCATTTCTTAATCCCCAAAATTTAAGACCAATCTGAGGCCACTAACCCTAAAACTCAATTAAAATCCAATGGCTACAAAACCTTAAAATATTTACAACTTTTGCCACTGGACCTTGCCCAAAACCCTTAAGTATGTCCATAATCCATATTATGACATTTCAAATACAAAATTGCACTTTGGTGGACCCTGGTTGAGACAGAGTTAACCAGGGGCATAAATAACCAAAATACCCCTAAAGGGCAAAATTGAAGTTTTCTCCAAACCATAAAATGGCTCAATCAAATCAAATCATGGAACCTCTTATAATGAATCCTATACATCATTAGGAGTGCATTAAAATCAAATCCAATTTTTGATTTGACCAGGTTGATCAAGTCAACCATGGTTGACCAACATGCCCCTTAAGGGCCCAAACATGCATTTCATGCAAGGAGACCTCACCATTGCATAGGACCACCATCTTTGGGTCCAAAATTTCACTTTGAATTTATTGGACTAAACTCCAACTCTTGATCTAACTTGGTTAACTAAGTCAACTAGGGTTAACCAGATCAACCATGAATAATAACTTTTAGGTTAAGTGTTAGCCAGCTCAGTGTTTTAACCTTCTGATCCCAGTCATGATTCAAATGTCATCACTAGGAGTCTGCTACATCAAATCTTACATCACTGACTCCCTGAGCCAGTGATTGTCCACTATGATCTTGTTGGGCTAGCACAAGCTAGCCTAATTGATCATGCACATCAGCTACAATCTAGCTCTAAATGACCTTAGATCTTCATCAAACTTCTTTGAACATCACTCTTAGTGAATTGCTCATGATTAGTTACCCTGATCTAGTCACCACTTAAATTGGTCAACTGAGTTTAAGTTTGTTCAACTTATGTTGATTTGAGTCAACCTATTGCATGCATTCAAATCAACTCTTCAAGCCCTTAAATCCATTCCAAAGCTTGATATGAAAACCCCTAAATCATTGATAAATCAAATTATGGTGAGTTTGACCAAATCAACTCACTAACACTTGGTCAAACTTTCATGCTTTTGGTCAAACCTTAAGGGCATTGCTCCAAGCATTTGACATTTCATCCAAATAACTTCTAGGCAGCTTTGGGTGCTCCCTCAGCTCCCTTGGCTAGGTTGACCAGTCAAATAACCAATAAATTCTTCTAAATGTCTTTACATGCTCAAACTCCTTCAAATCCCCACTTCCCTACAAACTAACTATCCTAATCTATTCACTTTAGTTTTATTACCCTCTTAAACACCCCCTCAGTAATCCCAGTAGTTGGTTTAGCTAGAATCTACTAAAAGTGGTCTCCCTCCCACATGGAGCAACCCAATGGCAATAGAGCTTAGCCAGCCTTTCCATCTACTCCCTAACCACTTGGGATATCTGTACAGCATCCAGAGAGTACCCTGATGCATCATTGCCATCCAATTTGAACCATAGGGCTTAAAGGATGCTTAAAGGGCTAAAACCATTCATTATATCCTAACTTAGCCCCAAAACCCTCTCCGATGAAAATATTTGTTTTGGCTCTCCACCTTCGCCTTTACATTTTATTATTTCAAGTTAACCAGTGAAAAGCCTCCTGCAATGAGTTTTCGGCCACCACCTACTTGTAGTCCATCCAATCCTCATAGCTCATGATCCACAACTTTTCAGGCCACAATTTCTTTAAGGGAATTATTTCATAGGCTACCAAAAGCACAACAAGCCAAAGATTAGTTGTTTATTTCCATCGAATAGTGGTAAATATTAAACCCCAGCTTAAGATACTTAGGTTTATATAGCTTTCTACAAAACACTTATTAAACCAATCAAACACTTCCCCATCATTTCACTTCACTCACTTAAGCTTTGTATAAAATTTCACAGAGTTTGGTTGAACATTTTGAGAGAATTGATAATTTTTCATTTTTAGGGTTTAAATTACGTAATATATACTTGTGTACATTTTCTGAGACATTCATCGCGTGATCAATGGCTTTGATCTCATCATTTTCCATTTCTCTAGACCGTGCAGTCCCCTTAGCCTTTCGAATCTTTATCCAACGGCATCTCAATAATCTGCTTCATACAGTGAATGATCAAATGGTGCATGGAAGCCACTGACATAGATATATGAAAATCGCGGCAGCTGTCGTTGCCATCTCGCATAAATACCAATGATTACTACCGTGTAATTATTGGTCATTAATGCCCTGCCACTATGTGATTTGAACCAGAAAACTGAAAAGCAATGCGTTGCCATCCATTGTCGCAGCTGGGATAATTAAGTAAAATATTTATTTTAAATATATTCTAATGCTAAATATTTTAAAAATTCATAGTAAATTAAATATTTTACCAAAAATTATGTGCAACCACTCATTTTACTCATAACTTCATACATAATCATCATCTAGGCATTTTTTTGGCTTGCACTTAAATTTGGTTAATAAATGTTATGTCATGTGTTTTTCTTATCATAACATTTTACAAATAACGATGAGGGGGAATTGTTCCTTAGGTGAATTTTTAAGTGTTTGGGTTATGGATTAACCTAAATGCTTGGGAATTCTTCTCTTCCAATGCATTTAGACTTAGGTCACTTAATTGGCATGGTTTGATTGTCTATATGCATCTATTCTAGGGTTAGATGAACCAATTTATAAACCATTTCAAACATTATTGTCACTTAAGGACAAAAATTATGGATAATGTCTAGGAATTTAAGAACTCTAGAAAATTAAACATGCACACATTATGGGTGAAACATAAAACCTATAAACTTATTGACATCTCAAACTTTAGCTTTTAATTTCACTGAATTTTGAGGTCATTAGGTCTGAAATTTAATCAAATAAAAAATTAGCCTTTTTAAGGAGCCCTGAAACTTCCAAAAAATATAATAAATCCAAATTAAATCTAATAATTATAAATATTACCTTAAATTATTCATAATTAAACCCTCTATTCAGTAAAATTAAATGCCCCTTCACTGGACCTCAAAATTAAGCTTAATTTAATAATTAAGGAAAATTAATAATTAATTAAAATAAATAATTAAAAATATTTAAAAATACCCAATAAGTTTCAAACACTTAAAAACACTTCTTCAAATCATTCTTGATCTTTGGGAGTGATTACAAAGAATTTACAATGAGTTTGATGCAAAAATATCAAAGTCTCCT
Source organism: Dendrobium chrysotoxum (assembly GCA_019925795.1). NCBI lineage: Eukaryota > Viridiplantae > Streptophyta > Magnoliopsida > Asparagales > Orchidaceae > Dendrobium > Dendrobium chrysotoxum. The sequence goes on from CM034307.1 coordinate 19,338,795, forward strand.
TAATTAAACAATTAAATAATTCAATTAAATATCAAAACTTTAAAAATTTATAACTAATTCTACAAAATTCCAAATTGAGAAAACCTGAAGGCATTGGACTCCTCTTAAGGTCTAATATTTATAAAAATTATCAAAATTCCAGAACTTAATTAAAATAAAAAAAATCAAAATTGGACCCTTCTTTCAAAAAATTAAAATAATTCATAAAATCCAAAAATTAAATAAATATTTAAAACTCCATCAAACAATTAATCCGATAGATAAAATTAGATAACCAACCTCAAAATACACTAAAAACACTCCATTGATGAAGTTTTTAGGTTGGATTACCTCAAGCTATAGGGCTACGTATCCTGAGGAGGCTTAGTTCCTCAAGTCCGTTGTGACAATGCCACGAACAAATTTAAAGGAGTGCAAAACTATGAAATTAATTAATCATTAATTAATTAAAAAAATTTAAGTTATTAATATAACTACATCAATCAGATTTTTAGAATGGACTACCTCAAGAAGCAAGGCTATGTGTCCTAAGGAGGCTTGGTTCCTTGAGCTCATTGTGATAGCATCATGAACCTAATAAGTCAAATCAGAAACTAATTAAATTAAAAATTATCAACCCTTAATTTCAACTAATTTAATAAATTAAATAATATTGGTTACTACTAGGTATCCCAAAAGAGACTATTAACTTATCCCCAAAGAGGATGAAATAAACCTCACATCTATGGTGTAGACAAAGGTAGTAATCATTCAACACTTAAAATATATCCTAAAATAAACATTGAAACACTAATACTTGAATTCAAATTAAAATTCCCTTTGACTCATGACAAACAAATTAAACACTAGAAAACTTTAACAACTACCCAGCATAGGACACATCTATGCCACACAGCCTGATACACATACTTTAGATGGTTTGTTAGGACAACCACTTCTAATTTTATTCTAGGCAAGTGTTCTTTCTTTTTTTGTTGCTTGTGTTCTGAGGTTTTTCATGAATTTTATTGCATGTTGGTTGTAATGAATTAATTAATGTGATGCCTATCGATGTGCTGATTTCTAATATGTTATTTATGAATTGATGTGATGGGTGCTAGATTGATCATGGGTGGGCCCAAAATCATAAGTCCCTAATTTCAAGAATATAATCCCAATATTCTAATAAAATGACAACTTGAATTAAAAGTTTCTCTAAACTAAAATATAAAGCTAAAAACATAGGATAAATAAGGGTATTTCTGAAATTATTTTAGAATCCCAAGACACCTTTTGATATTCTTCCATTAGCCACCAAAACTAAGTGTTAAAAATTTGATCCAATCCCTTTTGAAATTCCAACCTCACATCTTTTGTATCACTCCTTAAAAATTTTAAATGAAATTTGTTATCATTATTTTAATTGAGAGTCATAGGAAACTCAAAGTTCCTACGATATAATTAATTGTGAAGGCTTACCTTCATAAGAGATTTAAGACCCCAGATTAATTTAAAAACTAATCAATTCTCTTTGGGAAAATCAAAATCAAAGACGATCATTATTTTCATATTCAAATCATTGAGAATAAATGATATCTTCTTTCTTTAGGAAGATATATCATTTATTATCATGACTTTGATTATGAAATTAATGATATTACATCTAAACTATCATAACTAAATACTCGATTGAGCATCATTTTGACCCTTCGGGGTCATATTTAGTTCCTTCGTGAATTTGACTATAATAATCAAGATGAAGCTTACAATTTTGTTATCTAAGTCCATTAGAGAATGATATTTTCACCTTCTGAGGTGATATATCATTCATAATGACATATTTGACTTCATAACTAAAATTTCAAAAATTAAATTTTCACAAAGAAATTATAATTTTAATTGCTATTCTTTTTTCCAAAGAAAAAATAATAACTAGGTTCCAGAATTCATCAGATAGGTCTTAATCTATGTCTGAGAGTTCTACCATAGAAATGAAAGCAGAATGACTAACCTCCTTTCTAAGTCAAGGCCTAGTTCTAACTCCTGTAAATGTATCTATAACAATCTAAGATCCCTACCTTATGATTTTGATGATAAAAAATATTATTGATTGAGTTTTTTATTTCTTTTAGTATATATACTTGATATTATTTTTAATCTATGCGCACTAATATTTCAAGAAAAATATAAACCTCTCAAGACTACTAACGACTCAAGCTTAGATAGAATAGATGTCAGGTTAAATATTCTGTAATTTTAACTTTCTTATAATTTTTTATTTCTTAAGTTAGGCCACATAAGCATGTAAGAAAATTGGTGATCGTGCACATACACACACAGGGGGAGTGAGAAAAATTTAAGATATATATTTTTTTAACAAATCGTACTATACAACTGACAATCATACTATACGATCAATTATTTGAAATATTATTTTTAAAGGCTAAATGAATCATTAATTTTAATGAACTAATCATATTTTATAATGCTTAGCATACTGTATGATTTTGTTTGATCTATAAACCCTAGCCAATATATAAATTAAGTAAGAAATTTGAAAAATGATTTTTAACTAATCGTACTGTACGATCCTAATCATACTATATGACATTTTGAATTCTTGCTTAAATTATCTACTATAAGTAGTCAATCAAATCATGGTTAATTAATTATGGATAATCATACTATAAGAACTTAATCGTATCGTATGATTGATAGAGTTGAAATTTGGTCATCCCAAATATCATACCAAACGAAACTGTAATTTTTTGAACTAATCATATTATACTATGTTTACATCATATTGGATGACCTATTGGAAATCAATTGACCATATAGTATGATGAGAATAATATGGAATGATTGACAGAGATGATTTTTAATTATCCCAAAAATCTTCTGTATGAATACAAAGAAATTAATCATATCGTACTTGTTGGTTATAGAAGTTTTTAAAGGAGGTTTTTGAAAAGATAATTTTCCTTGGGAAATTTTCGAATTGATTTTGAATTTTAATTCTATAATAAAATATCCCATCAGAAAAGCTATGATAATCTAGATGAATTATCATTAATTTTATATTTTAAGTTTTATTAACAAATTATATATATCCCTAAAGGAAAAAAAATAAAATTCATTATCAATTGTTCGAACATGAAGATAATGATCATTGTTGATCTTTATTTTTCCAAAGAAGATTAATTTGAATTTTGAAAATTGATTTAAAAAAAAATGGATATGGGTTCTAAATCTCCTACGAGTATGAGCCCTCATAGTTAATTACATCGCAGGGAGGTTGAACTCCCTATGAATACTCTTGATTAAAATAACAATGAAAATTTTATTTAGAGTTTTCAAGGATTGAAGTCAAAGGAGTTGAATTTGGAATCTCAATTGGGATTGGATCAAGTTGAAACACTTATTTTTGGAGTCGATGGAGGAGGGGTAGGAGATACTTTGAGATTCTGAAATAATTTAGAAGTACCCCAACCTAATCTAAGTGCTCAGCTTTAAATTTTAAATTAAGAAAATCGTTAATTTGAGCTTATTAATTTATTAGAAATTTTAGATTATATTTTTAGAGGTTGGGGTATGATGATTCAGAATTAATCCTGGATCTTAAATATAAATTGGGCACTAAACCACAGTAGCCCAAACCTAACTAATGTAGTGTAAAATTTGGACTTACCCCAACCTGGATTGAGGAGCTAGCTAACCACCTAGTCGATTAAAATTTATGAGTCTGGTAATTTTTCTGAAAGAATGGTAGGGATATTATTATTAAAATTTTTGAGAATTTGGATCAACATCTAGAATAGATCCTAATTGGTCCCTTGACTTATGTTGGGTGAGAATATTGAAATCAAATGCAATTAAAATTTTAGACACTTTTAAATTTATTTTTAATGCAATGCATGTTGGTCGACTTGATTAAATATATAAAATGTATATGAAGTAGTTTTTGAAAAAGGCTTAACTAAATTTTTTTTCCTAGAGATTGCATAATATCCCCTTGACAGATCTGCACCCTTAAAGGCCAGGTGGTCTACCAGAGCCCACAGGAAGGGAGGTGCATAATATGGAGGAGACGTAAATTAATATGCTTATGCTGATTCAAGTAAATTAATATGCTTATGCTGGCTCCCGGTGGTCCCGTGATTACTTCTTAGATCGCTGGTGGTTCCGGGCTTACTTCTTAGATCATTAGAGTTTTTATATTATCTTAAATTTTTTTATTTAAATTTGAGTAGAAATGGTTTTCACGTACCCTCTCGAGCCTCCACGCATCCAGGCTAAAACATAATACGACATGCAAATCTCTAAAAAACTAAGAACAATAGGTAATTCTATACTTAAGCAAAGTAAATAAATCAAATTCACCAATAAAACTATTTAAATAAATATCCATAGCCAAGTTGCCTGTTTATTTCAACCAAAATTTACATAAATTAAAAGTGGTCAGGCACCACTCATAACAAACTCATATTCTAATTCTAGGATTGATGCAAGTTAGCTTTGAGTGGGATACTCTTTGTCTTTAACTCCTCATCCTCCTCTTCTTTGGGCTCCTTGGATTCATCATATCTAGATAGCCAAATGAAAAAAAAAAAACTCTTCCCCCAAAGGGGAGTTATTCTTTTCACTTTCGGTATTAAAATTATCTAAATTTGGGCTTCCAAATGAAAAAAGACTGTCCCCCTAAGGGATATTCTTTCCACTTTGGAATCCAATTTTGGATACATATATCCAGACTCAACTGTCTTAACTTTCACAACTCAATACTTTAAATAAATTTTATTAGTATTAAAATGTAAAATCTAGACTCTCCTATAAGGTTATCCTAAATAATTGAAAACAAATAAATCATAAGCAGTTTATATATATATGGACAGTAAAAAGAAGTCAATCACACTTAGTCACACTCTTATTTATTTGGGGGGCTAAGCAGTAGAAGCACCTGCATAAAAATTTATTAGTTTAAATCATTATTAATTTAGCTCCTTTTTATTGCCCTACACGAGCGTGGCTACCAACAAAAAATTATATGATCAACTAGATCGGTTCTAACCTAAGGGTAAATTATCATCCATCACATCAATTCATAGATTACCATTAAAGTAAGTAAACACTTAGATCAATCAATTTTCAATCACATCATTGTTTGATTGAAAAATATGATATATAGTTTTAGAAAAGATTTAATTTTCTTTGAGAAATATTTAATTTTTAAAATTTTAATATTTAAAATTGAACGCTTATTATGAATGATATATCACCTCAAAAGGTGAACATATTGTTCCCTAATATGTTTAGATTATAAATCTTTAAATTTATCCTAATTATCATAATCAAACTTGAGGAGAAAAAATATATGATCTCGAAGGATTAATGTGATGTTTAATCCAATGTTTGACTATGCTAATTTAAATAGATGGATCATTAATTTCATAATCAAAGTTACGATTGTAATTGACATATCTATCTAAGGAAATAAGAATCACTACTGATCATTTAATTATGACGATAATGATCATAAGATTTGAATTTCTCAAAGATAAGTAATTAAAGTTTTGAAAAACTTGATTTTTGAAAATTAGATCTGGGTTTCTAAATCTCCTATGAGCACAAGCCTTTGTAGCTAATTACGTCATAGGAAACTAGAAATTTTCTTACAAATACTCTCAATTAAAATAGCGATATAAACTTTATTTAAGAATTTAAGGTTCGATCTCAATGGAGGTAAGGGTTGGAATTTTCAATAGAGAATGGATCAAATTTGAACCCTTATTTCTGGAATCGAAGGAGGAAGGGTAGGAGGTGTTTGGGATTCTGAATAACTTCAGAAACTCCTCATCATATCCTAAATATTGGGCTTAAATTTAATAGAAAGAGATTTTAAGCTTTGAATGATCATTTTTCTTAGAAAGTTGGGATTTAAATCCCAGAGATTGAGGACTTAAGATTAAAAATCTATCTCATATCCTAAGTCTAAAATGGGTACTAAAAATTAGAGACCCAGATCCTAGCTAATGCAATACAATCCTGGACTTACCCCAGCCTGAACTGGGGAGCCAGCTAAACCACCTAGATGCTTCAAAACCATTTATCTGGTCTTTTATGCAAGAGTGTATAAGGAAATTAATTAGATTGAGTTTAAGGAAAGTGGGGCTGACATCTAGAGCAGATTCCTAATTGGCCCCTTGACTTATGTTGGGTGAAATGCTTAAGCTAAAATGTAATTAATATTTTAGATATTTTTAAATTTATATCTAATATAATGCATGCTAGTTGACTCAAATGCTTAAATTAGAATTAAGCAATTTTTGAAAAAGGCTTAAAAATAAATTTTTATCCTAGATTTATACATATCCCCTTGATAGAACTGTACCCTTATAGGCCAGGTGGTCTACTAGAACCTACTGGCGGGGAGGTGCCTAACAAGTGGAATAAAATGCAGCAAATATGCATATGAAAAACTCTCGATGGTCATGGGCTTACTTCTTAAAGTGTTAGAGTTTCTATCTAAACTTAAATCTTTTAATTTTAATTAAATAAAAAAATTTTAGTGTTCCCTCACGAGTCTCCGATCAGGTTCCAGGCTAAATCAAATACGACATGCAATAATCGCCAAAAAAACTACAAAAAGCATGCAATCCTAGTATCACAATCAGCACATCAATGAACTCAATTAAATAATTAAATTAATTAAATTAAAACTCAAATTGAAAGTCCATAGGCAAGTGCCTTTTAATTATACACCCAGGGTCTGCAGAAAAAAATAGAGTGTCCGGGTACCACTAACTACAATCTAAATTCTACTCCTAAGACTCAAGTGACTTTGAGAATGGGTCTTCTCTTTGTTCTTCACTTGTTCTTCCTCTACAGGGCTCCTTGGATCATCGGGTCTAGATATCCAAATGAAAAGAAACTCCCCCTAGGTAGGGTTGTATCTTTTCTCTTTGGATAGTCTAAAATCATCCTAATTTGGATCTCCATCCCCTAAGGGATGTCCCTTCCTCTTTAGATTCCAAATTGATGTTTAAACATCCCATTCTCAAATCACTTTAAACATTATAACTCAATTCAAATTAAATTACATTAATCAAAAATTAAAATCTAGACTTAACTACCTGCAGGGTTATCCCAATAATCAATAGTTAATTTGACATCCCAAGCAGTTAATATTAATCAAATTATCTCAATTAGTTAATATTTGAAATTAAAATACTCAAATCACAGCTACGCTTGGCCATGCTCTTTTGATTTAAAGGGGGTCTTAGCAAATTCTGAAACCCTTGTAGATAATAATGTTAATTTAAAAGCTTAATTATTTAATTACCCCCTTTTAATTTTAATGCCCTGTATGAGCATGGCCAACTGCATAAGATTGAATTAGTATTTAAATCATCTCTAACCTAGAGGTAGATCTAATGTATAAACAATCACAATATAAAGTGCAGTAAATAAATAAATAATCAATTAATTCTACTACTAGCAAATAACATGCAGTGAAAACTTAAAAACCTGGCACACAGTAGAAAAGTAAATATCGGCCTAGCCTAAGACTAGAGTAGGTTGTCCTAATAAACCATCTAAGGTGTGTGTAAAGGTCATGTGGGTTTGATATGTGCTAAGTAGGATCATTAGTTGAAATTGTTTAAAGTTCTAGTTGGTTGAAAGTTTAAGGACAAACTTTTAGTTAAAGTTTAAAGATTAATGATTTAAAATTTTAGGATATATTTTAAAGTGTTGAATGGATACCACTTTTGTTGCTCACCGAGGCCGTGAAATTTATTTCAGCTTCCTTTGGGCTAATTTAATAGCCTCGTAGGCTTGGGTTACCTAGTGATACCTGATATGTTTAAGTGGATTTGATTTGGTTAAGTTTTAAAAGTTAATTAGTTTTTTATTAAAGTTCATTGGTTGCTGATTTTAAGGTTGAATTGATATTTTTTGGATTTTAAAATTATTTGCTTAATATTCTAGAATTATTTGAATTATTTAATATATTTAATTAAATGGGTCAAAAGTTGACATTCTAATTAAGAGTTATTTCTAAAATATTAGTATTTTATTAAAATATTAGTTCTTAATACGATCAGTTAGACTCTAAGTATGCTGGATTTGGATTTTTCTATATTTATTATGAAGGTTTAATGTTTTAACTTGATTTTGACTTAGGTTTGACCAAAAGTTGACTTTTTTTTAAACTTGATTGATTTTTGGAAATTTGACATTTTTAATAAATATTAGACCTTAATATGAGTTGAATGCCCTTGAGTTTGCTCAATTTGAGTTTATTTTAATTAGTTATGAATTTTTAAAGTTTTGTGTATTTATTGAATTTTCAAAATTATTTAATTAAGGGTGTTTTAATGATTTGAGTCCAAATGATCTCCAAACTTCTTAAAATCACCTCCAAAATCAGGAATGATCTAAGGAGGGATTATCAAATGTTTGAGAAATTTTTGGAATTTTTAATTATTTTTAATTAATTAAATATTAATTTTCAATTAAAATTAAATTAAGATCAAATTTGATGTCCAATCAAGGGGCTTTTATTTTTCATTGATAAGGATTGAATTCTGGTTGATTTGAGGTGTTATTTATATTTTTTGATTTAAATTTCATTTATTAGAATTTTTAGATTGTTTTAAGGCTTAATTAGTGGATTAACTAATTAAATATTTTAATTACTTATGAAATAAGAGAAAAAAAACCTTTCTAGGGGCTATAATTGTCACTATGTTTGAATTGTTCAAGTCTTAAATTAGTAGGATGTGAATCCTAATTATTAGAATTTTTTAAATTCTCTAAATGTGTCCTTAATTATTATCCTTAATGACACTAAGTTTAAATGAATTTGAATCAATGTCCTAATTAAAATCAAATCAAGCAACCATGAGCAATAAAATAAAATGACGTAATGTTCTATAGAAAGACTTATAGTAAATTATTAAAGGTATAGGTCATATAATGACCTATGAACTTAAATAATTAACTATAAAAGATTGAACACATCAAACTAAGTTCAAGACATTTGAGGATGTGGGAAACATCCTAAAATCAAATTCAATTCAATTTGAGGGCAAGATCATGCAAAACTTGACTATTATATGCATAAATCAAAATATTACTGAAAGTAAAATATAATTAAACTAAGCATGATCATGACTTAAATTCATTATTCAGTGGAAGAAAACTCCGTGCTGATTCTATAGAACACTAGCTTGCATGAATTGAATTTTAATTGAAATAATTATGAATTTCCAAAAATATAGGTCAAATCAAGACCAATATTTTTATAAATTCATAATATATATGAGATTGCATCAATAGGGCTTGAGAAAATTAGGGGAGATAGAAAGCAAATCCTAAAATAGCTCTGCCAAATTTCAATTCAAAATAGTTTATATATTTTTATTTAAAATTAAAATGAGGTCTTCTGAATAATTGAAATAATTAATAAAAAATTACTCAAAATAATTTTATTTTTTTTAAAAAAATAAACTAGTAAAAATATGAACAAAATGAGCCCAAGAACATCAAAAATGGATCATAAATGAAATTCCTTTGAGTTTTTGAATTTATGGTGTTTTTTTGAATTTATTTTGGGATTTTAAATTTCCAGGTCAAACGGCGGCGCTGACTAGACGCGTGTCGGCAACAAGTTTAGTATGTGAATGGCGACATTCAGCTGATTGTGCTCACTTATCCAGTGCGACAATGATATTAGCCCTCGGATCTAAAAAGCGTGTTGATCCAATGGCTAAATCGAAATTGCGGTTGATCTTGACTCAGAAGGATTTGATGGTCGAGATCAACCCTGTGGTTTCAATGAATGGCATGGATTTAATCAGATGAAAATCCAACTATCCACTGCTTTGATCAAGTGACCAGACAGCGAAAATAATGCCATCACAATCATTGATCCGAAATGAAAAGATCGACGACTATGGTGTCATCTTCCCCAACTACTAGCCCGTAAGCCCTAAATCTAAATTTGATTTCATTTCATAAAATAATGAATCAAAGAGTTTAAAACTTTGGACATAGATAAAATAGGATGTAAGAAAGAGTGGGGAAGAGTTTTCTAAGCTTTTCTTATAATCTTTATGAAATTATTTATGAACCTAAGTAAATACCTACGGTTAGAGTTTTACCATGGTAGGATTGACGAATTTAAATGATTTAGATCTCTCTGAACTTGTGGATTGTCCACGCTAAGTTCTCTTGATGACTTTGAACCTTAGAGATAGATGGATGAAGAGTAGGATCTCTTGGACGGACTTAGCCTCGGCCTGGTATCGACTTCACCGCTTGCGAGCTCCAAACTTCAGGAAATCAATTGGAAAGAGTGGAGGAAGCTCTCAGAGTGTAAAGCAAAAACTCTTTGGCTCCAGGGAATGAGTGAGAGGGGAGAAAGGTTCCTCCTCAATGGTTTTGTCCTCCCATCCTATTCTAAGCACTGGAGGGAAGGAGGATGGCTAGGATCACAGTAGCACCTTTCTTGGATGCTCTACAGCTGTCCCAAGCTGTTAGTATGTCAGTAAGCATGCTACCTCAGGTGAAAATGCCTCTAGGTCATTCCACATGGAGGGGACCACTAGGGACGTTAGGGTCGAGCTAGGAGCGTGGATTCAAGTTGGGTTGGGTCTAGAAAGGGTCTAAAACTTTCCTGGAATGTATTTGAATAGTTGGATAGGCCTGGATTCAATCAAGGAGATCAAGTTGGGTGCTTTGACCAATCAAGTTCCACTAGACCTTTATTGACCCCTTGACTGGTCAAATGGGTCAAGGGATGCTGAGTTGGAGTTCAGAGAATGTATAGGAACTATTTGACTGATTTGCAAAGGGTATAGATGATTAGATCTATTGCATGAATGGGATAACATGTATGCGAGGGAGATTAAAAAAATATTATTGAGTTGACTAAGTCAACTTGACTTGGACTTGATTGACTAATGGTTAAATCAAGTTTAGATTATGGGTTGGAATTTATTTGAAGTTTAATGAGGGTTGAAGTGTTTGAAATGGCCAAAACTTGGCTAAAGCAATAGGTTTGATTAAGGATTAGGTTTGACTAAGTCAAGCCTAGGATGAATTGACCTCAAATGGGTTTGCATAAGTCTGAATCATTGTTTGAAATGGGTTTGAAGGTTTGATATGGGTTGAAATAACCTATTAAGGCTTTAAGGGGGATTTGAGTCAACTTAGGTTGACTTGGTCAACCAGGTTGACCCAGGACCTAGGTTTAGGCTTGATGGGTTTGATTTGACATTTGCAGTCTAGTAGATGAGTTTTCAAAGATTTGAACAGTCCAAATAGTCAAAATGACCATTTAGACCCTTAAATGTCCATTGGGTCCGACTAGGTTGACTTGGTCAACCAGGTTGACCTAGGTTCTAGGAATGGGCTCACCAAGTTTGGTTTAATGTTTGAAACTTACTGGAAGTGGTTGCATTTGATTTGGAGCTCATTTGGTCCAAGGTGATTGTTCATACCCCTAAAGGGGTATTTTAATTATTTTGATCCCTAGTCAACTGAGGGTCAAAGTGAGTCCAAAAAAATGTAGTTAAATGTTCAATGATTTATAATCAAAGGTTGAAAGTGAATGGAGGCATTGGAGAAAGCTCCAAGGTAAAAATCCACTAGGTGATAAGTCTAGTGGGATAGGCCGTAAATATTTGAAGGTTTTACAACCTTTGGAAATTAATTCAACTTTTGGGATTAGAGACCTCAGAATAAACTTAAATTTGGAAGGTTGCCTTTAGAGACATGTCCCATCAGTATGCGATTGACAAAATCTAAATAAGAGGTCAATTGATTGGGGTTTGTGGTGTTTGAAAAATCCCTGGAAAAGGCTTTCAGGACCTAAACCTTTAGCCTTTGATTTTGGGTTTAAATTTTTGGATTTAAGCTAGAATTTTGATTTGAATGATTAGATTTGAATTAACATATCATTTATGATCATTTGGAATGATCATTAGTGATAGGATAGGATTAAAGCTTGATAGGAAGTTATATCAAGTATTTAACTCTTGATTAAACTAGAAGTTGAATTGCCTAGGAGTCTAGGTAGATTTGAAGCTTGAATAGGTTTGATTTGAGGTCTAGGTTAAATTTGAAGTCTAAATAGATCTAGAGTCAGGGCATATCCCAAGGTCTGGACTGCTCTAGAGTCTAAAGTCTAGGAGTATCCTAAGGTCTAATGTTTAGGAGTATCCTAGGGTCTAGAGATCCTAGAGTATGGGATCTAGAATGATCTTAGCATCTAGGTAGATCTAAGATCTAGAGTCTGTGAGGAATCCTAGGGTCTAGAGTAGATCAAAGATTTAAGTAGATTTTAAGGTCAGGATAGGTCTAGGGTCAGGGTAGATCCTAGGGTTGAAAATGATATTAGGATCTAGAAATCCTAAGGTCTGAGGTCTAGAAGAATCCTAAGACCTAAGAATCCTAAGGTCTGAGATCTAGAAGAATCCTAGGATCTAGGAATCCTAAGGTCATGATTAAAAGGATCCTAATGTCTAGAATAGATCCTAAGGTCCTGGATAAGTCTGGAGATTGGATTGATCCTAAGATTTGACTAGATCCTAGGGTTTGGGTCGATCTTAAGGTCTAGATTAATATGGAATTTGGATTGGATTCTAGTGACCTCATACAAAAATGAGGTTAATAAATGGACCCCTAATATGTATAATAAAATGAAGTGCTATTGCACATATTGGCATTGACTGAATAGAATGGTCAAGTTTGGAGTTTTGACCCTAAAGGAATGGAAAGTCTATCCCTGGGGAATCGAGGTTTGAGATAATATTAGGGTAGTGCCAAAGAAGGTGTACTCTACTACTAGTGGATCTAATCCTAAGGGTAGGAGAATCCTAATCTTAAAGGAAGAGAAATCTCGGTGATCGTATAAGAAGAAAGAACTTCTAACTATAAAGGATTGAATTTATATTTGATTCTAAAGAAAAGGAAATCCTAACCCCAGAAGATTCAATTTGAAATGATACTTGGGTAGTGCTGGGGGCAGCGTACTCTACAACTAGTATACCAAATCCTAAGGAAGAAAAGAACCTAGCCTTAAGGAGAAAAAGAGTGGATGATTATATAGTAAGGAAGAATTCCTAACTATAGAAGATCAAGTTTAAAATTTGATACTAGGGTAGTGCCACGAGGGGCGTACTCTACCATTAGTGGCTTTAATCATAAGGGAAGGAACAAGAGCCTAACCTTAATGAGAAGAAAGTGATTTTGGAATTTGACATTGAATCCAGGATGGTGCTACAAAGGACATGCTCCATCAGTAGGGAGTCTAATCCTAAGGCAAGGAAAAGTTTACCCTAAGGAAAAGAGACCTGGAAAATCTTATGGGAAGAGAGTATTGCTTCCTATAGAAGATCAGGCTTAAATTTTTTAATTTTGAAACTAGGATGGTGCGGCAGAGGGCGTTATCCATCACTAGGAAATTTAATCCTGAGGAAAGAAAACATCTAACCCTAAGGAGAAGAAAACTGGAGGACCCCGTGGGAAGGAAGCATTGCTTCACACAGAATGGTGTCTAGATTTTAAACCTAGGATGGTGCCACAGAACACCTACTCCATCACTAGAAGATCTAATCCTAAGGAGAGAAAGCACGACGACTCACATCTATCCTTAAGGAAAAGAAAATTGAAAAACCCTATGGGAAGGAAGCATTGCTTCACACAGAATGGGGTCTAGATTTTAAACCTAGGATGGTGCCATAGAGGGCGTGCTCCATCACTAGAAGATCTAATCCTAAGGAGAGAAAGCGCGATGACTCACATCTATCCTTTAAAAAAAGAAAACTGGAAGACCCTATGGGAAGGAAGCATTGCTTCACACAGAATTGGGTCTGGAATGATCGTATGTGAAGGAAACTTGCTTCAGATAGAGAATCGAGTTTGGATGATTATATGTAGAGAAAACTAGCTCTACACAGAGGATCGGGTCTAAAATGATCGTATGTGAAGGAAACTTGCTTCACATAGAGAATCGGATCTGGAATGATCGTATGTGTAGAGGAAACTTACTCTACATAGAGGATTGAGTCTAGAATGAGCATATGTAAAGGAAAATTGCTTTACATAGAGGACCAGATTTGGAATGATCGTATGTGAAGGAAACTTGCTCCACGTAGAGGATCAAGTCTGGAATGATCATATATAGAGAAAACTTGCTCTTTATAGAGGATCGGATTTGAAATAATTATATATGAAGGAAACTTGCTTCATATAGAACACCGAGTCTGGATGATCATATATAGAGGAAACTTTCTCTATACAGAGGATCGAGTTTGAGATAATCATGTGCAGAGGAAACTTTCTCTACTCAGAGGATTAGATCTAGATGATCATATGTAAAGGAAACTTGCTCTACATAGAGGATTGAATCTAGGATGATCATGTGTAGAGGAAACTTGCTCTATACAGGGGATCGAGTTTGAATTCTGCAACTTGAGATTTGAATTTGAATTGATTTAGTTTTGAAGTTGACGAGTTTTAAATTTGAAATTTGATTTGATTTTGATTTGTTTAAATTTAAAAGATTTTAAAATTGATTTGATTTGAGTTTGAATTTGGAGATGTTTTGAATTTGATTCGATTTAATTTTGAATTTCAAAAGTTTTTTAAAATTTGATCTTAAATTTGATTTTAAATTTAAAGTGTTTTCAATTTGATTTTAAGTTTGACACTCATCTAGCATGGTACTCCCCGAAGAGACTCCCTAATATTTGAAATTATTGGGTGACATTCTTTAGGGTTGATCAGTTAAAGGGAAACTCCCTCAAAGATCATCATTAGAATGAACGATCTAGTCAACGTTAATTCAAGCTTTCCATTGATCTCACAATGGATTAGGCATGGTCTCCAAAAGACTACGACCAAGTCTCCTACTTGGGGAGTTCTAAAATGACACAACTTATCAAGATCTCGAATCAACCGTAACTTATGAACTTTCAAACTTTATTGAGCTTAATTTGATTTTTATTTGAGGCCCTCGAACTCTTCAAATTAGAGTCGGGCACTCTGCTTAATTAAAGTTTAATTTTGAACCATAAGTCTCAGCAAAGGAAACTACGTCCCTAGATCATAATGATTTAGGACTCAGCACAGGGTGTGGTTTGATTTTAAATGATAATTTCTAGAATTAGAAAATACTCCTCTAGTAGGATTAATCTTGGACCCAGCATAGAGTGTAATTTTATAAAGAAGGCCTTAAAGGAAAGATTCCTATGTGGAAGGACTCACACACACTCCTCAAGGACTAGATTTAAATTTTCATAAAGAGTAGAAGATTCATTCTTCTTATTAGAAAACTTCCTCTAGCTATTTGGACCCTGTCAAAACGACAAGCAGGAATAAATTTAGAAGTATAGTGGAAAGTTGAGTGACTCCAACTGACCTGAAAATGTTTTAGGATTTAGGTTTTGTTGACCCAGCCTGAGTTTCGTAGAAACTAAACAGGGGTCTCCCTTAAATATTTTGAATTAAAATTAATTTCAAAGGGTTGTAAGCTGAATAAAGAAATTTGATCTTTTCAATTCTCTTGCACGAGAGATTTTTTGTATCTTGATAGATTATTGATGCATGATCATTAATCAAAATTTAAGATTTTTTAAAATCAAGAAATTTAAAGTTGACTGGGTCTCTTAAGATTTAAGGATTTAGAAGAAGGGAGCCTCTTTCATTCTTTTATGGTGGCACACTTTGCACATCTTTTGATTTATAGTGCTTTTTGTACTATTTTTTCAAATTTTTTACTCCTTCGTACATCTTTTGACTTCTAGTGCATTTTGTGCATTTCATGATTTTTGGCGCACTTTGTGCATCTTTTGATTTCAATTAAATTTGAGAAGTGGCTTCACTTTCTTTGAATGCCGAGGATATATCTCAAGTATAAGAGAAAAAAACTGACCCTCTTATACAAGGAAAAATAATCCTCAAGGCGGACCCAATCTTTTTGAAAAGAGTATCGACTTGACTTTTAAAAATCATTGAACAAATTTTAAGCATGCAAGAGACATCTATTGAAATAGAAAATTGCAAGAAGATTAAAAAGCTTTTCATTTCACAGGTCAACTTAAGTTTGACATTGATTTTAGTTCAATAATTAAATCAATCTCATAAAAGAGGTGGGAGGGAGGGGCATTTAAACATCTGGTGGAGTCAACTACAACTTTCTCCTACTTAAAACTTAAGGTAGAGGTCAATTTTTATTAAAAAGATTATTCAACTATATCGAAAATTTAAACTTAGTACACTTGACAAATTAGAAATTTTTTCCTTAAAATGTTGCTAATCTAGGTGGTAAAATCCCAGCAATATGGAATTAGATTCCTATGATCTCCTTAGATGGAGAGACTGTTATAGGATTTGCACTATTCTTAGAAGATGTTGCATCATTTTAATCAAAATATTTATCATTATAGGACCCCATTGAAAATTAAATTTTGACGGAATCACTCTCTGATACAATCATAGATTATTTCCCCTCTCCTATTACTAGTGGTCTAGTAATTAGGAGAGTGGCCCCCCGAGTGGTTTTTACATGTGCTCCTCTATAGGTGATGTAGTGGGACACGTATAAAAATGTGGCCTAACATCTTCTAATAGAGCGGAAGGGTCATAACCTTCAACTGGGGGCCTAGGGCCTAGTACTAGTGTTTGTTTAGTTCTAGCTTGATTGATTCTCGTTGTGTAGTAGTCAAGAAGGTGTATTGAAGATCATGCTCCCATTTCTACAACCTCCCTCCTTTGAGTAACAGGAGAAGAGTGGAACTGATTTCCACCAAGGAAGGGGTACGTAGAAGGAGCAACGAGCTCTTGACGGGTCTTAATATTATCTTGCTATAAGGCTCTCAACTCAGCAGCCTTTCTAGTCTTAACAACCTTCTTTCTGACTCTTCGAAGGTAGTTCTTCCACTTATTCTTGCTAGCCCAAGGGGTGTTAGAACTTGATCCGATCTTAGACTGAGATGGTAGCTCTTCTATCGTTATTGGCTTCTAATTCTTATCCACCTAAGCAGAGGGTACAGTGGGTAAAGGGGCGATAGTGACCTCCACCTCGGAGATGGGAGAGTCAACTCCTGACTCTAAAGTAATCTCAATTAAGGGGATATCCCTTTGTATTCTTGCAGACAGATAGGGCTCTTCTCAAATTTAAGAAATGATTTCAAGATTGAACTTGAATTTGAAATGGAAATTAAGTTTGAACTTAATGTTGAAGTTGTGGTTAAAGTAAAAGTTGGATTTGAATTTGAATTTGAGGTTAAAGTCAAATGGATTTTCTTCAAACTTTGTAACTCAACATGCTGAGTTTCACTCAATCATGTAGGTTCACAAAATTGATATAAAAAATCTAGGGGTTGGGCTCGACTCTTTTCATTTCATCAATTGACTTGGGTCAAAATGTCAAAGCCCGAATTTAAGTTTGGAATCAAATTTAAAGTTAAATTCAAAGTTAGAATCAAACTTGAATTCTAGGTGAAAGTTGAATTTAGACTTAAGGTTGAATTTAAATTTGAATCTTGAGGTTAAAATTGGATTCGAATTCAAGGTTGAAATTGGATTTTAATTAAGATGGAATTTGAGTTTGAAATTGGATTTAAACTCAAGGTTGGAAATGAACGGATCTTCTTAGAATTTGAAACTCAACATATTGAATTTTATTCAAATATGCAGGTTTATAAAATTAACCTGAAGATCCTAAGAAATTAGGCTTGGCTCTTTTCACCGCACCAAGTGATTTGGGGATAAAATATGAAAGCCTAGATTTAATAGGAATTTTGAATTTGAGTTGCATACATTCAACTATAATAAAATATTATAGAAGACACATGGCAATGATGATTGAAGTTGATTTGAAAGATTTTTCTTCACTTTTGAAATTCAAAATGTTGAGTTTTATTTTCAACATAATGGTTAACAAAAATTATTGGAGAAATCTGGAGACCTTAACTGGACTCTTTCATTGCACTGACTAGCTTAGAGTGAAATGTCAAAATTTGGATTTGATTAAGGGTTTGAATCTGGGTTTTGAGATTGAGGGATTTCCTGTAAACTATGAAACTTAGCATGTAAAGATTTATTTGAGCATACGAGTTTTCAATATATACAGGAAGATTTTGAAAAGCTCGGCTTGACTCTTTCACTCTACCAATAAACTTGGAGGCAAAATATTAAAGCCAGACTTGGAGGGAGGTTTCCAACAGTCACCTCTCTTTTCACATGTCTTAATTGAGTTGGTCACACTCACTCGAGAGAGAAATGGGTAGAGGGACCAATGGAAGAAAAGGTAGCCAAAACTATCGATGTAATAAAATTTGTATCGCTCTTAAAGATGGACAGAGAGATTGTCCCTAACGAAGTTGCCATTTTTTGTTTGATTGAAAAATATAATATATAGTTTTAAAAAAGATTTAATTTTCTTTGGAAAATATTTAATTTCTAGAATTTTAATATTTGAAATCGAATGCTTATTATGAATGATATATTACCTTGAAAAGTGAACATATCGTTCCCTAATAAGTTCAGATTATAAATCTTTAAATTTATCTTGATTATCATAATCAAACTCGAGGAAAAATAATATATGATCATAGAGGATCAAAGTGATGTTTAATCTAATGTTCGACTATGCTAATCTGAATAGATGGATCATTAATTTCATAATTAAAGTTACGATTGTAATTGACATATCTATCCAAGGAAAGAAGATTTTAATCACTATCGATCTTTTCAATATGATGATAATGATCACCAAATTTGAATTTCTCAAAGATAACTAATTAAAGTTTTAAAAAGCTTGATTTTTGATAATTAGATCTTGGTTTCTAAATGTCCTATGAGCGCAAGCCCTCGTAGTTAATTAAATCATAGGAAACTAGAAATTTTCCTATAAATACTCTTGATTAAAATAGTAATACAAACATTATTTAAGAATTTAAGGTTTGATCTCAAAGGAGGTAAGGGTTAGAGTTTTCAATAGGGAATGGATCAAATTTGAACACTTATTTCTGGAATCGAAGGAGAAAGGGTAGGAGGTGTTTGGGATTTTGAATTACTTTAGAAACTCCCCAACCTATCCTAAATATTGGGCTTGAATTTGATAGAAAGAGATTTTATGTTTTGAATGATCATTTTTATTAGGAAGTTGGGATTCAAATCCCAGAGTTTGAGGACTTAAGATTGAAAATTTGCCTCGGATCCTATGTCTAAAATGGGTACTGAAAATTAGTGACCCAGATCCTAGCTAATGCAATGCAATCCTGGACTTACCCAGGCTTGAATTGGGGAGCTAAACCACCTAAATGCTTCAAAATTATGTATCTGGTCTTTTATGCAAGAGTGGATAAGGACATTAATTAGATTGAGTTTAAGGAAAGCGGGGCCGACATCTAGAGCAGATTCCTAATTGGTCCCTTGACTTATGCTGGGTGAAATGCTTAAGCTAAAATATAATTAATAATTTAAATATTTTTAAATTTGTATCTAATGTAATGCATGCTAGTTGACTCGAATGATTAAATCAGAATGAAACAATTTTTAAAAAGGGCTTAGAAATATATTTTTATCCTAGATTTGCATAGATCCCCTTGACAGAACTGCACCCTCATAGGCTAGGTGGTCTACCAGAACCAACAGGCGGGGAGGTACCTAACAAGTAGAAAGAAAATGTAGTAAATATGCACATCAAAAACTTCCGGCGGCCCCGAGCTTACTTATTAAAGTTTTAGAGTTTCTATCTGAGCTTAAATCTTTTAATTTTAATGAAATAAAAAAATTTTAGCGTTCCCTCACGAGCCTCCGATTGGGTTACAGGCTAAATCAAATACGACAAACAATAATAGCCAAAAAAATTACAAAAAGCATGTAATCTTAATATCTCAATCAGCACTTCAATCAACTCAATTAAATAATTAAATAAATTAAATTAAAACTCAAACTGAAAGTCCATAGGCAAGTGCCATTTAATTATAAAATTCAAGGTCTGCAGAAAAAAATAAAGTGGCTGGGTACCACTGACTACAACCCAGATTCTCCTCCTGAGACTCAAGTGACTTTGAGAATGGGTCTTCTATTCGTTCTTCACTTCTTCATCCTCTGTGGGGCTCCTTGGATCGTCGGGTCTGGATATCCAAATGAAAAGAAACTCCTAGGTAGGGGTGTTATCTTTTCTCTTTAGATAGTCTAAAATCATCCTAATTTGGATCTCCAAATGGAGAGAAACTCTCCCATAAGGGATGTCCCTTCCTCTTTGGATTCCAAATTATATTTTTAAACATCCCATTCTCAAATCACTTTAAACATTATAACTCAATTCAAATTAAATTACATTAATAAAAAATGAAAATCTAGACTAAACTACCTGCAGGGTTATCCTAATAATCAATAGTTAATTTGACATCCTAAGAAGTTAATATTAATCAAATCATCTCAATCAGTTAATATTTGAAATTAAAATACTCAAATCACAGCCACGCTTCGCCATGCTCTTTTGATTTAAAGGGGGTTATAGCAAACTCTGAAGCACATGTAGAAAATAAGGTTAATTTTAAAGCTTCATTATTTAATTTCCCCCTTTTAATTTTAATGCCCTATATGAGCATGGTCACCTGCATAAGATTGAATTAGTATTTAAATTATCCCTAACCTAGGGTAGATCTAACATACAATTAATCACAACGTAGAGTGCAGTAAATAAATAAATAATTAGTCAATTTTACTACTGGCACTGAAAACTCAAAAATAAGGCACACAGCAGAAAAGTAAACATCGGCCTAGCCTAAGACTAGAGTTGGTTGTCCTAACAAACCATCTAAAGTGTGTGTAAAGGTCATGTGGGTTTGATATATCCTAAGTAGGATTATTAGTTGAAATTATTTAAAGTTCTGGCTGGTTGAAA
Source organism: Dendrobium chrysotoxum (assembly GCA_019925795.1). NCBI lineage: Eukaryota > Viridiplantae > Streptophyta > Magnoliopsida > Asparagales > Orchidaceae > Dendrobium > Dendrobium chrysotoxum. The sequence goes on from CM034307.1 coordinate 19,359,703, forward strand.
GGTTTAAGGAGAAACTTTTAATTAAAGTTTCAATATTAATGATTTAAAATTTTAGGATATATTTTAAAGTGTTGAATGGATACCACCTTTGTTGCTCACCGAGGTCGTGAAGTTTATTTCACCTTCCTTGGGGCTAATTTAATAGGCTCGTAAGCTTGGGTTGCCTAGTGATACTCGATATGATTAGGTGGATTTGATTTCGTTAAGTTTTGAAAGTTAATTAATTTTTAATTATAGTTGATTGGCTTCTTATTTTAAGGTTGAATTGATATTTTCTGGATTTTTAAATCAATTGCTTAATATTCTGGAATTATTTGAATTATTTAATATATTTAATTAAAGGGGTTAAAAGTTGACATTTAAATTAAGAGTTAGTTCTATAATGTTAATATTTTATTAAAATATTAGATCTTAATATGATCAGTTAGATTGTAAGTATGCTGGATTTGAATTTTTCTATATTTATTATGAAGGTTTGAAGTTTTGACTTAATTATAACTTAGGTTTGACCAAAAGTTGACTTTTTTTACATTTGATTGATTTTTAGAAATTTGACATTTTTAATAAATATTAGACCTTAATATGAGTTGAATGCCCTTGCGTTTGCTCAATTTGGAGTTTATTTGAATTAGTTATGGATTTTCAAAGTTTTGTGTATTTATTGAATTTTTAAAATTATTTAATTAAGGGTGTTTTAATGATTTGAGTCGAAATGATCTCCAAACTTCTTGAAATCAACTCCAAAGATCAGGAATAATCTAAGGAGGGAATATCAAATGTTTGAGAAATTTTTGAAATTTTTAATTATTTTTAATTAATTAAATATTAAATTTTAATTAAAATTAAATTATGATCAAATTTGATGTCCAGTCAATGGGGTTTTATTTTTCTTTGATTAAGGATTGAATTCTGGTCTATTTAGGGTGTTATTTATATTTTTTTAATTTAAATATGATTTATTAGAATTTTTAGAAGTTTTGAAGGCTTAATTAGCGGATTAATTAATTAAATATTTTAATTACTTATAAAATCAGAGAAAAAAACCTTTCTAGGGGTTCTACATGTCACTATGTTTGAATTGTTCAAGTCTCAAATCAATAGGATGTGAATCCTAATTATTAGAATTTTTTTACATTCTCGAAATGAGTCTTTAATTATTGTCCTTAAAGTTTAAATGAATTTGAATCAATGTCTTAACTAACCCTTTGGACACTAATTAAAATCAAATCAAGCAACCATGAGCAAATAAATAAAATGACTTAATGTTCTATAGAAAGACTTATAGTAAATTTTTAAAGGTATAGGTCATATAATGACCTATAAACTTAAATAATTAACTATAAAAGATTGAACACATCAAACTGAATTCAAGACATTTGAGGATGTGGGAAACATCCTAAAATCAAATTCAATTGAATTTGAGGTCAAGATCAAGCATAACTTGACTATTATATACATAAATCAAAATACTAATGAAAGTAAATTTTAATTAAACTAAGCATGATCATGACTTAAATTCATTATTCAGTGGAAGAAAACTCCCTACTGATTCTATAGAACTCTAGCTTGCATGAATTGAATTTTAATTGAAATAATTATGAATTTCAAAAATTCTAGGTCAAATCAAGACCAATATTTTTGTAAATTCATAATATAGATGAGATTGCATCAATAGGGATTGAGAAAATTAGGGGAGATAGAAAATAAATCCTAAAATACCTCTGCCAAATTTCAATTCAAAATAGTTTATATATTTTTATTTAAAATTTAAATGAGGTCTTTTGAATAATTGAAATAATTAATAAAACATTACTCAAAATAATTTTATTTTATTTTTAAAATAAACTAGATAAGAATACAAACAAAATGAGCCAAAGAACATCAAAAATAGATCATAAATGAAATTCCTTTGAATTTTTGAAGTTCAGGGTGTTTTTCTGAATTTATTTTGGAATTTTAAATTATCAGGTCAAATGGCGGTGCTGATTGGACGCACGTCGGCACCGGTTTGGCTACACGAATGACGGCAGTCAGCTGACTGTGCTCACTTATCCAACACGGTAATGATATTAGCCGTCAGATCTAAAAAGTGTATTGATCTAATGGCTAAGAGCGAAACTACAGTTGATTTTGATTAAGAAGGATTTGACGGTCGAGATTAATCCTGTGGTTTGAATGAACAGCATGGATTTAATCAGATGAAAATCCAGCTATCTGCTACTTTGATCTAGTGACCAGACAGCAAAAATAATACCATCACAACCATTGATCCGAAACAAAAAGATTTGACGGCTATGGTGTCATCTTCCCCAACTACTAGCCCGTAAGACCTAAATCTAAATTTGATTTTGTTTTCTTAAAATAATGAATCAAAGAGTTTAAAACTTTGGATGGAGATAAAATAGGATGTAAGAAAGAGTGGGGAAGAGTTTTCTAAGCTTTTGATGCAATCTTTATGAAATTATTTAAGAACCTAAGTAAATACCTTGGTTTAGAGTTTTATCGTGGTAGGATTGACAGATTTAAATGATTTAGATCTCTTTGAACTTGTGGGTTGTCCTCACTAAGTTTTCTTGATGACTTCGAACCTTGGAGATAGCTGGATGAAGAGTAGGATCTCTTGGGATGGACTTAGCCTTGGCCTGGCGTCGACTTCGCCGCTTGTGAGCACCAAACTTCAGGAAATCAACTTGAAAGAGTGGAGGAAGCTCTCAGAGTGTAAAGAGAAAACTCTTTCTATCCAGGGAATGTGTGAGATGGGAGATATGTTCCTCCTCAATTGTTTCGTCCCTCCCATCCTACTCTAAGCGCTGGAGGGAAAGAAGACAGTTAGGATCACATTAGCACCTTGCTTGGATACTCTAAAGTTATCCCAAGATGTTAGTATGTCAGTGAGCATGCTACCTCAGGTGAAAATGCCTCTAGGTCATTCCACATGGAGGGGACCACTAGGGATGTTTGTTACAAATCTGGATTTAGGGATTACAATTTTGATGATAACAAACATTTTTGTGTTCTGCTTTGATTGGCTAACATTTCAAGTACAAAAGATCAAATGTAATCCAAGCCAACTCAAGATTGAGTCCGTGTGTGTTTAATTATATTTTTTCCCTTTTTTGAGTCAAATGTAATGTAATTGATCCCTTAGTTAAGTAACCTTGCACACATACACTCAGGGGGAGAGTTTTAGTGAGTTAGAGTTTCTATTTTCAATTTTTGTTCATATCGTCCTAGACGATATTCATATCGTCCTGAATGATCCAATGAAAATAGAAACCCTACTTAGGGCGACCATGTTAAGTCGATTTGATTAAGCAGATCGTTTTGGACAATAGACCCATCATACAGGATGATATGCTCAAATCAGAAATTCTCAGCCGCCAGATCAAGTTAGGCAAGTTTTTATTTTTAGACATTTAGTCTAATCATCCCAAATGATACGTGTATTGTCCTGGACGATCCTTCACAATCATGCCTAATTTAGTCTGGTGATTAAAAAAGTAATTAATATTTGATTGATATAATTATATCATCCTGTACGATCGTAATATAATTCGGGATGATACATGTAAAATCCTGACCATCCAGAGCATTTCACCTGGACGAACCGAACTATCTTCTAGATGATATGCCCAGTTTTAAACTAATCATATGGCACGATCGTAATATCATCCCGAACAATCAAGTCATTTTAAGATCTTCCAGGATGTTTTGGCTGCTGAACAGAGCTGTGTGTAGGATGATTTTGTCATTTTTGAACTAATCATACAGGATGATACACTTACCATCCTGGATGATCAAGTCATTTTGAAATCATCCAGCACAAGTTTCCCTAGACGAACAGAGCTGTGTTCTAGACAAAATTTCTGATTTACACTAATCTTCCCAGACGATCGTAGAATCGTATGGGACAATCAGAACAAATTATTCTACTAATCGTCCAGAGAAACTAGATCATCCAGGCTGATTCATGTGATTTTGAACTGATCATACAGGATGATCCTTTGATTGTCCTGGACGATCTTTGATAACCAGTTGAGATTTTGGGCAATTTTTCAGCCCTCCTATTAAAGATCTTTTTCTTCCATCAAGAAAAATCTTTTGCCACTTTCCTTATCAGAGAAAACCTTGAGAAAGAGAGAGAGAGCTTGGGAGAGTGAGAGAGGATCTTTTGAGCAGGAGTTTGTGAGGTGTTCACAAAGGTTGCTCCAAGTAAGGATCTGAGTCATCTTCTCCGGTCGTCGTCTCTTATCTTGTTGGTGGGTCTGCAAGAAGATCTGGGTTCTCTACCTGCTTCAGGAGGAAGCGAAAGGAGTCTAGATTCTCTGCCTGCTTTAGGAGGAAGCCAAAGGAGTTCTGGTTCTCTACCTCACTAGGTTGGTGGAAAGGAGTTTTAGTAGAGGCTTCTCCGCCTTACTGTGGGAGCAGAAGGAGAGTCACTTAGTGTTAGTGCAATACCTGGAAGGGAGGCTCCGGGGAGTGGATGTAGGTCAAGTTGACTGAACCACTATAAAATCTAGTGTATTCTTTCTGATTATTTTCCGCACTTACTTTTTTGTTGATGATTGTGTGATTGCGATTGTTATTCTGTTATCGTTGAACATCTCCAAATCATCGCGTAATTGTAAACATTTTAAAACATTCAAAAAGATTTTCTAAATCATTGTTTGCCTATGAATTTTTAAAACTACCAATTCACCCCCCCCCCCCCCTCTAGGTTAGCCTCGGGAATAATTCATAAGGGCTTAACATCCCTAATGAACTTTCAAGTGGTATCAGAGCGGTATTCATAAAATCAAGTTTTGAAAAACTTTTGAATTCTATCCATGGCTAACTTTGGAAATAGAAATACTTATGAAGGTTATTCAATTACTCATCCACCTTTGTTTGATAATATACCGTTTGATTTTAGAAAACACGCATGTCCACTTTTACAATCTATTGATTATCGCATGTGGATGGTTGTTAAAAATAGTTATGAAGCACCTCATAGACTTGTAAATGGCATTAAAACTAAACTTCCTTTTACTGAATGGACATTTGGGAATTGTGATTTAGCATAACTAAATGAAAAATATTTGAACTATTTTTTCTGTGCTTTGAAATTTGAAGATTACATGGGTATTTTCACTTATATGACTGGTAAAGAAATTTGGGATAGATTATGTATTACTTATAAAGGTACATCTGAAGTTACGCAATCCAGATTGAATATCTTGCTTCACGACTATGAACCCTTTCGCATGAAACCTAGTGAATCAATTTCTGAAATGTATACTAGGTTCACTCAAATTGTCACCTCCCTGCATGCCTTAGGAAGAGAGCTTACTAATTATGAAAAAGTTAACAAGATTTTGAGATGTTTTCCTTCTTCCTATGATGCCAAGATAACTGATCACTGAATCTAAAGATTTGAATGCCTATTATATTGATAACTTACTTGGATCACTCATTACTTATGAGCAAGGAGTGAACCAAAGATAGCTTAATGTAGGTGAGAGAAAGAAAGAGAAAACTGTGGCGCTGAAGGCCAATGATACTGATACTGATTCTTTCGAGTCTAATAGCGATGATGTTGCCTTAATCACTAGGCAATTCAAAAGCTTTCTAAGGAAGAAACACAAGAACTTTCAGAAGTGGAACAAAGATAAGAGTAGTAGAAATTTTAAAGGTTCATCTGATACTATTTTCTTTAAATGTAGGAAGCCTGGACATATAAAGGCTGATTGTCCTATACGTAAGGCTCACCCAAGCAAGGAGAAGGGTGAGGAGAAACCCAAGTTCTGGAAGGATAAGAAGCAGATTCAAAAGGCATTCTAGGTAGATTTTGTATCTGACTCGTCTGAGGCTGAAGCTGAAGAGGAGACTACGAACTTGTGTCTAATGGCTGATGATCATCCTGGTCAGTCTGATCAAGAAGAGGTATGTAAGCTAACCTATGATCAATTACTAGATGTTTCTAAGAAAACTTATTCATTATATAGGAAACTTAAGAAAACCCATGCCAGCCTGAAATTAGATTTTCTTGAATTTACAAACAGAGCATGATGTTATGATTAAGGATCATTCTACACTTGATAGTAATCACATGTTCTTACTTGATGAATTTGATGAATTGAACAAAAAGCATTCTCAACTAATTGTTGAGCATGAGTTATTAAAAATATTGCATGTTGATTTAGAAAATGCTTATAAAGAACTGGACATTATGGCATGTAACTTAACTAGTGATGAGCATTATTTGAAATTTGAAATTGCTAGTCTCATAAAGGAAAAATAATTTCTAAGACGGAAAATTAGTGCTTTTGAGAAAAATGAAACACCTCCTACATTTGCATAGTTTTATGCATCTCCATCATTTGAAGAATCTAATTTAAAATCATCAAAGCATGTTTCATTCAAACCTAGGAAGAGGCACTATCACTCATGTAGATTAGTTAACCCTTTTCCTGGCATTAGATGTTTTTCTTATGGCATGCTTGGACATATCTCTCACACTTGCACTGTTCACCATAGTACACATTGGGTGTGGAGACCCAAATTGTATGATTCATAGCCCAACACACATGCATTGCATTCTTCTTTTCGTAAGAAGGAACCCAAACCTATTTGGGTTCCTAAATCTGATGTTTGATGATTTTGTAGGGGTGCTCTCATAAAAGGCCTTGTGAGAGTATGTGTTACCTGGACAGCAGATGTTTAAGACGTATGATGGGAGATCCAAATAAGTTCATTTTACTGGAGACCAGAGCAGGAGGCAAGGTTACACTTGGAGATAACACCACCAGGAGGGTGGTAGGAGCAGGTATAATTGGTGATTCACAAAATTTCATTATTGACAATGTTTTACTTGTAGATGGATTGAAACATAATCTGCTAAGTATCAGCTAACTATATAATAAAGGCTTCAGCATAAAGTTACTGCCTACTTGCTGTATTATAAGCTTAAATGATAAAATTATTTTGTAGGGAAAAAGGGTCAACAATATCTACATGCTGGATTTAAATTGCTTTAAACATGATATTACTATTTGCTTAAAAATTGCTACTGATGAGTCTTGGCTATGGCATAGGAGGTTATGTCATGCCAGTATGAAAACCCTTAGAAGAGTCACCCAAAAGGACTTAGTTAGAGGTGTCCCCAAGCTTACGTTCACTAAGGACCACCTGTGTGATGCCTGTCAATTAGGGAAGCAAGTCCACTCCTCTTTCCACTCAATTAAGGACATCAATACCTCTAGACCTTTAGAAGTCCTTCACATTGATTTGTTTGGACCCATTAGCACTGCCAGTTTAGGGGGGGAGTCTATGGATTTTTTATTATTGATGATTACTCGAGGTTCACTTTGATTAGAACCTTGGATTAGATTTCTATCATATAAATCTGAGTCATTTGATGAATTTAAATCTTTATCCACTTGGATTCAAAAGAAGTTAGGTTGTGAGATTGTGACCATCCATTGTGATCATGGTGGGGAGTTTAAAAATGAGAAATTTAGAACCTTTAGTGAGGATCCAGGGATTAGCCATAACTTTTCATCTCCTAGGATCCCTCAGCCAACGGGGTAGTTGAAAGAAAGAACAGAACCTTAGTCGAAGCTGCTAAAGCCATGCTTACTGAGTATTCACTTCCAAAATACTTTTGGGCTGAAGCGATGAACACTACTTGTTATGTGCTGAATAGGGTGAATGTTAGATCAAATCTGAATAAGACACCTTATGAGATCATTAAGGGTAGAACTCCAAACCTGTCCCACCTTCATGTCTTTGGCTTTAAGGATTTCTTTCTGAACAATGGGAAATCATCCTTAGGAAAATTTAACCCCAAATCTGATGAAGGAGTGTTTTTAGGCTATTCTAGTGTGGGGAAATCCTTTAAGGTGTTTAATAAGAGGACTTTGGTGGTGAAAGACAACTCATGTAGTGTTTAATGAAGCTGATCCTAAGGAATCCCACCTGATTGCAGTTAAGAGAATCCTTAGATATCTCTTAGGGACCCCAAACCTAGGAATATGGTATCCTAGGCACAACACTTCTTTTGAGATTATTGGATATTCTAATTCTAATTTTGTAGGGAATAGGGTGGATAGAAAGAGCACTTCAAGAACTTGCCAATTCATAGGACAGTCTTTAGTCTCCTGGTCCAGTAGAAAATAGAACTCAGTTGCACTTTCCACTACAGAATCTAAGTACATTACCTTAGAAAGTTGTGTGGCCCAAGTCCTTTGGTTGAAGCAATAAGTTTTGGATTTAGGATTACCTGTTGGCATAATTTCAGTTCTATGTGATAAGACCAGTGCCATCCACATTTCTAAGAATCCAATCCAACATTCTAGAACCAAACACATTGATATAAGGCATCACTTCATTAGGGACCATGTTACAAAAGGGGACATTGAGCTGCATCATATAGCAACTAAAAACCAACTGGCTAACATCTTTATTAAACCACTGGCCTTTGACTCATTCAGCATTTTGAAGACCAGATTGGGTGTGATTGACATAAATGCATGAATCTGATGACTGCTGATTTTTTATGTTTCCTATTTTTCATTTTTATTTCTCTTAGTTTTTGTTTGATTTGATTATCTGCTTCCTATTTATTTTTAATCTCTACTATTTAATTTTATTGTTGTTGTTTATTGGATTTGTGTATTTATTTCGATGCGATTTCCTACCTGTTCTTGATTTACCTTTTTTTTATCAGATCACTGCTCACTACTGCTGATAAACTAGATTTTTGACTGAGAGTTTTGCTTAGTTTTTTATTTGAAATCTCATAAGTAGTGATTGACTCCTCTGGATCTGTTTAAGGGAAGAAACATTGATGATTGTTTCTCTTCCTTTAACTCCTTTAATGGTGTATTATTTCATTTGGATAAAAATCTTCTTCAAAATTAAAAAGTTAGTTTTTGAAATAGAGATCTATTTTATCTTTCTACAGTAATCTACCACATATGAATAGTATTTTTAAAGCTTTGAATAATTATTATGTTTTTCTTAATCAAGTGATTGCACTTATCATATGATGTATGATTTTTGTTTTGTGAATTACTCTTCCTTACTGTTGGGAGTGAGTTTTGTTGTCTCTTATGTCTGGAAGGTAATTTCACAGCTGAGATTCTTTAATGATTATAAAAGGAAATAAGCTTACAAAAGATGTGCAAAGTGCTAAACAAAATGAGAAGAGGCACAAAATGAGCTCAAAGATGAAACGATGCACAATGTCCCCAAATTGAAAAGGTACACAAAGTGTATCAAAAATCAAAAGATGCGCAAAGCACCAAACAAATTAAAAAAGAGGCACAAAATGAGCCCACAAAGAAATAAGCTTTTTTCCCTTTCAGATCCTTAAATGTCTTCAAAAAATCTATGTGCCACTTAATATTTTCAAAAGCTTGAGATAAAAAATCATGATTTCTGTTTCTTACTTTGTAATGTTATTATATCAGATATTTTTCTAGAATGAGGCTTGAAAGGATCACTTTTCGAATCTAATTTCTTTTCTTCTGAATTAGACTTTTGTTTGAAAGGAATTTGAACCTTAAGGTGTCTGAGGTAGGAGTTATGAAAGTCAATTTTCAAACTTTTCTGGATTTCAGCATTGTCAATTTTCTTCTTGTTGGCTTTTGAATTGAAAATCAAGGAAAATTCTATTTTACTAGAGCTGATCCAAAAAAAATCAAAAAATCATTTTTTTCACTATTATTTTTCTCATTTCTATTTTTTATTTGATTTGATTTTGGATTTTCCTTTTTTGTGTGTTTTTGGGATTCCTGATCTTCCGTCTCCATCCTTCATCATTTTCCTTTTTTCTTCACATCATCTTGAACGATCTCACACATCCTTGATGATCTACCTATTACAAATCTGGTTTTGATGATGACAAACATGTTTATATTCTATTTTGCTTGGCTAATCCATTTCAGATACAAAAGATCAAAAGCAACTCAAGCCAACTCAAGATTAGGTCAAAGAGTGTCTAAATATATTATTTTCCTTTTCTTGAGTTAATTGTAATGTAATTGATCCCCTAGCTAAGTAACCTTGCACACACACACTCAGGAGGAGAGCTTGAGTGAATTTGAGTTTCTGTTCAATTTTTGTTCAGATCGTCCTGGACGATATTCACATCGTCCTAGACAATCAAGTAAAAATAGAAACCCTAATTAGGGCAACCAAGTTAAGTCTATCTGATTAAGTTGATTGTCCTGGATGATCCATACATCATACGGGATGATATGCTTAAATCAGAAATTCTCAGCCGCTAGATCAAGTTAGGCAAGTTTTATTTTTAGATATTTGGTCTGATCGTCCCGGATGATACGTGTATCATCCTGGACGATCCAGTAAAATCATGCCTAAATTAGTCTAGTAATTAAGAAAAGTAATTAATTTTTAATTAATACGATCATATTGTCCAAGATGATCGCAGGATCGTCCGGGACAATCATGATCGTCTAGTGTGTTTCAGCTGTACGTCCAGAGCGGTGATCAGGATGATTTTGGCACTTTTTAGACTAATAGTACAGGATGATATTAATATTGTTTTGGATGATAAAGTCATTTTTAGGCCGTCCAGCATAAGTTTCTCTGGATGACCAGAGCGATCTTCTGGATGAAAGTCCTGAATTTACACTAATCGTCTCGACGATCGCAGGATCGTACGGGATGATCTAAACAACTTTTTCCACTGATCGTCCAGGCTGAAACAACTGATTTTGAACTGATCGTACATGATGATCTATAGATCGTCATGGATGATCTAGGCCGACCAGTTGAGATTTAGGGCAAATTTTGAGCCCTCCTATAAAAGATCTTTTTTTTTCATCAAGAAAATTTTTTTGCCACTTTCCTTTATAGAGAAACCTTAGAGAGAGAGAATTTGGGAGAGAGAGAGAGGATCTTGTGAGGGGGAGTTTGTGAGGGATTCATAAAGGTTGCTCCAAGCAAGGATCAGAGTCGTCTTCTCCGTTCGTCATCTCTCATCCTGTTGGTGTTCTTTGTGAGAGGATCGTTCGCAAGAAGATCCGGGTTCTCTGCCAGCTTCAGGAGGAAGCGAAAGGAGTTCAGGTTCTCTGTCTGCTTCAGGAGGATGCGAAAGTAGTCCGAGGTTCTCTGCCTGCTTCAGGAGGAAGCGAAAGGAGGTTAGGTTCTCTGCCTCGTCATATCGATGGAAAGGAATTTTTGTACAGGCTTCTCTGCCTTGCTATGGGAGCAGAAGGAGAGTCACTTTGGTTTAGTGCAATACTCGGAGGGGAGGCTCCGGGGAGTGGATGTAGGTCAAGTTGACCGAACCACTATAAAAATCTGATGTGTTCTTTCTGATTACTTTCTGCACTTTAGTTTTCTGTAATTATCTGCTTGGGTGAAATCTGTGTTTAATCTTTTCGTTTGTGTGTTTTACTAGTTTTCGCTATAAATCATCGAAAAGATTTTTACTGTCGCACTCGAATTTTATAAATAACTAATTCACCCCCCTCTTGGTTAGCCTCGGGACTAGTTCATCAGGGCTTAACATCCCTATTGAACTTTCAAGTGGTATCAGAGCGGGATTCATAAAATCTAGTTTTGAAAAACTTTTGAATTTGATCCATGGCTAACTTTGGTAATCGTAATACTGTTGAAGGTTATTCAATTACATGACTGCCATTATTTGATAACATACCTTTCGATTTTTGGAAAACTCGCATGTCCACTTTTCTTCAATCAATTGATTATCATATGTGGATGCTTGTTAAGGATGGATACGAACCACCTTTTAGAATGATTAATAATGTTAAAATTGAACTGCCCTTTACTGATTGAATTTTTGATGATCGTGACTTAGCACAATTGAATGCCAAATGTTTGAACTATTTTTTCTGTGCTTTAAAATCTAAGGATTACATGTGTGTTTCTACTTTTACGACTGGCAAAGAGATTTGGGATAGATTGTGCATCACCTATGAGGGTACAACTGAAGTCAAACAGTCTAGGTTAAACATATTGCTTCATGACTATGAACTTTTTCGTATGAAACCTACTGAATCCATTTCTAAAATGTATACAAGGTTCACTCAAATTGTCACTTCTTTGTATGTCTTAGGTAGAGAACTTATAAACTATGAAAGAGTGAACAAAATTCTTAGATGTTTACCTTCTTCGTATGATGCTAAGATAACTGCAATCACTGAATCTAAAGATTTGAGTACTTACTCTATTGATAGCTTACTTGGATCACTCAATTCTTACGGGTAAGGGGTGAACCAAAGTCAGCTTGATGTAGGTGAGAAGAAGAAGGAGAAAATAGTGGCACTGAAGGCCAACGAGAGTGATATTAGTTCTTCGGGTTTGCCAGCGATGATGTTGCCTTGATCACTAGGCAATTCAAAAGCTTTCTAAGGAAGAAACATAAGAACTTTCAGAAGTGGAACAAGGGTACATCTAGCAAAAATTTTAAGGGTTCATCTGATACTGTCTGTTTTGAATGTAAGAAGCCTGGACACATTAAGGCTTATTGTCCTACACTTAAAGCTCACCCAAGCAAGGAGAAGGGCGAGGAGAAACACAAGTTTAGAAAGGATAAGAAGCAGATTCAGAAGGCATTATGGTCAGATTTTGCATCTGACTCCTCTGAGACTGAAGCTGAAGAGGAGGAAATAAATTTGTGTCTGATGGCTGATGATCATCCTGGTCAGTCTGACCAGGAAGAGGTATGTGAGCTTACTTACGATCAATTATTTGAAATATCTAAAAGAATTCATGCATCGTACATGAAGCTTAAGAAAACTCATGCTAGCCTGAAACTAGAATTTCTGAACTTACAAAAAGAGCAAGAAATTTTAATTAAAGATCATTCTACTGTTGATTACAATCGCATGACTTTACTTGATGAGTTTGATGAATTGATCAAAAAATATTCTGATTTAGTTACTGAGCATGATGCATTGAAAACCTTGCATGTTGATTTAGAAAGAGCTTTTAAAGAATTAGACAATCTGGCAAGTAAAGTGGAGAGTAGCAATGGTGCTTTGAAATTTAAAGTTACAAGTCTTAACAAGAAGAATGAATTTCTGAAAGTGAAAATCAGTGCTTTTGAGAAAAATAAAATAACTCCTACTTTTGTTTAGTTTTATGCACCTCCTCCTTTTGAAGAATCTATGTTAAAATCATCAAAAAAGTTTTATACAGACCTAGGAAGAGGCACTGTCACCCACGTAGATTAGTTAACCATTTTCCTGGTGTTAGATATTTTTCTTGTGGCATGTTAGGACACATTTCCCACACCTGTACTATTCACTGTAGTACACATTGGGTGTGGAGGCCCAAACTGCCTGTTTCACAGCACAGCACACATGCATTACATTCTTCTTTTAATAAGAAGGAACACAAACCTGTTTGGGTTCCTAAATCTGATGTTTGATGATTTTGTAGGTGTGCTCTCACACAAGACCTTGTGAGAGCATGTGGTACCTGGACAACAAATGTTCTAGACACATGACTGGAGATGCAAATCAGTTCATTTTGCTGGAGGTCATGGCTGGAGGAAAGGTTACACTTGGAGATAACACCACTAGGAGGATGGTAGGTTCAGGTATAATTTGTGATTCAAAGAATTTAATGATTGACAATGTTTAGCTTGTAGATGGACTGAAATATAACTTGCTGAGCATCAGTCAACTCTATAACAAAGGATACAACATCAAATTCCTGCCCACTTGCTGTATTTTAAGCTTAAATGACAAAATTGTTTTGCAGGGACAAAGGATCAATAAGGTCTACAAGCTGGATGTAAGTTGCATTAAAGCTAAAAATTTAATTTGCTTAAAAACTGCTGCTGATGAGTCTTGGTTGTGGCATAGGGATTGTGTCATGCCAGTATGAAAACCCTTAGGAGAGTCACCCAAAAGGACTTAGTTAGATGTGTCCCTAAGCTTAAGTTCACTAAGGACCACCTGTGTGATGCCTGTCAATTAGGGAAGGAAGTCCAGTCCTCCTGTCACTCTGTTAAGGATATTAGTACCTCTAGACCTTTAGAAGTTCTTCACATGGATCTCTTTGGACCCATTAGCACTGCCAGCTTAGGGGGGAAAGTCTATGGTTTTTTGATTGTTGATGATTACTCAAGGTTCACTTGGATTAAATTCTTGTCATATAAATCTAAGTCATTTGATGAATTTAAGTCCTTCTCTAATTGGATTCAGAGAATGTTAGGTTGTGAGATCTTGACTATTCATAGTGATCATGGTGGAGAGTTTAAAAATATGAAATTTGGAAGTTTTAGTGAGGAGCAAGGGATTAGTCACATTTTTTTAGCTCCTAGGACCCCTCAGCAGAACGGGGTTGCTCAAAGGAAGAACAGGACCTTAGTGGAAGCCACTAGAGCCATGCTTGTTGAGTATTCACTTCTAAAATACTTTTGGGCTGAAGCGGTGAACACTGCCTGTTATGTGTTGAATAGGGTGAATGTAAGATCAAATCTGAACAAAACACCTTATGAGATCATCAAGGGTAAAACTCCAAACCTGTCCCACCATCATGTCTTCGGCTGTAAGGTTTTTATTCTGAACAACGGGAAATCATCCTTAGGAAAGTTTGATCCCAAATCTAATGAAGGAGTGTTCTTAGGCTATTCAAGTGTGGGGAAATATTTTAGGGTGTTTAATAAGAGGACATTAGTGGTGGAAGAGACAACTCATGTGGTGTTTGATGAATCTAATCCTAAGGTGACTAGAGTTGAGGAAGAAGAAGAGGTAGAAGAGATTACCCAAGGGGTTGAAAATGTAAATCTGGAGGAAAGGGTAGAACCTCAAACCACATTGCCAAGAGATTGGAGATATTCTTCAAGTCATCCTGAAGAACTGATCTTAGGAGGCCCTTCTGAAGGTGTTAGGACTAGGCATAGACTTAGGAAGGAAGTAAACCACTCTGTCTTTATCTCAATGACTGAACCCACCAACATCAATCAAGCCCTCTCTGATGAATTCTGAATCTTAGATATGCAAGAAGAATTGAATCAATTTATAAGAAATGATGTTTGGGAGTTAGTAGAAAGACCTAAAATCAAAGTATAGTGGGAACCAAGTGGGTCTTTAAGAATAAGATGAATAATTTTGGTGTGGTGGTTAGGAATAAGGCAAGATTGGTAGCTAAGGGGTATAATCAGATTGAAGGGATTGATTTTGAGGAGACCTTTGCCCCTATAGCTAGATTGGAAGCTGTTAGAGTGCTACTAGCCTTTGCCTGTTATAAGGGATTTAAGCTATTTCAAATGGATGTCAAGAGTGCATTTTTAAATGGGGCAATAAAAGAGGACATTTTTGTAGAACAACCCCCAGGTTTTGAGAGTTCTCAATATCCAAATCATGTTTACAAATTAAAAAAGGCCTTATATGGATTTAAACAGGCACCTAGAGCTTGGTATGAGAGGCTTAACACATTCCTGCTAGAAAGAAAGTTTGTTAAGGGGAGCGTAGACACCACCCTTTTTCTGAGGAGAGTAGGGGATAACTTACTCATTGTCCAGATCTATGTTGATGATATAATTTTTGGATCTTCTGACAAATATTTATGTGATGAGTTTTCTAAAATAATGAGTAAGGAGTTTGAGATGAGTATGATGGGAGAATTGTCCTACTTTTGGGGTTTAGCATAAGGCAAATGGATGATGGAACCTTTCTAAATCAATCTAAATACACTAAGAATATTTTGAAGAAATATGAAACGAACAAAGCCAAGCCAATCAACACTCCCATGAGCTCCTCTGTTCAGTTAGATAAGGATTCAAGTGGAAAATCTGTTGATCAGAAGAAGTATAGAGGAATAATTGGATCACTGCTTTACCTGACTGCTAGCCGACCTGATATCATGTTTAGTGTTTATCTTTGTGATAGGTTTGAGGCTGATCCTAAATAGTCCCACCTGACTGCTGTTAAGAGAATTCTTAGATATCTTTTAGGGACCCCAAACCTAGGAATCTGGTACCCTGGGCACAACACCTCTTTTGAGATTATTAGACATTCTGATGCTAACTTTGCAGGATTTCGGGTGGATAGAAAGAGCACTTTTGGAACTTGTCAATTCATAGGACAGTCTTTAGTCTCTGGTCCAGTAGAAAATAGAACTCAGTTACACTTTTCACTGTTGAAGCTGAGTACATTGCCTTAGGAAGTTGTGTGGCCCAAGTTCTTTGGTTGAAGCAATAAGTCTTAGATTTAGGATTACCTGTGGGCATAATTTCTGTTATGTGTGATAATACTAGTGTCATCTGTATCTCTAAGATTCTAATCCAATATTCTAAAACCAAATACATTGATATAAGGTATCACTTCATTAGGGACCATGTTACGAAAGGGGACATTGAGCTACATCATGTAGCAACTGAAAATCAGCTAGCTGACATATTTACTAAACCACTGGCCTTTGACTCATTCAGCATTTTGAGGACCAGATTAGGAGTGATTGATATAAATGCTTGATTCTGATGAATACTAATTTTTGATGTGTCCTTTTTATTCTGTTAGTTAGCTATTTGGTTTGATTATTTTCTTTCTGTTATTTTTATTTTTTCTGCTAATTTCTATTTTAACCTTGGTGTTAGTTTGATTTGAGTATTTATTTTGATGTGATTTTCTACCTATTTTTATTTACTGGTTCATCTCTTTTATTTACTGTGTTATATTTTTCAAAATCTGATTACTGCTCACTACTTCTGATAAACTGGATTTCTAACTGAGAGTTTTACCTTCTTTTTATTTGGAAGCTTGTAAGCAGTGATTGATTCCACTAGATCTGTTAAAGGGAAGAAACATTGATAATTGTTTCTCTTCCTCTAACTCCTTTACTGGTGTATTATTTCTTTTGGATAAAAATCTTCTTCAAAATTAAAATATTAGTTTTTCAAATAGAGATTTATTTTATCTTTCTACAGTAATCTACCTCATATAAAAAGTATTTTTAAAGTCTTGAGTCATTATTATGATTTTCTAAACCAAGTGATTGCGCTTATCATACGATGTATGGTTTTTGTTTTTTGAATGACTCCTCCTTATTGTGGAGAGCGTCTCCTATGTCTGGGATGTAATTTTATAGCTAAGATCCTTTAACAATTTTGAGAGGGAGAAAGCTTACAAAAGATGCACAGTGCCCCAAACAAATTGTAAAAGAGGCGCAAAATGAGCCCAAAGCTGAAAAGATGTGAAATGTAGCCAAACTAAAAGATACACAAAGTGTATCAAAAATCAAAAGATGCATAAAGAGCCAAATAAATTGAAAAGAGGCACAAAATGAGCCCAAATCAAACTTTCTTCCCTTTCATATCGCTAAATGTCTTAGAAAAATCCGTGTGCCACTTCATATTTTCAAAAGCTTGAGTTTGAAAATCCTGATTTCTAATTTATTACTTTGCAGCACTATTATATCAGATATTTTTCTTGAACGAGTCTTGGAAGGATCTCTTTTCGAATCTAAGTTCTTTTCTTCTGAATTGGATTTTTATCTTGAAAGGGATTTGCATCTATAAGGTGTCTGAGGTGGGAGTTACGAAAGTCGATTTTCCAACTTTTTCTTGATTTCAGCGCTATCAATCATCTTCTTATTGGTTTTTAGATTTAAAATCAAGAAAAAATTCTGATTTACTTGAGCAGATTGGTAAAAAAAATCATTATTTTTTTTTGTGATTCTCATTTCGAGTTTTATTTACTTTATTTTTATTTTTCATTTTACTGTTTGTGTTTTTGGGATCCCTATATTTAATCTCCATCCTCCATCTTTTTCCTGTTTTCTTCACATCATCCTGGACGATTCACACATCATCCTGGATGATCTTCTTCGTCCTGGATGATCCATCAATCATCCTGGATGATCCATTCAAATCATCCCCACCCTGATCATACTATTGAGAAACACCAATTCTTGGTAATCATCCTGGACGATCCTTAAATCGTCCTGGACGATCCTTAAATCGTCCTGGACGATCCTTAAATTGTCCTTGATGATATGATCCAAATTTTCCTGATCCTGATCAAACGGTTGAGATTGCACCAATTATTGTTCATCGTCCTGGATGATCCACCTCATCGTCTTAGACGATCCAAATTCGGCCCGTCCGACACATTTATTACATATCATCCTGGACGATCCACTTAATCATCCTGGATGATACTTCTCATCAACGAGCATCCGACTTGACTCCTCGGGACGATCGCCTGTGTCTAATCATCCTGGATGATCTCTGATCATCCTGGATGATCTGACCGCCTTTTTGACTAATCTTCCTGGCCTTCATAAATGCTCATATCGTCCTGGACGATCCTGCGATCGTACAGGACGATCCAGCCTATTTTTATTTAAACAGAAGATTTCTTCAGTTTTTTCCGCACATCTCCTTCCTTTCTCCCTCAGTTGTGCTTTCTAATGGCTGGCGGGAAGCGTTCTAGGCAAAAGGGTGTGAGCTCCTCACGAGGGAATGTCGATCCCCACTTTTCCAATACAGCCGATCAGGCTGCTTTCGAGTGATATCTTGAGGTGGGCATCACTCAATCAAAAATAGTAAACCCCCACACCCTTACCTATCCTGTCCTCGATCAGGCTGTTTGTACTATTATTTCTTTTTTTCTGTTTGTCCTCCTCCTTTTAGTGATGTCAAAAGGGGGAGTCAGTTATAGTAGTTTTTGTTTTATGCATTGATCTTATCTTGTAGTATTTATGTCATTTGTAGTTATTTTCCTGTATTGCTCTAATTGTTCAATGAAATTTATTTTTCGATGTGCGTTGGTTGACTCCTAGTTCTTTTATTTTAAACTACTGCATAAATGTTTACTATCATCAAAAAGGGGCAGATTTTTGCAAATCTGGTTTTGATAATGACAAACATGTTTGTATTCTATTTTTCTTGGCTAATCTATTTCAGGTACAAAAGATAAAAAGTAACTCAAGCCAACTCAAGATCGGGTCTAAGTGTGTCTAAATGTATTATTTTCCTTTTCTTGAGTCAAATGTAATGTAACTGATCCCCTAGCTAAGTAACTTTGCACACACACACTCAGGGGGAGAGCTTGAGTGAACTAGAGTTTTTGCTTAATTTTTGTTCAGATTATCCTTGACGATATTCACATCGTCCTGGATGATCAAGTAAAAGTAGAAACCCTAATTAGGGCGACCAAGTTAAGTCTGTCTGATTAAGCCAATCATCTTGGATGATCCATACATCATACAGGATAAAATGCTCAAATTAGAAATTCTCAGCTGCCAGATCAAGTTAGGCAGGTTTTATTTTTAGATATTGTCTGATCATCCCGATGATACGTGTATCATCCTGGATGATCTAGTACAATCATGCCTAAATTAGTCTGTTAATTAAGAAAGTAATTAATATTTAATTGATACAATCATATTATCTGGGATGATTGCAGGATCGTTCGGGACGATCATGATCATCTAGTGTGTTTCAGCTGTACGTCCAGAGCAGTGATCAGGATGATTTTGGCACTTTTTGAACTAATCGTACAGGACAATATCAATATCGTCTTGGACTATCAAGTCATTTTTAGGTCATCCAGCACAAGTTTCTCTAGACGACCAGAGCGATCTTCTGGACGAAAGTCCTGAATTTACACTAATAGTCCCGGACGATCGTAGGATCGTACGGGATGATCTGAATAACTTTTTCCACTCATCGTCCAGAAGAGCAAGATCATCCAGGCTGAAACAGCTAATTTTGAACTGATTGTACAGGACGATCTATAGATCATCCAAGATGATCTAGGCCGACCAGTTGAGATTTAGGGCAAATTTTGAGCCCTCCTATAAAGATCTTTTTCTTTCAATAAGAAAAATTTTTTGCCACTTTCTTTTATAGAGAAACCCTAGAGAGAGAGTTTGGGAGAGAGGGAGAGAGAGAATCTTGTGTGGGGGAGTTTGTGAGGGATTCACAAAGGTTGCTCCAAGTATAGATCAGAGTCGTCTTCTCCGTTCGTCGTCTCTCGTCCTGTTGGTATTCTTTGTGAGAGGATCGTTCGTAAGAAGATCTGGGTTCTCTGCCCACTTCAGGAGGAAGCGAAAGGCGTTCAGGTTCTCTACCTGCTTCAAGAGGAAGTGAAAGGAGTCTGAGGTTCTCTGCCTGCTTCAGGAGGAAGCGAAAGGAGGTTAGGTTCTCTGCCTCACCGTGTCGGTGGAAAGGAGTTTTGGTACAGGTTTCTCTGCCTTGCTGTGGGAGCAGAAGGCGAGTCACTTTGGCTTAGTGCAACACCCGGAGGAGAGGCTTCGGGGAGTGGACGTAGGTCAAGTTGACCGAACCACTATAAAAATTTGGTGTATTTTTTCTGATTACTTTCTGTACTTTAGTTTTCTATGATTATCTGCTTGGATGAAATCTGTGTTTAATCTTTTCGTTTGTGTGTTTTACTTATTTCCGCTGCAAATCATCAAAAAGATTTTTACTACCGCTCTTGAATTTTTTAAATAACCAATTCATCCCCCCTCTTGGTTAGCCTCTGGACTAGTTCATCAGGGATTCACATCCCTATCGAACTTTCATTGACCTCATCCTGGACGATCCATCCATCATCCTGGATGATCAATTCAAATCAGCCCCACCATGATCAACAGACTGGTATGCACCAATTATTAGTGATCATCCTGGATGATCCACCACATCGTCCTGGATGATCCATGTGGTAGCAGTTGGACGATTTAAATTTGGCCCATCCAAATTATTTATTGCATATCATCCTGGACGATCCACCGAATCATCCCGAATGATACTTTTCGTCAAAGGTCATTCGGTTGGACTCCTCGGGATGATCGCCTGTGTCTAATCATCCTATATGATATCTGATTGTCTTGGACAATCAGACGGCTTTTTTGACCAATTGGCCTGGACATTATTATTACCCCTATCATCCTGGACGATCCTGCAATCATCCTGGATGATCCTACGATCATCCTGGACGATCCGACCAAATTCTTTTTAAACAGCCATTTTTTTCAGAATTTTCTCACACATTCTCTTCTAATCCTTCATCCAATCCTTTTCTAATGGCTGGTGGCAAGAGATCCAGGCAACAAGGTGCCAGTTCCTCCTAGGGAAATATCGAACCCCCCTTTCCTGATGCAGCAGATCAAGCTGCCTTTCAATGATATCTTGATGCTGGGATCACGATATCCAAAACTGTGAACCCCCGCACCCTCACCTATCCGGTACTAGATTTGTTCACTCACACCTCCCTCACTTTTATTCTTACTTTGGCTTTTCCCTTCAGCACTGAACTCCTTATGGTTTTCTTTGCTAATCTTCGCATCACCTCTGATTACTCAGCCCTTCAATCCTTTATGAATCAACGACCTGTGAAATTAACCATCCAGGACTTTCATCACATTCTTCAACTGTCCACTTCTGGCGATAAACTTCATATTCTAGCCTCTGACCCTGACTTTGATTGGAGTGTCTCTAACCACTTCCTTAGAAACACCAATGCCCCACACCATGACCAAGCATGTTCCTCCCAAATCAAGGATGCTAGAACAATTTAACATGTCCTTCACTCCTCCGCCATTCCTAAAGCTGGGGACCACATCCACATCACTCCTTTGCTCTCCATGAATACCTACTACATCATGGCCCGTCGTGACTTTAATGCTACTGATTTAATCTTTCGCTACATTGAACAACTAACGACCACTAGGGATCCAAGCCATAGGAGACGCCCCAATCCAGCTTTAGGACATCTCATCCACTATGCCGTTAAAACAAAATATAACTTTTAATATCCAGATCCAGCTAGAATCCCACCTATCTTCTTCTCCAATAATGGTTTCCATGTTTTTCACAGTACTCGCATTCATCCGGAGCCTGCCCCGGATGTGAAGGAGAAGAGGAAGGAGCTGCTCTGGTACCTACACCTGCTCCTCTCAGGATAGAGTCCCCTCTGGATCACCTAGTGCACCGCTTTGACCAGTGGGAGGCTCGCTTTGACTCCTATATGACTCACCAAAAGAAGCAGCACGACCAGACATGGCTTGGTTTGGTAAGCAGTTCACCACCATTCACAGTTACTTTCATCCACCACCACCTCCTCCATCTGATCAGGATCTGCCTCTCTGTTAGGTTATTTTGTTTTAGTTTATTGGGATGTTTTCATTTGCTATTATTTTTTGTCTTTATTGTTCCTCCTTTTTTGATGTCAAAAGGAGGAGTTGTTTTTGTATTATAGTAGTTTCATTTGTTGTTTTTAGTTGTGTCTCTTATTGTATTGAATGTCACTAGTTATCAATGATTAGGAAAATTTATCTTCTCTCGCCTGTGCATTAATTATTGTAATCTGGTTGATTTGAAACTATTAAATAAATATTTGGCATCATCAAAAAGGGGGAGATTTTTATAAACCTGGATTTAGGGATTATAATTTTGATGATAACAAATATTTCTGTGTTCTACTTTGATTGGCTAACATTTTTGGTACAAAAGATTAAATGCAATCCAAGCAAACTCAAGATTGGGTCTACGTGTGTTTAATTGTATTTTTTCCCTTTTTTGAGTCAAATGTAATGTAATCGATCCCCTAGCTAAGTAACCTTGCACACACACACTGAGGGGAAGAGTTTTAGTGAGTTACAGTTTCTATTTTTAATTTTTGTTCATATCATCCTAGACGATATTCATATCATCCTAGACGATCCAATAAAAATAGAAACTCTACTTAGGGCAACCATATTAAGTCAGTTCGATTAATCAGATCATCCTTGATGATAGACCCATCGTACAAGACGATATGCTCAAATCAAAAATTCTCAGCCGCTAGATCAAGCTTGGCTAGTTTTTATTTTTAGAGATTTGGTTTGACTATCCCGAATGATACGTGTATCATCTTGGACAACCCTGCATAATCATGCCTAAATTAGCTTGGTGATTAAGGAAAGTAATTAATGTTTAATTGATACGATCATATCATTCTGGACGATGGCAATATCGTCCGGGATGATACATACAAAATCCTGACCGTCTAGAGCATTTCACGTAGAAAAACTGAACTATCTTCTGGATGATATGCTCTATTTTAAACTAATCATATGGCACAATCGCAATATCATCCCGGATGATCAAGTCATTTTAAGATCGTCCAGGATGTTTTGGCTGTCCGAACAGAGCTGTGTGCCGGTCGATTTTGTCATTTTTGAACTAATCATACAGGACGATACACTTATCATCCTAGACGATTAAGTCAATTTAAGATCATCCAGCACAAGTTTCTCTAGACGAATAGAGCTGTCTTCTAGACAAAATTCCTTATTTATACTAATCATCCCGGACGGTCGCAGAATCATACGGGACGATCAGAACAAATTTTTCTACTAATCGTCCAGAGAAACTAGATCGTCCAAGCTGATTCATGTGATTTTGAACTGATCATATAGGATGATCCTTCGATCATCCTGGATGATCTTTGATGACCAATTGAGATTTAGGATAGTTTTTGAGCCCTCCTATTAAAGATCTTTTTCTTCCAACAAGAAAAATCTTTCGCCACTTTCCTTACCAGAGAAAACCTTGAGAGAGAGAGAGCTTAGGAGGGAGAGAGAGGATCTTGTGAGAGGGAGTTTGTGAGGTGTTCATAAAGGTTGCTACAAGAAAGGATCTAAGTCATCTTCTTCGATCGTTGTCTCTTATCTTATTGGTGGTTCTGTGGTAGGATCGTCCGCAAGAAGATTCGGGTTCTCTGCCTGCTTCAGGAGGAAGCGAAAGGAGTCTTGGTTCTCTGTCTGCTTTAGAAGGAAGCGAAAGGAGTTCTGGTTCTCTGCCTAACCGGGTTGGTGGAAAGGAGTTTTTGTATAGGCTTCTCCACCTTGCTGTGGGAGCAGAAGGAGAGTCACTTAGTGTTAGTGCAATACCCAGAGGGGAGGCTCCGGGGAGTGGACGTAGGTCAAGTTGACCGAACCACTATAAAATCAGGTGTGTTCTTTCTGATTATTTTCCTCACTTACTTTTCTGTTGATGATTGTGTGATTGTTATTCTATTATCATTGAACATCTGCACATCATCATATAACTGTAAACATTTTAAAACATTCAAAAAGATTTTCTAAATTATTGTTTTCCTATGAAATTTTAAAACTACCAATTCACCCCCCCTCTTGCTTAGTCTCGGGACTAGTTTATAAGGGCTTAACATCCTTAACAAACTTTCAATGTTAGGGTCGAGCTGGGATCATGGGTTCAAGTTGGGTTGTGTCTAGAAAGGGTCTAAAACTTTCCTGGAATGTATTTAAATGGCTTGATAGGCCTGGATTCAATCAAGGAGATCTGGTTGGGTACTTTGACCAATCAAGTTCCATTAGACCTTTGTTGACCCCTTGACTGGTCAAATGGGTCAAGGGATACTGAGTTGGAGTTCAGAGAATGTATGGGAACTATTTAAGTGATTTGCAAAGGGTCTAGATGATTAGATCTATTACATGAATCGGATAACATGTATGTAAGGGAGCTTAACCAAATATTTTTGAGTTGACCAAGTCAACTTGACTTGGACTTGATTGACTAATGGTTAAATCAAGTTTAGATTATTGGTTGGAATTGATTTGAAGTTTGATGAGGGTTGAAGGGTTTGAAATGGCCAAAACTTGGCTAAAGCTATAGATTTGACTAAGGATTAGGTTTGACCAAGTCAAGCCTAGGATGATTTGACCTCAAATAGGTTTGCATAAGTTCATTGTTTGAAATGGATTTGAAGGTTTGATATAGGTTAAAATAACCCATTAAGGCTTTAAGGGGGATTTGAGTCAACTTAGGTTGACTTGGTCAACTAGGTCAACCCAGGACCTAGGTTTAGGCTTGATGGGTTTGATTTGACATTTGAAGTCTAGTAGATGAGTTTTCAAAGATTAGAATAGTCCAAATAATCAAAATGACCATTTAGACCCTTAAAGGTCCATTGGGTCCACCTAGGTTGACTTGGTCAACCAGGTTGACCCAGGTTCTAGGAATGGGCTCACCAAGTTTGGTTTAATGTTTTAAACTTACTAGAAGTGGTTGCATTTGATTTGGAGCTCATTTGGTCCAAGGTAACTATTCATACCCCCAAAGGGATATTTTAGTTATTTTGATCCCTAGTCAACTGGGGGTCAAAGTGAGTCCAACAAAATGCATTTTAATGTTTAATGAGTCATAAGAAAAGGTTTGGAAGTGATTGGAGGCTTTAGAGAAAGCTCCAAGGTCAAAATCCACTAGGTGATAGGTCTAGTGGCATAAGCCATAAATATTTGAAAGTTTTACAGCCTTTGGAAATTAATTCAATTTCTAGGGTTATAGACCTCATAAAGAACTTAAATTTGGAGGGCTGCCTCTAAAGACATGTCCCATCAGTATGCAACTGATAAAATCTGAATCAGAGGTCATTTGATGGTGGTTTGAGGTGTTTGAAAAATCCCTAGAAAAGGTTTTTAGGACCTAGACCTTTAGCCTTGGATTTTTTGTTTGAATTTTTGGATTTAAGCTGGATTTCTGATTTGAATGATTGGATTTGAATTCATAATATCATTTATGATCATTTGGAATGATCATGAGTGATAGGATATGATTGAAGTTTAATAGGAGGTTATATCAAGTATTTAAGTATGGATTAAACTATAGGTTGAATTGCCTAGGAGTCTAGGCAGATTTGAAGCTTGAATAGGTTTGATTTGAGGTCTGGGTTAATTTTGAAGTCTAAATAGATCTAGAGTCAGGGCAGATCACAAGGACTGGACTGCTCTAAAGTCTGCAGTGTAAGAGTATCCTAAGGTCTAAAGTTTAGGAGTACCCTAGGGTCAAAAGATCCTAGAGTTTGGGATCTAGAATGATCTAAGGATCTAGGTAGATCTAAGATCTAGAGTTTATGAGGAATCCTAGCATCTAGAGTAGATCTAAGGTCTAGATAGATCTAAGATCTATGTAGATTCTAAGGTCATGATAGGTCTAGGGTCAGGATAGATCCTAGGGTTTAAAATGATATTATGATCTAAAAATGTTAAGGTCTGAGGTCTAGAAGAATCCTAGGACCTAAGAATCCTAAGGTCTGAGATCTAGAAGAATTTACGATCTTGGAATCCTAAGGTTAAGATTAAAAGGATCCTAATGTATAGAATAGATCCTAAGGTCCTGGATAAGTCTGGAGATTGGATTGATCCTAAGATTTGACTTGATCCTAGGATTTGGGTCGATCTTAAGGTCTAGATTAATCTGGAATCTGGATTGGATCCTAGTGGCCTCATACAAAAATGAGGTCAATAATCATGTAATGAAAACTCAAAAAACCTGGCACACAGCTGTAAAAAGTAAACACCGGCCAAGCCTAGACTAGAGTTGGTTGTCTTAGAAAACCATCTAAAGTGTGTATAAAAGGGCTATATGGCTGGGGTAGATCCTATGCTGGGCAATTCGTTAAAGTTATCTAGTGTTAGGGTTTGTTAAAGGTGAAAGAGAATGTTTATGTTTGAGTTTAAATATTAATATATTAAAGTTTAATTTAGGTATATTTTAATGGTTAAATGATTACTACCTTTTTTGCTAACTGAGGCCATGAAGTTTATTTCACCTTTCATGGGGCTAAGCTAATAGTCTTGTAGGCCTAAGTTACCTAGTAGTAACCAGTGTTGATTAAGTTGATTTAGTTGGTTGAGGATTAAAGATTGTTAAAATTAAATTAAATATATTGATTGCTAGTTTGAATAATTAAATTAGAATTTTCTATAATTTTAAGTGAATTATTGAATTTTGGAAATTTTGGAATTATTGGAATTATTAAATGTATTAATTAAGGGGCTAAAAGTTAACTTTTAGAAGTAAAGGGATTTCTAGAATGTGAGTGATTAGACTCTAAGTTTGCTCAATTTGAAATTTTCTACATTAAGTTAAGATTTTTGGAAGTTTTTACTTAGTTTGAACAACAGTTAATCGGAGAGTTGACTTTTTGACTTTGACTTAATTTTAGAGGTTTCATATTTTTAGAAAATACTAGATTTTAATTAGAGTTGAATCACAGTAAATTTGATTAATTTAGATTTTTATAGAATTACTGGTGATTTTTCAAAGTTTGATTATTTAATGAATTTTTAAAATCACTTAATTATAAAGGGGATTTTTTTATCCAAATCAATCCCAAACTTCTTGGGATCAACCCCAAAAGTCAAATATAACCTACGGGAATCTTTCCAAGTATTTAGAAAATTTTTTGTTATTTTTAAATATTTTTAATTAATTATCAATTTTTCTTAAATATTAAATTAAAGTTAAATTAAAGGTCATCTCATAGGGATTTTATTTTTCATTGATTAAATGTTCAATTAGGAGTAATTAGAGGGTTTATGTGGATTTTTAGAATTTTATATGAATTAATTATGAATTAATTAAGGCATTGGGTCAAATCTAAAGGCTTATATTGGGGTCCATAGTTGGTGGACCAAATGGGCACCAATTTTAGTGAAACTTGGGCCATGAATTTACCTAACTTCAAGTCCCAAGCCTACTCAATTTGGTTCCAAGTTGAATCCCCTAAGGTGGTTAACCAAATTACCTAAGGCAACCTCTAGGTTACCTTCAAAAATTCTTAAGTCACTATCCTAGGCTCGGAGGGGGATGAAATCAGTGGCTCTAAACTCCCTAGACTAAACATTATTAAAACACCAAAGCTCAGATCCTAAATCTCATTATAAAGGTCTTTAGAGAAATTTGAAATCAAGGGCTAAACCATGACCCTTGATCATAAACTGGCTAAATTGTGCCCTTAAATAATTCAAACAGGGTGGATAAAATTTGGACATGTCAGTGATATGCCCAAATTCAATCCCCCAAAGTCTCAAGCTACGAGGAGTTTAATCCTAAGAGAAATGCCTAAATTGACCCTAGGATAGTTACTTAAATTAACTAAGTTACCTATATAATCATAACCCGAGACCATAGGGCTTTTGAAGATCTCCCTTAGATCTTTCCAATGAGCCTAAGAACACTTAAATTAGTCAAACGAATTGGGTGATATGATTTTTTGAATATTCCTCTAATTTTTTTATAAATTAAATCCAAATTTACACAATCAAATTATGCTTTTATATGCGGTGTGGTCCAATTAGTGGGGTAATGATTGCCTGCTGATTGAGTAAATATGGAATTGATGATAGCCATTGGATCAAGAATCGGATAGCTGTGATCAAATGAGCTCCAAAACTATGGGATATAGTCCAAACTGTTGATCTAAATCAAGGGTTAGGATTATATCTTCAACCTCCCGCTCGCATCCATAGCCGTAAGCCTTCTCTGGTGTGATTTGGGAGATCCCATTGATGAACTCCTTCAAAATTTCACAGGAAGGATCAAGATGGTAGGGACTTTCAATCCAATAGTGGAAATCCATTTTATTGGAACTTCTCTTCACACTTGACCGGACTACCTATCTACGGAGCTTGGGATGAAAATATTTCTATGTAGAAAGCCCAAATGAATGGGTTTTTCCATCAAGAAGCTTGAGGGAATGATGATGAGCAATTCTCCTTCATACACAAAGGCCAGAGGATCACTAGAGGTAGGACTTCGAGTAAGATATAGACAAATTTCATCAGAGTTTGCTCGAACTACTAGTCAGAGAGGGCTGGGAAGCTGGGGAACTAGAGAGGAATGCTTAGAGAGCTCTGGGGAAAGTTTTGGAATGCTTGGGAGTGAATGAGAAGGTTTGGGTGGGGAGCCCTATTCAAATGGCTTTTATGTCCATGGATGGTCGAGATTGATCGGGCTAACCATTGGATGCTTGGAAACTAGAAGGGGACATCCTCAAGGAGTCCTCTGAGCCCAAAGGAGTCAAACTCAGGCCTTGGAGAGGCTTTGGCTAGAGCTCGTGTAGGGGGGACCATCAAAGATGGCTTTTCATTTGTTCTGGCCACCGTCGGCCACTGGATGGGTCAGGCTTAGGTGGAAAGGTTGTTGGAGGTCTGGTGGACTCATCCAAAAGCTCAGTTGTACAGGACACATCCCAAGTGCTGGAATGAGCTTCGGTCTACCCAAACCTGTATAGTTTGGGTCAACTTGGGTGTGACCTGGGTCGAGTCAGGTGGTAAGTTTGAGGTGGAAGGTGCATTGGGTCAAGGTCTACCCAAAGCAAGTGCTAATTGGATCTAATTGGGTCTGAGGTGGAAGATGGCTCAAGTCAAAGTGGTTTTTTCCACTTTGGGCTAGCCTAGAGGTTAACCCAAGTCAACCCAAGGGTTGGACAGACTGGGGTAGGTGCCTTAGGTCTAGGGTAAAGCTAATGTAAATGTTGAACTGGGATAGTAGGGCCATGGTTGGGAAATGGCTCAACCCATAGTGGTTTTGGCCACTTTAGGTTAGCCCTATTCCCAACCTAAGTTGACCCAAGTGTTGGGTGACTAGGGTAGGTGTATTGGGTCAAGGGGGACCCAATTAAACCATTGGTTTGATTTGATTTAACTAGCATTGAGATTTTGCTCATAGGAGTGTTTGTTTAAAAAGTGTTGAGTTTTTTTTAAAGATTAATTATCTTTGGGTGATTTAATTTCTTGAATTTTAATTTTGAAATTGGATGCATCATTATGAATGATATATCATCTCAGGAGATGAGCATACCATTCCTTAATGGGTTCAATTTACATAATTAAAATTTCATCTTGATTATCACAGTCAAATTCAAGCAAGAATACATATGACCCCGGAGGGTCAAAATGATTATTCACTCATGTATTTAAGTATGATAATTTGGATAAATTATCATTAATTTCATAATCAAATTTACAATAATAATTGATATATCTTTCTAAGGGATTAAGATATCAATTATTATTAGCAATTTTGAAAAAAATGATAATGATCATTAATTTTGACTCAAATTTTTTGAAAGATAATTATATTTTTTTAAATTGATTTTGGAAATTTATCTGGTTACTAAATCTGCTACGAGCACAAGCCTTCGTTGTTAATTACGTCATAGGAAATCAAAATTTTCTACGAATACTCTCGATTAAAATAGTGGTAGAGATTTTATTTTTGGGATTTTAAAGTTTGGTATCAAAGGGAGCAAGGATTGGAAATTCAACTATGATTGGATTAAGGTGAGCAGTTATTTCTAGAGGCCAAAGGAAGAAAGGTAGGAGGTGCTTTGGGATTCTGAAATATTTTAGAAACACCCCAGCTTATCCTAAGTGTTGGGCTTAAATTTAGATTGAAAGAGATTTAATTTTGATTTATCAATTTTATTAGAATATTAGGATTATATTCCCAGAAAGTTGAGGTCTTATAGTATAAACTTGCCTGAGAACCTAAGTCGAAATTGGGTACTAAAAATTAGTAACCCGAACCTAGTTAATACAGTATAAATCTGGACCTACCCCGATTTAGATTGGGGAGCCAGCTAAACCACCAGAGCTCTTCAAAACCATATATCCGGTCATTTAATGTAAAGTGGTAAGGATGTTATTTAAGATAAGTTTTTGAGAATAAGGCTGACATCTAGAGCAGTCCTTAATTGGCCCTTTGACTTATGTTGGGTAGTATGAAGCTTAAAGTAAATGCAATTAAATTTAGACTCAATTTTAATTTATTTTTAATGTAATGCATGCTAGTTGACTCAATTTAATGCTTAGATCAAATATAAAGCAATTTTTTTGAAAAAGACTTAAAAATAGATTTTATCATAGAATGCATAGATTTCCCTTAACAGATCTGCACCCTCATAGGTCTGGTGGTTTGCCAAAACCTGCAGGTGGAGAGATGCCTAACGAAGAAAAGAAAATGCCATAACATGCTATGAGAACTCTCGGTGGTCCTAGGCTTACTTCTTAAGAGTATTAGAGTTGCTATCTTGGCTAAAAACTTTAGTTTTGTTTAAGTAGAATAAGTTTAACGTTCCCTCATGAGCCTCCGATCGGGTTCCAGGCTAAAACAAAATTGACATGCAAGATTGCCAAAAAAACTACTAAAAATATGCAATCCTATATCGCAAATCAACATATCAATTATTAACTAGATCAATTAATATTCAAATTAAAAATCCATGTGGTAAGTGCTATATAATATTACAACCCAGGGTCTACCGAAAGTAAAGTGGCCGGGTACCACTAACAACAGCCTGGATTCTACTCCTAAAACTCAAGTGAATTTGAGAATGAGATTCTTCTCGATCTCCACTTCTTCATTCTTTTGTGAACATCTTGGATCCAACGAGTCCGAATATCCAAATGAAAAGAAACTCCCACTCGAAAGGGATATTTTTTTCCCTTTGGATATTTAAAATTATCCTAACTTAGTCTTCCAAATGGAGGAGAACTCTCCCCTAAGGGATGTTCTCTCTTCTTTGGAATTTAAGTTAGATACTTATATATCTCCTCTCAAATGTCACTTTGATTTACAACTCAATAAGTTTGAATTACATTTAATGAAAATTAAAAATCTAGACTCGAACAACATATAGGGTTATCCTAAGCTATTATATTTAAATCATCCCAAGTAGCTAATATAATAAAATTTAAAATGCTCAAACCAGTCACACTTGGCTATGCTCTTTTGATATTTAAAGAGGACTTAGCATTGTGGAGCACCTGCAAAAATTTAATTAATTTAAATTTATCTTTGCCCATTTAATTTTAATATCCTGTATGAGTATAGCCACATGTATAAGAATGTATTAGCATTTAAATCACCCCTATCCTAAGGGTAAATCTAATGCCCAGCAATCACATCACAGAGTGTAGAAATTAAATAAACAATTCTAGCAATATTAACAACCAGCATGTTGTGAAAGCTCAAAAATCCCGGCACACAGCAGAAAAGTAAACACCAGCCTAGCCTAGGTCTAGAAGTGATCATCCTAGAAAACTATCTAAAGTGTGTAGGGTAGGCCATGTGGCTGGGGTAGATCTTGGACTGGCTTATTTGTTACATTTTTCAAAATTTTAAGTTTGTTAAAGTCAAAGAAAAGATTCAAGTTAAAAGTTAAGTATTAGTGTGTTACAGTTTAACTTAAGATAGGTTTTAAAGGTTAATTGATTGAAAAAGTTTAATTAAAGAAAATTATAAATTAGTGGCTGATTTTAAAGATTAAAGTAATTTATATTTTTCCATTAACCAGGTCGTGGCGTTGTGCCACCAGGCTCGAGGAACTAGGCCTGCTTAGAACACTTACCCTTGCATCCCGGAGTAGTCCATACTAAAATCCTTGTTGATGTAGTTGGATTAAAGATTTTAATTTGGTTAAATAATTAATAATTTTTGGATTTAAAGTTTTACACTCCATTGAATTTGTTCGTGGTGTTATGCCACCAAGCTCGAGGAACCAGGCCTCCATAAGACACTTAGCCCTACAGCCCGAGTAGTCCATCCTAAAAACTTCATCTTTAGAGTGATTATTATATATTAAAGGGTTGGTTGATTAATTAATTAATCAAATTTATAATTTCTAAAATTTTGGTTGATTATTGAATTTTTTGGAATTTTTTTGAATTATTTAAAAATATAAATTAAAGGGGTCAAAAAGTGACTTTTTGATTAAGATTAATTTTAGAGTTTTTGATATTTTTTTCAAATACTAGACCCAAACATGAGTAATTAGACTTTGAGTTTACTGGAATTAGCTTTTTCTATAATTAGTTATGAATTTTTGAAGTTTCAGTTGAAAGTTGACCAAAAAGTTGACTTTTTGATTTAAAGTGATTTTTACTGATTTTATATTTTTAATAAATATTAGACCTTACTTAGAGTACAATGCCTTTAATTTTGCTCAATTTGAAGTTTTCTACAATTAGTTCTGATTTTTTAAAGTTTGTGTATTTATTTGAATTATTTAATTGGTTTAATTAAGGGCCTTTTAATGATTTAGCTCCAAATGAACTCCCAACACTTTGATATAAACTCCAAAGGTTAAGAATGATCTAAGAAGAAATTCCCCTAAGACGAAATTCCCAAATGTATGGGAATTTTGTAATTTTTTAATTATTTTTAATTAATTAATTTAAATAAATATTAATTTTTACTTAGGCTTTAGGCTTTAGGCTGCTGCCAACTAACCCTCCCAGCCACCAAATGCATGTAAATATGGAGTTATTAGGATACCTTAACTTTCCATGGTGGAAAAGCCACCTAAGCACGGACTTTGACCCTTTTTGAATACTTTGACTAGTCAAACTAATCAATAAGCTTATATGGAATAGGGGAAGGTTTTATGAGTTGATGTGCTTAATTTAAATGTGGTTTAAAATTGAAGATTTAAGATTTGAATGTACATATGTGTATGGAAGGAAGTTTGATCAAAATTTGGCGAGTTAACTTGGTCAACCTATGGTGATATGACTCATGGTGGGTTTAGAAATAGTTGAGGAATCAAATGGAGTAGATTTGAAGGGTTGAAGATATTGATTTGATTAGATGGGTTGGATAGGTTGAATGGGTTGAAAGGACCCATTTAAACCCTTAATGTACTATTTGGTCAACCAAGTTTACCAAAGATCTTAGTTTGGGCCCAACTAATTTGAAATGATATTTTGAGTCTATTAGAGGTGGTCCTAGAGTTTAGAGAATTCAATTTAGTCAAAATGACTATTTGGACCCTTAAAGGGTATTTGGGTCAACTCAGAATGACTTGGTCAACCAGGTTGACCTAAGGGCTAAGATTGAGTCCAACAGGTTTGTCTCAGTATTTGGAGTTGAATGGAAGTGGTTCCATGCAAAGATAAGATCATTTGATTCAAAATGCCTATTCATACCCCTAAGGGTATTTTAGTCATTTTGGGTTGACTTGGTCAACAAGGCTTGACCAAGATATGGGTTTGAGTCCTATGCACTCCTAATGATGATTAGGATGCATTGGAAGAGTTTCTGGGATTTAATTTGAAAGGCTATGCTGATGTTTAAAGAAAACTCCAAAATTCCCCTTTAGGGGCATATTGGTCATTTTGTCCCCTGGTCAACTGGGGGTCAAATTGGGTCCACCAAAATATAGTTTAATGTTCAACATATGATAATCAAGGGTCCGGATTTGGTTAGAGGCTTTGGAGAAAGCTCTAAGGTCTAAATCCACTAGGTAGTAGGTCTAGTGGCATATGCCATAAATATTTAAAGGTTTCACAGCCTTAGGGTTTCAATTTAGTTTTAGAGGTTAGAGACCTCAGACTGAGCTCCAATTTGGAGGGTAGACTCTAGGGACATACCTAATCAATATGTAATTAATAGATCATAAATTGGGGGTCATTTGGCTAGGGTTTGAAGTGTTTGAAAATCATTAGAAAAGGCTTTCAGGACAGGGCCTTTGAACCTTGGATTTTGATTTTAAAAATCTTGATTTGATCTAGATTAATCAAAGATCTGGTAGATCCTAGGGTCTGGATTGATCTAGGGTCTAGGTAGATCCTAGGGTCTTTATTGGCCCTAGTGACCTCATATAAAAATGAGGTCAACAAGGAGACCCTCTTTGAACACTTGGGTCAAGCCAAATGGCTAACCCAAGTAGGCCCAAAGCCTTGGGCTCTCAACGGGGCTTCCCTAATGGGTTATCCCATGGGTTTGAATGTGTTTGAAAAAGCCTTGGTCAAGGATTTTGAAAGAGATAAAGATGTATATGTATTTGGTCAAACTTGGTTGACTTGGTCAACTAAGTTGACCTAGGGTCAAGCGTTGGGTCCATTGAGTTCAAATTGATCATATGAACTCAATGGAAGTGGTATCAAGTTAAGAGGAGCTCATTTGGTTTGAAATAGGTATTTAAATCCTTAAAGGGTACTTTGGTCGACCATAGTTGACTTGGTCAACTAGGTCAAACCAAAGGGTGGGTTTGGATCCAATGTTTTCCTAATGATATTTAGGATCCATTGAAATAGATTTTGAGGTTTGATATGTCTATGCCATGTTTAAATTTTGAGGAAAGACCAAAAATCCACTTAAAGGGTATTTTGGTCATTTTGGCTCCTGATCAATTCTGGGTCAAGCTGGATCCAACAAAGTGTGGATTACTGATCAACAAGTCATGATAAAGGTCATAGATATGGTTGGAAGCTTTGGGGAGATTCCCAAGCTCAAATTCCTTTGAATGGCAAGTCCAGTGGCATAGGATGCAAATATTTGAAGGTTTTGCAACCATTGGAAATCAATTCAGTTTCTAGGGCTAGGAGCATCAGAATGAGATCAAATTTGGTAGGTTAATTTTTGAGGCATGTCTAAAATATATGCAATTGATAGACCCTAAATCAAAGGTAATTTGACTAGGTTTCAAGGTGGTACAAAACCACACAGAAATGGCTTCAGGACCAAGCTCCTTAACCCTAGGATTTGGTTTGGATGCTTGGATTGGATTGGATTTTGGACTTGAATGGTTGAGTTTAAATTATCCACATCAATGACAGTTAATTGTATGATTGAAATTGATTGGATATAATTTGAAGATTGATTGAAAGTTGATTGAAAGTGGGACAAGAGATTGAATTGAAAAGTGGAATTGGATCTGATTAGGATTGGATTTGATTTTGACTGGGACCTATATGATTGACAAGTGGACACCTTCCAATTATAGGTCACTAGAAAGAAACCCAGATAGGTCCTAGTGACCTTATACAGAAATGAGGTCAAGATAAATAGATGACCTCACGAACGTACTGTACAATATGTTTACGAAATTTGAACAGTTTGTCTAAACGACTAGTTGCATCATACTGGATGGGTTTAGTTCTTGGATTGAT
Source organism: Dendrobium chrysotoxum (assembly GCA_019925795.1). NCBI lineage: Eukaryota > Viridiplantae > Streptophyta > Magnoliopsida > Asparagales > Orchidaceae > Dendrobium > Dendrobium chrysotoxum. The sequence goes on from CM034307.1 coordinate 19,395,379, forward strand.
CATTCTATATGAATAAATATTGTAATGTATGAATATAGATGGCCAACATTATTTTTTAGGGTTTTTTGAAGCCCAATACTTAAGTAATGTTTTAATAATCTCTTTAAAAAAAAGAGAGGAGTTTTTGGCTGTTGAAGGAACTCTAAGAAGAAGGCTTCTTGAGAGCTCTTGGGTGAGAGAGGAAGAAGAAGGAGAGGTTAAGTGTGAGGAAGAAGTAGTGTGAGGGGTTCCATAGTTGCTCCAGGTTAGCTTGCACCTCGATTCGTCTTATAGCCTGGTAAGTCATTGAAGTTTATCTTGGGAGGGATGCTTCAAAGTCAAGTCCTCTAGGTTCTCTACCTTCTCCAAGAGGGAGAAAAAGTAGTTATGGTACTCTGCCTTCTATAAGAGGGAGCAAAAGGAGTTATGGTTCTCTGTTTGCTCTAGGAGAGAGAAAAATGAGCTAAGGTTCTCTACCTTGTCCATGAGGGATAAAAAGAAGCTGAGGTTCTCTGCCTTCTTCATGAGGGAGAAAAAGATTGAAGGTTCACTGCCATCACCAGAAGGGTGATAGCTTCTGGTACTCTGTCGCACTAAGGATTGGTGGTGTTGCAAATTTGGTTTTAAAGATTATGATTTTGATGATAGAAAATATTTCTATCTCTGGTTTCCTGTTTAATCTTTCAGGTACTCAGGTTTAATTATAAGTTCAAGCCAGTCCAAGCTCGTGTCAGTCTGTTTTGAAATCTAGGTCCAATGTACTTTTTTATCTTTATTGAGTCAAATGCTATGTAACTGATCCTCTAGCTAAGTAACCTTGCACACACACACTCAAGGGGAGAGCTTGAGTGAATTAGAGTTTCTGTTCAATTTTTATTCAGATCGTCCTGGACAATATTCACATCGTCCTGGACAATCCAATGAAAATAGAAACCCTAATTAGGGCGACCAAGTTAAGTCTGTCTAATTAAACCGATCATCCTGGATGATCCATCCATTGTAACAGACGATAGGCTCAAATCAAAAATTCTCAGCTGCCAGATCAAGTTAGGCAAATTTTATTTTTAGAGATTTGAGTTGATCGTCCCGGACAAAATGTGTATCATCCTGGACGATCCATTACAATCATGCCTAAACTAGTCTGGTGATTAAGGAAAGTAATTAAGGTTTGATTGATTTGATCATATCATCCTGGACTATCGCAGGATCGTACGGGACGATGTGTTAAAAATCCTGACCATCCAGCATGTTTCTCCTGTACGTCCAGAGCGGTGCTCAGGACAATTTTGGCACTTTTTGAACTAATCATACAGGATGATAGTAATATCGTCCTAGACGATCAAGTCATTTTTAGGTCATCCAGCAAAAGTTCCTCTGGATAACTAGAGCGGTCTTCTGGACAAAATTCCTGAATTTATACTAATCATCCCGGACGATCGCAGAATCATACAGGACAATCTGAACAACTTTTTCCACTAATCGTCCAGAAGAGCCAGATCATCCAGGCTGAAATAGGTAATTTTGAACTGATCGTACAGGACGATCTAGTGATCATCCTGGATGATATTGGCCGACCAGTTGAGATTTAGGGCAAATTTTGAGCCCTCCTATAAAAGATCTTTTTCTTCCAATAAGAAAAATCTTTTGCCACTTTCCTTCACAGAGAAACCCTAGAGAGAGAGAGTTTGGGAGAGAGAAAGGATCTTATGAGGGGGAGTTTGTGAGGGATTCACAAAGGTTACTCCAAGTAAGGATCAGAGTCATCTTCTCTGTTCGTCGTCTCTCATCCTGTCGGTATTTTCTATGGGAGGATCGTTCGCAAGAAGGTCCGGGTTCTCTGCCCGCTTCACGAGGAAGCGAAAGGAGTTCAGGTTCTCTACTTCACCGGGTCGGTGGCAAGGAGTTTTGTACAGGCTTCTCCACCTTGCTGTAGGAGTAGAAGGAGAGTCACTTTTATGTTAGTGCAATACACGGAGGGGAGGCTCCGGGGAGTGGACGTAGGTCAAGTTGACCGAACCACTATAAAATCTGGTGTGTTCTTTCTGATTAGTTTTTTGCACTTTATTTTTCTATTATTATCTTCTTGGGTGAAATCTGTGTTTGATCTTTTCGTTTCTATGTTTACTTATTTCTGTTGCAAATTATCGAAAAGATTTTTCCTGTTGCTCACGAATTTTTTAAATATCCAATTCACTCTCCCTCTTGGTTAGCCTCTGGACTAGTTCATCAGGGCTTAACATCCCTATCGAACTTTTAAGTGGTATCAGAGCGGGATTCATAAAATCTAGTTTTGAAAAACTTTTGAATTTGATCCATGGCTAACTTTGGTAATCGTAATACTGCTGAAGGTTATTCAATTACATGACCGCCATTATTTAATAACATACCTTTTGATTTTTGGAAAACTCACATATCCACTTTTCATCAATCTATAGATTATCGTATGTGGATTCTTGTTAAGGATGGCTATGAACCACCTTTTAGAATGATTAATAATGTTAAAACTGAACTACCTTTCACTGATTGGACTTTTGATGATCGTGACTTAGCCAAACTGAATGCCAAATATTTGAACTATTTTTTTCTGTGCCTTAAAATCTGAGGATTATATGCGTGTTTCTACTTGTACAACTGGCAAGAAATTTGAGATAGATTGTGCATCACTTATGAAGGTATAACTGAAGTCAAACAGTCTAGGTTAAACAAATTGCTGCATGACTACAAACTTTTTTGCATGAAACCTACTGAGTCTATTTCTGAAATGTATACGAGGTTCACTCAAATTGTCACTTCTTTGCATGCTTTAGGAAGAGAACTTACCAATTATAAAAAAGTGAACAAGATTTTGAGATTTTTGCCTTCTTCGTTTGATGCTAAGATAACTGTAATTACTGAATTGAAAGATTTGAACAATTATTCTATTGACAACTTACTTTGGTCACTCATTGCTTACGAGCAAGTGGTGAACCAAAGACAGCTTGATGCAGGTGGGAAGAAGAAGGAGAAAACTGTGGCGCTGAAGGCCAACGATACTGACACTGATTCTTCCGGGTCTGATAGCGATGATGTTGCCTTAATCACTAGGCAATTCAAATGCTTTCTAAGGAAGAAACATAAGAACTTTTAGAAGTAGAACAAGGGTAAGTCCAGTAAAAATTTTAAAGGCTCATCTGATACTATTTGTTTTAAATACAGGAAGCCTAGACATATTAAAGCTGATTATCCTACACTTAAAGCTCACCCAAGCATGGAAAAGGGTGAGGAGAAACCCAAATTCAGTAAGGACAAGAAGAGGATTCAAAAGGCATTCTGGGCAGATTCTACATCCAACTCCTCTGAGACTGAAGTTGAAGAGGAGAAAACTAACTTGTGTCTGATGGCTGATGATCATCTTGGTTAGTCTGACCAGGAAGAGGTATGTGAGCTTACTTACGATCAATTATTTAAAGTGTCTGAAAGAATTCATGCATCGTATAGAAACCTTAAGGAAACTTATGCTAGCCTGAAACTTGAATTTTTGAATTTACAAAAGGAGCATGATTCTGTAGTTAAAGATCATTCCACACTTGACAACAATCATATGTCTTTACTTGATGAATTTGATGAACTGAACAAAAAGTATTCTGATCTGATTACTGAGCATGATTCATTAAAAATCTTTCATGTTGATTTAGAAATAGTTTTTAAATAATTAGACAACATGGCATGTGAAGTGAAGAGTAGTAATGAAGCATTGAAATTTGAAATTGCAAGTCTTAACAAGGAGAATGAATTTTTAAGAGTAAAAATTAGTGCTTTTGAGAAAAATAAAACACCTCCTATTTTTGAATAGTTTTATGCACCTCCACCTTTTGAAGAATCTTTTTCAAAATCATCAAAGCATGTTTCATTCAAACTTAGGAAGAGGCACTATCACCCACGTAGATTAGTTAACCCTTTTCTTGGTGTTAGATGTTTTTCTTGTGGCATGTTAGGACACATCTCCCACACCTGTATTGTTCAATGTAGTACACATTGGGTGTTGAGGCTAAAATTGCCTATTTCACAGCACAGCACACATGCATTGCATTCTTCTTTTCATAAGAAGGAACCTAAACCTGTTTGGGTTCCTAAATCTAACATTTGATGATTTTGTAGGTGTGCTCTCACACAAGACCTTGTGAGAGCATGTGGTACCTGGATAGCGAAAGTTCAAGACACATGATTGGAGATGTAAATCAGTTTATATCGATGGAGGCCAGGGCTGGAGGACAGGTTACACTTGGAGACAACTCCACCAGGAGGGTGGTAGGTTCAGGTATAATTGGTGATTCAAAGAATTTTATGTTTGACAATGTTTTGCTTGTAGATGGACTGAAATACAGCCTGTTGAGCATCAGTAAACTCTGTGACAAAGGATATAACATCAAATTCTAGCCCACTTGCTACATTTTAAGCTTAAATGACAAAATTGTTTTGCAGGGACAAATGATCAATAATGTCTACATGCTGGATGTAAGTTACTTTAAAGCTGATGTTTCAATTTGCTTAAAAACTACTGCTAATGAGTCTTGGTTGTGGCACAGGAGATTATGTCATGCCAGAATGAAAACCCATAGGAGAGTCACCTAAAAGGACTTAGTTAGAGGTGTCCCCAAGCTTAAGTTCACTAAGGACCACTTGTGTGATGCCTATTAATTAGGGAAGCAAGTCTAGTCCTCCTTTCACTCTGTTAAAGAAATTAACACCTCTAGACCTTTAGAAGTCCTTCACATGGATCTCTTCAGACCCATTAGCACTGCCATCTTAGGGGGGAAGTCTATGGTTTTGTGATTGTTGATGATTACTCAAGGTTCACTTGGATTAAATTTCTATTATATAAATCTGAGTCATTTGATGAATTTAAGTCCTTCTCCACTTGGATTCAGAGGAAGTAAGGTTGTGAGATCTTGACTATTCATAGTGATCATGGTGGAGAGTTTGAAAATGTGAAGTTTGGAACTTTCTATGAGGAGCATGGGATTAGTCACAATTTTTCAGCTCCTAGGACCCCTCAGCAGAACGGGGTAGTTAAAAGGAAGAACAGGACCTTAGTGGAAGCCGCTAAAGCCATACTTGCTGAGTATTCACTTCCAAAATACTTTTGGGCTGAAGCGGTGAACACTGCCTGTTATGTGTTGAATAGGGGAATATTAGATCCAATCTGAACAAGACACTTATGAGATCATTAAGGGTAAAACTCCAAACTTGTCCCACCTCCATGTCTTTGGCTGTAAGGTTTTCATTCTGAACAACGAGAAAGTATCCTTAGGAAAGTTTGACCCTAAATCTGATGAAGGAGTGTTCTTAGGCTATTCTAGTGTGGGGAAATCCTTTAGCGTGTTTAATAAGAGGACTTTTATGGTGGAAGAGATAACTCATGTGGTGTTTGATGAATCTGATCCTAAGGTGACAAGAGTTGAGGAAGAAGAAGAGGTAAGGGAGATTACCCAAGGGGTTGAAAATGCAAATCTGGAGGAAAGGGTAGAACCTCAAACCACTTTGCCTAGAGATTGGAGATATTCTTTGAGTCATCCTAAAGAAGTGATCTTAGGAGACCCTTCTGATGGTGTTAGGACTAGGCATGAGCTTAGGAAGGAAGTAAACCACAATACCTTTATCTCAATGACTGAACCCACCAACATCAATCAAGCACTTTCTGATAAATTTTAGATCTTAGCTATGTAAGAGGAATTGAATCAATTTGTAAGGCACGATGTTTGGGAGCTAGTAGAAAGACCTAAGAATCAAAGTATAGTGGAAACAAAGTGGGTCTTTAAGAATAAGATGAATAATTCTTGTGTGGTGGTTAGAAATAAGGCAAGATTAGTGGCTAAGGGGTATAATCAGATTGAAGGGATTGATTTTAAGGAGACCTTTGGCCCTGTAGCTGGATTGGAAGCCATTAGGGTGCTACTAGCCTTTTCCTGTTATAAGCGATTTAAGATGTTTCAAATGGATGTCAAGAGTGCATTTTTAAATGGGGTAATAAAAGAGGATGTTTTTGTAGAACAACCCCCAGGTTTGAGAGTTCCCAATATCCAAATCATGTTTACAAATTAAAAAAGGCCTTATATGGATTGAAATAGGCACCCAGAGCTTGGTATGAGAAGCTTAGCATATTCCAATTAGAAAGAGAGTTTGTTAAGGGGAGTGTAGACACCACCCTTTTTCTGAGGAGAGTAGGGGATGATTTACTCATTATCCAGATCTATGTTGATGATATAATTTTTGGATCTTCTGATAAATATTTATGTGATGAATTTTCTAAAACAATGAGTAAGTAGTTTGAGATGAGTATGATGGGAGAATTGTCCTTTTTTTTTGGGTTTAGCATAAGGAAAATGGATGATGGAACCTTTCTCAATCAATCTAAATACACTAAGGATATTTTGAAGAAATATAAAATAGACAAAGCCAAGCCAATCAACACTCCCATGAGCTCCTCTATTTAGTTAGATAAGGATTCAAGTGGAAAATATGTTGATCAGAAGAAGTATAGAGAAATAATTGGATCACTGCTTTACCTGACTGCTAGCTGACCTGATATTATGTTTAGTGTTTATCTTTGTGCTAGGTTTCAAGCTGATCCTAAAGAGTCCCACCTGACTGCTGTTAAGAGAATTTTTAGATATCTTTTAGGGATCCCAAACCTAGGAATCTGGTACCCTAGGCACAACACCTCTTTTGAGATTATTGGATATTCTGATTCTGACTTTGTAGGGTGTAGGGTGGATAGAAAGAGCACTTCTGGAACTTGTCAATTCATAGGATAATCTTTAGTCTCCTGGTCTAGTAGAAAATAGAACTCAGTTGCACTTTCCACTACTGAAGCTGAGTACATTGCCTTAGGAAGTTGTGTGGCCCAAGTTCTTTGGTTGAAGAAACAAGTCTTAGATTTAGGATTACCTATGGGCACAATTTCTATTATGTATGATAATACTAGTGCCATCTGTATTTCTTAGAATCCTATCCAACATTCTAGAACCAAACACATTGATATAAGGCATCACTTCGTTAGGGACAATGTTACAAAAGGGGACATTGAGCTACATTATGTAGCAACTAAAAATCAGCTGGTTCACATATTTACTAAACCACTGGCCTTTGACTCATTCAGCATTTTGAGGACCAGATTAGGTGTGATTGAAATAAATGCTTGATTCAAATAACTATTGATTTTTGATTTGTCTATTTTTCATTCTGTTTCTGTTAGGTAGTTGTTTGATTTGATTATCTGTTTTATATTGATTTTTTTTCTGCTGGTTTTCTTTTCAATCTTGTTGTTAGTTTAATTCAAATATTTACTTTGATTCGATTTCCTACTTAGTTTTTACTTACTATTTTATGCTTTTCAAAATTCGATCACTACTCCCTACTGCTGATAAATTGGATTTGTGATTGAAAATTTTGCCTTGGTTTTTGGTTTGGAAGCTTGTAAGCAGTAATTGATTCCCCTGGATCTGTTAAAGGGAAGAAACATTGATGATTATTTCTCTTCCTCTAACTCCTTTAATGGTGTATTGTTTCTTTCGGATAAAAATCTTCTTCAAAATTAAAAACTTGGTTTTTGAAATAGAGATCTATTTTATCTTCCTAAAGTAATCTACCTCATATAAATAATATTTTCAAAGTTTTGAGTCATTATTATGATTTTCTGAACCAAGTAATTGCACTTATCATATGATGTATGGCTTTTGTTTTGTGAATTACTCTTCCATATTGTAGAGAGTGAGCATTATCGTCTCTTATGTCTGAAAGGTAATTTTATAGCCGAGATTCTTTAACAATTTTGAGAGGGAGAAAGCCTACAAAAGATGCGCAAAGAGCGCCAAAATAAAAAGGAGGCACAAAATTAGCCCAAACTGAAAAGATGCTCAATATCGCCAAAAATTGAAAAGATACACAAAAGTGTATCAAAAATCAAAAAATGCGTAAAGAGCCAAACAAATTAAAAAAGATGCACAAAATAAGCCCACAAAGAAATAGGCTTTCTTCCCTTTCAGATTTTAAAGGTCTTAGAAAAATCTATGCACCACTTAATATTTTCAAAAACTTAAGACGAAAATCATGATTTCTGATTTCTTACTTTGTAATACTATTATATCAGATATTTTTCTAGAACGAGGCTTGAAAGGATCTCTTTTCGAATTTAATTTCTTTTCTTCTGAATTAGATTTTTGTTTTGAAAGAAATTTACACCTATAAGGTGTCTGAGGTGGGAGTTACAAAAGTTGATTTTCCAACTTTTCTGGATTTCAGCACTGTCGATCATCTTCTTATTGGTTTTTGGATTCAAAATCAAGAGAAAATTCTGATTTACTGGAGCATATCGATTAAAAAAAAATCATTATTTTTTGTGTGTTTTTTTGTTTCTCATTTTGAGTTTTATTTACTCTGCTTTTGTTTTTCATTTTATTATATATATTTTTTGGATCCCTGATCTTTCCTCTCCATTCTTGATCATTTTCATTTTTTCTTCCCATCGTCCTGGACGATCCTACATCGTCCTGGATGATCTTCATCATCCTCGACGATCCATACATCCTCCTGGATGATCCATTCAAATCATCCCCTTTTTGATCAAACGGCTGAGTTGCATCAATTATTGGTGATCGTCCTAGAAGATCCTTATATCATCTTGGACGATACGATCCATATTTCATAATCCTGATCAAACGGCTGAGAATGCACCAATTATTATTCATCATCCTAGATGATCCACCTCATCGTCCCGGACGATCCACGTGTCAGTAGTTGGACGAATCAAATTTGGCCCGTCCTATGCATTTATTGCATATCATCCCGGACGATCCACCTCATCACATTGGATGATACTTTTTGTCAACGATCATCCAGCTTGACTCCTCGGGATGATCATCTGTCTCTAATCATCCTGGATGATCTCTGATCGTCCCGGACGATCCGACCACCTTTTTCACGAATCATCCTGGATGTCATAATTACTCATATCATCCCGGATGATCTTGCTATTATATGGGACGATTAGGCCGATTTTTATTTAAACAGCCATTTTCTTTAGTTTTCTTCACACCTCTCCTTCCTTACCTCCTCTCTTGTGACTCTAATGGCTGGTGGAAAGAGATCTAGGCATCAAGGTGCAAGCTCCTCCTGGGGAAATGTTGATCCCCGCTTTCCAAATGCAGCCGATCAGGCTGCTTTCCAACGATATCTTGAAGTTGGAATCACATAATCCAAGATCGTCAACCCCCGCACTCTTACCTACCCTATCCTGGATCTGTTTGTGTATACCTCCCTCACCTTCATCCTCACCCTAGCCTTCCCATTTAGCACTGAACTTCTCCGAGTCTTTTTTTCCAATCTTCGCATCGCCGCTGACTACTCCACCCTTCACTCCTTTGTTAATCAGCGGCCTGTAGAACTCACCACCCAGGATTTTCACCATATCCTTCAACTCTTCGTCACTGGAGACAAACTCCACACCCTTATTTCTGATCCTGATTATGATTGAATTATCGCCAATCGCCTCCTTAGAAATACCAATGCACCCTACCACGACAACGCTTGCACTTCCCTCCTTAAGGATGCCCGTACCATTCAACATGTCCTTTATTCCTCCATCATCCCAAAGGCTAGGGACCACATTCACATCACCCCTTTACTTTCTCTGACCACCTATTACATCATGGCCCACCGGGAATTCAATGCTGCTGATATCCTTTTCCGCTATATCGAGCATCTCACTACCATTAGGGATCCGGGCCATAGACGACGCCCAAATCTAGCTCTAGGACACATCATTGCATATGATCTAGAGACCAAATATGATCTGCAATATCCAATCCCTGCCAATGTTCCTCCTTCCTACTTCATAAATAATTCCTTCCATGTACTCCACAGTACCCGACTACATCTGGATCCCACACCAGGTGTTGAGGAGGAAGAGGAAGAAGCTGTTCCTGTTCTTGCTGCACCTAATGCACCTGCTCCCCTTCACATTACATCCCCTTTTGATCATCTGGTGCAGCGGTTCGACCAGTGGGAGGCCCAATTTGATTCTTATGTTGCTGCCTAGGAGCAGCATCACACTGAGGATTTGCAGCGCTTCAATGACTATATTGCTCAGCAGCAATAGTAGCATGACCAGGACATTATCTGGTTTGGAGAATACTTCACCGCCATTCCAAGTTACTTTCAGCCACCACCTCCTCCTCCTTCTGATCAGGATCCGCCTCCTTTTTATCTTTGTGTTTTGTGTTATTTTCTGCTTGTCTTGTTGTATATGTTCCTCCTCCTTTTTGTGATGTCAAAAGGGGGAGTTAGTGTTTTGAGTGACTAGTAGTTTCATGTACTGTTCTAGTTGTTTCTGGTTTTGCTCTTATTTTGTAGTTGTTCTCCTTATTATATTTTCTATTTAGTGAATTTTGAAATGATATTTATCTTTCGTATGTGGATTGGTTACTCCCGTCTATTTGATTTGAAACTACTTAATAAATATTTGCCATCATAAAAAAGGAGGAGATTATTACAAATCTAGTTTTAAAGATTATGATTTTGATGATAACAAACATTTCTGTCTCTGGTTGCCTGTTTAATCTTTTAGGTATGCAGGTTTTATTACAAGTTCAAGCCAGTCCAAGCTCGAGTCAGTATGTTTTGAAATCTAGGTCCAATATACTTTTTTATCTTTATTAAGTCAAATGCTATGTAAATGATCCCCTAGCTAAGTAACCTTGCATGCACACACTTAGGGGGAGAGCTTGACTGAATTAGAGTTTCTATTTAATTTTTGTTTATATCATCCTGGATGATATTCACATCATCCTAGACGATCCAGTGAAAATAGAAACCCTAATTAAGGCGACCAAGTTTAGTCTTCCTGATTAAGCTGATCATCCTACACGATCCATCCATCATATGGGATGATATGCTCAAATCAGAAATTCCAAGCTGCCAGATCAAGTTAGGCAAGTTTTATTTTTAGAGATTTGATCTGATCAACCCGGACGATACGTGTATCATCCTGGATGATCCATTTTAATTATGCCTAAATTAGTCTGGTGATTAAGGAAAGAAATTAAGGTCTGATTGATTTGATCATCTCATCCTAGACGATCGCAGGATCATACGAGATGATGTGTTAAAAATCCTGACCGTCCAGCATGTTTCACCTGTACGTCCAGAGCGGTGCTCAGGATGATTTTGGCACTTTTTGAACTAATCATGTAGGATGATAGCAATATCATCCTAAACGATCAAGTCATTTTTAGGTCATCCAGCACAAGTTCCTCTGGACGACCTAAGCGGTCTTCTAAATGAAATTCCTGAATTTACACTAATTATCCCGGACGATCGCAGAATCATACGGGACAATTTGAACAACCTTTTCCACTAATCGTCCAGAAGAGCCAGATCATCCATGCTAAAATAGGCAATTTTGAACTGATCATACGATCATCCTGGATGATATTGACCGACCAGTTGATATTTAGGGCAAATTTTGAGCCCTCCTATAAAAGATCTTTTTCTTCCAACTAGAAAAATCTTTTGCGACTTTCCTTTATAGAGAAACCCTAGAGAGAGAGAGAGTTTGGGAGAGAGAGAGAGAGGATCTTATGAGGGGGAGTTTGTGAGGGATTCACAAAGGTTACTCTAAGCAAGGATCAGAGTCATCTTCTCCATTCATCATCTCTCGTCCTGTCATTATTTTCTGTGGGAGGATCGTTCACAAGAAGGTCTGGGTTCTCTACCCGCTACAAGTGGAAGCGAAAAGAGTTCAGGTTCTCTGCCTCACCGGGTTGGTGGAAAGGAGTTTTGTACAGGCTTCTCTGCCTTGTTGTGGGAGCAGAAGGAGAGTCACTTTTGTGTTAGTGCAATACCCTGAGGGGAGGCTCCGGGGAGTGGACGTAGGTCAAGTTGATCGAACCATTATAAAATATGGTGTGTTCTTTCTGATTATTTTCTGCACTTTATTTTTCTATTATTATCTGCTTGGGTGAAATCTGTGGTTGATCTTTTTGTTTCTGTGTTTACTTGTTTCCGCTACAAATTATCGAAAAGATTTTTCTTGTTGCTCATGAATTTTTTAAATAACCAATTCACCCCCCTCTTAGTTAGCCTCGGGACTAGTTCATCAGGGATTAACATCACTATCGAACTTTCAGGTGGAAGGGATTTTCTAAGAGCTTCTCTACCTTACTGTGGGGGTAAAAGGAGAGTCACTTAGTACTTGTGAAAAACCCGGAGTGAAGGACTCTGGGGAGTGGACGTAGGTCAAGGTTGACCGAACCACTATAAAAATTTCTTGTGTGATTTTTCCTTTTCACATTTACTTTTATGTGATTTTATTTTTCTATTATCTACAAGTTGAATTTACTACATGAATTTTAATATTTACAATCAACTGCAATTAGAATAGGTTGTGGCTTGCAAAAGAATAATTTGTACGTATTAAAAAATTATTTTAAATTCTCAATTGCTTCCACGCAATTTTAAGTAAGTTTTTAAATTAGTTTTAAAATCATTTTCTAGAAAAAAAATTATATATCAGTATTTTTGTTGAGTAATTTTTAATTTACTTATTTACCCCCTCTTGGTGCGCCTCAGGCTATTTCATTAAGGTCTCACAACACCCTTGGACTTTCAAGTTATATCAGAGAGGGTCTTGAAATTTTGATTTTAAACTCATCAAACAAAGATCTAATGGTACAATTTGGTATCTAAAATACTATGGAGGGTTATTCAATAACCCATCCACCACTATTTGAAAATATTCCTTTTAATTTCTAGAAAATTTGCATGTCTACATTTTTACAATCAATTGATTTTAGGATGTGGCATATAATATAAAGTTGTTATTCTCATCCATCACATGTAGTCAATGGAGTCAAGAGGATAGAGAATTTTCTCTATTAAATGCTAAGTGTCTGAATTATTTTTTTTGTATTTTGAAATCAAAGGACTATATGTGAGTATCTACCGGTACTACGGGGATGGAAATCTGGGATAGACTGTGCATTATACATGAGAGAACTAGTGAAGTAAAATATTTTAGGTTAAACATTTTGTTACATGATTATAAACTATTTCGCATGAAACCTAACAAATCAATATCAAAAATGTACACTAGGTTCAAATAGATAGTTACATCCCTACATGCATTGGGTAAAAAACTCTCTAACTCTAAAAAAGTTAATAAAATTTTACGTTACCTGCCTAGTGCATATGACACTAAAATTACTATAATTACTGAATCAAAAGATTTAAATATCTATTCTATTGATAATTTACTTGGGTAACTCATTGCCTACGAGTAAGGCATGAATCAAAGACTAAATGATGCATGTGATAAGAAGAAGGAGAAGACTGTGGCTTCGAAAGTGAACAATTCTAAACACTAAAAGTTCTGTAGTGGAGGAGGATGATGACATTGCGTTGATGACCCGCCAGTTCAAAACTTTTTTAAAGAGGAAGCAGTGATGTCATTAATAACGATGGAATAAAGGTAAAATTAATAGAAATTTTAAAGCATCATCTGACACAATATGTTTTGGATGTAGGAAACTAGGACATCTCCAAACAGACTGCCCCAACTTGAAAACTCACCCAATCACAGAGAAGGGTGAAGAAAATGTTAAATTTAGGAAAGGAAGAATAGGACACATAAGGTATTTTGGGCTGACTCGGCCTTAGAATCATTAGAACCAGAAGCAGAGGAGGTGGTAACAAACCTGTGTCTTATAGTTAACGATAATCTTGATCAATCAGATCAAGATGAGGTATGTCAACTTTCCTATGATGAATTTTTTATTATTTCAAAAAAAATTTATGATTCGTATAGGAAACTTAAGAAGATGTATGTTAACTTGAATACTGAATTTTCTAATTTGCAAAAAGATCATGTTAGTTTGATTATTGAGCATTCAAATTTAGATAATGATCACATGACTTTGCTTGATAAATATGATGCATTAAATAAGAAGCATATCGATTAATCTGGTGCACATGTTTCCTTGAAAAAATTACATGTTGAACTAGAAAATTCATTTAAGGAACTACAGGTATGTGCAAACAAGATAGATGATAGTAAGCATACATTTAAAATAGAAGAGTCTATTCTAGAAAGTGTAAATAAATTCCTACAAGAAAAAATAAATGAACTTAAAAATAATAAACCATCACAACTCTGGCATAGTGGCAAAATTCATCAACACAGCATGCATCCTATAACCCTAGGAAGAGGCCCATAACCTATATAGATTAGTGAATCTTTTTCCTGGTGTTAGGTGTTACTCTTACGGCATGCTAGGTCACATAACCCACACTTGCACTATCCACCATAGGACATATATAGTGTGGAGCCCACAATTACTTGCATCATAATATAGCATGCAAACATCTCACTCATTAATATAAAGGTGGAACCCAAACTCACACGGCTTCCCAAATACAACATTTTAAATAACTTTTGTAGGGCTGCTCTCACAAAAGATCTAGTGAGAGCATGTGGTACCTGGACAGTGGATGCTCGAGGAACATGATGGGTGATTTGAAGAAGTTCATCACACTAGAGGCCAAGTCAGGAGATAACACCACTAGGAAAGTGGTTGGCTCAGGTATAATTTGTAATTCTAACAAGTTTATAATTGAAAATATTTTATTAGTTGAATACCTAAGGCATAATCTACTTAGCATTAGCCAATTATGTGAAAAGGTTTTTGATATAAAGTTTCTTTTTATAAAATACATGATTAGCTTAAATGGAAAATTTGTTTTAGAAGGAAAAATATGCAATGATTACATGCTTGATTTTAACTGCATTGAATATTCTAATTCCCTGTGTTTGAAGACTATGATTGATGAATCCTGGCTATAGCATAGGAGACTATGTCATGCAAGTATGAAGACCCTTAGGAATACTACCCAGAAAAATCTAGTTAGATGCATACCTAAGTTAGACTTCAATAAGGACCACATATGTGATGTTTGCCAACTAGGAAAATAAGCTAATTCTTCATTTCATTCAATTAAAGACATCAACACCTCTAGGCCACTAGAAATTCTTCATATAGACCTATTTGGACCAGTTAGTATAGCTAGTCTAAGAGGGAATACATATGGATTTATAATCGTAGATGACTATTCTAGATTCACTTGGATTAGATTCCTAGCATAAAAGATTGAATCATTTGAGAAATTTAGAATCTTCTCCACCTAGATACAAAGAAAATTAGGATATAAAATTTCAACCATTTATAGCCATCATGGTAGAGAGTTTAAAAATGAAAGTTTTGAATCTTTCTATCAAGAGATAGGGATAGAACATAACTTTTCTACCCCTAGACCCCTCAATAGAATGGAATAGCTAAAAGAAAAAATAGAACTCAAGTAGAAACTGCTAGGGAAATGTTAGCTGAATATTCTCTCCCTAGATCTTTTTGGGTAGAAGCAGCGAATACTGCTTGTTATGTTTTAAATACGGTAAATGTTAGATCCAAGTTAAATAATACACCCTATGTACTCCTTAAGGGTAGGACACCCAACCTTTCTCACTTGTATATTTTTGGGTGTAAATGCTTTATCCTAATCAATAAAAAATTACCCTTAGGAAAATTTGATCCCAAGTTTGGTGAAGAAGTCTTTTTAGGTTATTCATCTGTAGGTAAGGCCTATAAAAAATTCAAAATGAGGACCTTGGTAGTAAAAGAGACTACCCATATGGTGTTTAATGAATCAAATAAGATCTCCAACTCTAAACTAGAACAAGAAGAAGTAGAGGTCATTCAAGGGGTAGAAGCCATTGACCTATGAGATAGAGTAGAACCTCAGGAGCCCCTATCTAGAGAATAGAGATACTCATCTAGCCATTCTAAAGAACTGATCTTAGGAGAACCATCTAAAGGTGTTAAAACTAGGCATGGACTTATGAAGGAGGTTAGTCATTCTGTATTTATTTTTATAATAGAACACAGCAACATAGATCAGGCCCTAACCAATGAATTCTAGATCCTAGCAATATAAGAAGAGCTAAATAAATTTGTTAGAAATGATGTATGGGAACTAGTCAAAAGACTAGAGTGTAGTTGGAATAAAGTGGGTTTTCAAAAATAAAATGAATGACTATGGAATAGTAGTGAGAAATAAGGCTAGATTAGTAGCTATGGGGTATAATCTGATTGAAGGAAAAGATTTTAAGGAAACCTTTGCCCTTGTAGTTAGACTAGAGGCCATTAGGGTGCTAATAGCTTTTGCTTGCTTTAAGGGATTTAATTTGTATCAAATGGATGTTAAGAGTGCCTTCCAAAATGGAGTGATTAAAGAAGATGTGTATATTGAGCAACCCCCCAGGTTTTGAAAAGTAACAATTTTTTAATCATGTGTTCAAGTTAAAAAAGGCATTATATTGATTAAAATAAGCACCTAAACCATGGTATGAAAGGCTAAGCACATTTCTCCTAAATAGAACCTTTTGTTAGGGGTAGTGTAAGTAGTATAGATACCACCTTATTTCTTAAGAAAGTAGGAAAAAAATCTACTCCTTATTCAAATTTATGTCAATGATATATTATTTGGATCTATAGATAAAACCCTATGTGATGAATTCTCAAAAATAATGAGAAAAGAGTTTAAGGAGAGCATGTTGGGAGAGCTAAATTATTTTATTAGGTTTAGTGTAAAGTAGAGGGATGATGGAACCTTTGTTAGCCAATCAAGATACATCAAGGACATCCTTAAGAAATATGAAATGGATAATGCTAAGGTAATAAATACTCCCATGAGCTCTACCATGTAGTTAGATAGGACCCAAATGGGAAGTTAGTAGATCACAAAAAAATGTAGAGGGATAATTGGATCACTTCTCTATTTGACTGCCAGTAGACCTAATAAAATGTTTAGTGTATATCTATGTGCTAGATTTTAGGCTGTTCCAAAAGAATCTCATCAAACTGCTATTAAGAGAATTCTTACATGCCTATTAGGCACCCAAAACCTAGGTATCAGGTACCCTAGACATAGCTCATCCTTTAAGATTATAGGATATTTAGATTCTAACTTTACAGGATGTAGGGTAGATAGGAAAAGTACATCAAGAACCTATCAATTATTGGCCAATCATTAGTTTCCTAGTCTAGTAGATAGTAAAATTTGATAGCCCTATCCACCATTGAGGTAGAATATATTACTGTAGGAAGCTATATTGCTCAAGTTCTATGGCTAAAGCAATAAATCTTAGATCTTGGACTACTTGTAGGCACCATTCTTATCATGTGTGACAACATAGTTGCCATTTTCATATCAAAAAATCTAATTCAACACTCCCACATAAAGCATATAGATATTTTATTCACATCGTGTTGTACGATTCACTTTCGTACTGTATAATACACATGTCAATAGTCGTTGGACGAATTCAATTTGGCCAGTATGATAAAAAATTTCACTTTGTACTATTCAAACACCTATTTATACTATATGATCTACTCAGTGAAAGATCATACAGGTAACTCCTCAAGAATAATGAAATCTCTTAATATTGTCCAATACAATACTGATTGTATTGTAAGATTTGAATGCCTTTTCCTGATCAGTCATCCTGATGATTTAAATTCAACTGGTTGTACTGTACGATCAATCATACTATATGATTGACCTCAAAACTATAAATTGAAGGATTTTTCTAAGGTTTTAATCTACTCAATTCCTTCTTCCTTCAAATTCCTACCCTCACAACATTGAATTCTCCCATGGCCGGTGGAAGCAAATGCGATCATATGAACCAAGGTAGCTCTTCCTCTCATTGCCCAAGCGATGATCAATTCCAATTTGCTACTAATGAAACATCATACTATAGTTATAATGAGGCTCACATAATGCCCTCAGAGATGTTCAATCAATATGCACTCAATTTTTAGGTGATGAGCCTATTTGACGCCACCTCTCTCTAATTCCTTCCACCCTTGCACTTCCCTTCCACTCTGAACTACTGTATGAATTTCTAGCCAACTTTAGGATTAAAGGAGATGACTTAATTATGACCTCCTACATTTGTCAACGCCAAGTAGAAATTACAAAAGTTGATTTAGGATAATACATCCAACTTTCCATTGACGGACCAAGACCCCAATCTCTAGCTTCTAGAACTGACTATGATTTAGTGTCATAAATATCACCATTCGGAATGTAGCCTTAAACTTGCACAACCTTTAGTCCATTACCTAAACCAGAATGTTAGAGTTATCCAGCATGTTCTTTGTATCTCAGTCATACCTAAAGCTGGAGATCGTGTCAATATCACTCCATTGCTTTCCTTAGTTACATATTTCATAATGTCAAATACCCAATTTGATGAAGCTCAAACACTCATGGATTATATTAAAAACCTAACTCCTATTCAACTCACCTCACCTAGAAGGAAACAAAATGTCGCCCAAGGTTATGTTGTAGCCTATATCTTAGAAAAGAAATATGAACTCATCTACCATGCACCTCCTGACAATACTCCTATCTTCTACATGGATGCTTCCTTCCGTATTCTTTTTCATCGGGGACAAGAGCACGATGAGCCTAATTTTGATGAAGAAGGGGAAGCTTCTCCTGCAGCTGCAACTGCACCAGCACCAGTAGTACCAGAACCAGCACCAGCACCTTAATTCTATCCATACGAGGAGATGGTACAAACATTTGATCACCTAGAGTCTTGACTAAACTTACACATTCAATAATAACAACAATAATATGAGACATACATGGCATGGTTTGGGTAATAATTCTCCTCAATCCAACAATAATTCTCTTCAATTCACAACTGCTTCTCGCCACCACCAACACCACCACCTGATCAGGGATCTTCTTTCTTTTAGTTTTTTTTTAGTTTGATATATTTCATATTTTTCAAGTTTTGTAGTTTTCTTTTCTTTTTTTAGTGTTCCTCCTCTTTTTGGTGATGTCAAAAGGGGGGCTATGTATTTGGTTGATTGTCTGCATTTGTTAAATAATATTTTGTTTGTTTTTTTTTAATTTTATTTTATTTTATTAAACTTTAAAAATTCTCTTCAAATTTTAAATAAAACTCAAAAAAGGGCCAACCCTTATTTTTTAAAAATCTATCACCTAATGAGGGGGAGCTTTTTTTTTTTTGAAAGGTGCATGAAGCAATTGCATTAAAAAGAGCTAAAGAAGTTACAATCTAATAGCATCACATTCCTCCTTTAACAATTGAAAAAAAGAAGGATCGACCCTTAATAAAGGCTGCTTGACTAACAGAAATCAATTTAGGAAGGATTGGAGCAATTCAGTTGAGCAGAATTTTAGCAGCCAGTTTATAAATAGTTTTGCAAAGGCTTATAGGCCTGAAATCAGCAGGCATAATTGGGTTATTAACCTTTGGAATGAGTCTCACTTAAGTATCTTTTCAATTCTCCACCATGATAGCCTTATCAAAAAAACTTTTTAAAGCATCCCAAATATCAAGCTTAATGATGGACCAATAGCTTTTAACAAAAAGATTTGAAATACCATCACTTCCGAGTGAGATACCTCCACCAAAATCATTCACCACTTTGATTACTTATCCCATGGAAAGCTCAGCATTTAGGATATCTCTATCATTGCCATTCAACATACCTCTTGGAGATGGCCAGCCATATAAAATGCACGATCTATCCTTCCATTTTATTGTAAAGAAATTATAAAAAATCTTCTCAATCAGCTTTTGTTCCTCCACCACCACACCGTGCTCATCCTTGATTTTAAAGATATGATTCGCATTCCTTCTAGCACTAGCAAAAGAATGAAAAAAGTTAGTATTTAAATCACCTTCCTTGATCCACTTCACCTTAGCCCGTTGCTTCCACCATGTGTTTAACTAAGCTAGAATACAGTTCAGCTCATTAACTTTTTCCCTGAGAACAAGGACCAGCTCCCCACGTAAGTCTCCACCCAAAGCTTCCTCCATTTGTAATTGAAGAATCTCATCCATAAGGACCTCTTTCTTCTGCTGCAGGTTACCCAATTTAGCTTTACTCCAATAGTAAAGAGCTTTCAAAGACCTCCTAAATTTAATGCTTAGAATATCTGCATTACCAGCAGCAATTCTCTTACCCCACGCCTTTCTCACAATACCCGTAGAAGCATAGTGAGAAGCCCAAGTGTCTTCAAACTTCAAATTAAACTTAGTTGCCAAAGGATGATTCCCAATCTTCAATACAATTGGGCAAATGATTCGAAGCCACTTTGGGTAAGTGACGAACCACCAACAATCTAGAAGATTTAATAGCCATTGTGTTAATAAAACACCTATCCAATCTTTCTAGAATCTGAGCTCCCCCCAACTTATTGTTACACCAAGTAAAAGAAGGTCCCATAAAATCCACTTCATGGAGGTCATTAGAGGAAACAAAACATTTCATCTCCATTGGACCTTGTGAAAAAGCAAATTTTTTCCCACCCTTTTTCTCATTTCTAGCAAGAATACAGTTAAAGTCACCACCCAAAACCGATGGAAGGTCTTTGGAAGCATACTCCTCCAAACATTTCCACAATTCCCTTCTTGTATACAAGTTCTTATTCCCATAAATAGTAGATATCCTCCAGACTTCCTTGTTCTGAAATTCTAAATCTCCAATTACACATTGAAAGGAAGAAAACAAGGTAGTAAACGAAGCTACCTTAGTATTCCATAGGACCAAAATTCCTCCTGAAAGTCCAACAGAAGGAAAATGAAAAAATTCCAATCCTCACCAATAAGCAAATTAATATCCTTCCTATTCATAGCAGAAACTTTAGTTTTTAATAAACCAGCAAACATAACACCATTCTTCTTAACAAACTCTTTAAGATATAGAGAAGCATGAATTTTCCTTGCTCCTCTACAATTCCAAAAGGCTATTGAATTCATTGATTGGAAGGGGAGTTAACCCCAACACCCATA
Source organism: Dendrobium chrysotoxum (assembly GCA_019925795.1). Taxonomy (NCBI): domain Eukaryota; kingdom Viridiplantae; phylum Streptophyta; class Magnoliopsida; order Asparagales; family Orchidaceae; genus Dendrobium; species Dendrobium chrysotoxum. The sequence goes on from CM034307.1 coordinate 19,416,287, forward strand.
CTTCTATTACCCCCCTCTACCTTTCTATTTCTCGTCAACAGCTTAATTGGACCAAGAGTTTTCAACTCCTTACCCAACTTTCTTTTGACTTTGTTAGACCCAAATTTATTGGACTCCTCCTCCCTATCCAATTCAAGATTGATTGATAAGTTTTCCTTGGCTTTACTTACAACTAAGTCATCAACAACCACAACCTCATTCAAACAATCATCTGTTAAATTAGTAAGCACGTCAAACTTATTGTTCGATCCATTCCCCACCAAATGAGCAGAAATTTCATCCACCCGTGATTCCACTGTAGTAGCTTGTGAACCTTCCAGTTGTTCAGCATTTAACTCACCCTCTTCTACATCTTTACCCATAGAAGAAGCAACTACATTAGTACCTTCATCTTGTATAATAGAAACAACTAGATTTTCTTTTTGAATAATTCCTTCATTGCCATCATCTTTTTCCTCATTGTACCGAGAACCAGTTTCTCTCCACTTAGAAACAGGAGTAGGAGAAAAGAACTTCAATTTACCTTTCAACCAAAATATTTGTCATCATTAAAAATGGGGAGATTATTGAATTCTAGGCTCCCTAGCTTGTGATTTGGATGATAACAAATATTATTAATTGAGTTTTGTATTTCTTTTAGCATAAATATTGGATATTATTTCTTTTTTGTGTTTACTAACATTTTAAGAAAAACATACACCGCTCAAGACTACTGAAGACTCAAGCTCGGATAGAATAGGATATTAGGTTAAAGATTCTGTAATTTTAACTTATAATTTTTTATTTCTTGAGTATGGCCACATAAGGGTGTATACAATTGGTGACTGTGCATACACACACATAGGGGAAGTGAGGAAAATTTAAGATAATTTTTTTTAACTAATTGTATTATACGACTAACAATCATACTATACAATCAGTTATTCAGAATATAATTTTTGACAGCTAATTGAATCATTAATTTTAATGAAATGATCATACTGTACGAGGCTTATAGTATTATATGATTCATTTTGATCTGTAAAACTTAACCACCAAATAAGTTAAGAAATTTGAAATTTGATTTTTGAACTAATCATACTACACGATCCTAATAGAACTGTACGATAATTTGAAATCTAACTTAAATTATCCCCCATAATTAGTCAATCAAATCATGGCTAATTAATTGTAGCAAATCATACTATATGACCTTGATAATACCATATGATTGATAGAGATGAAATTTGGTCGTCCCACAGATCGTACCAAATAAAATCGTGATTTTTTGAACTAATCATATTGTACGATGTTTATATCATATTGGACGACCTATTAGAAATCAACTGACAGTACTATATGATGAGAATATAATGGGATGATTAATGGAGATGATTTTCAATCATCCCAAAAATTGTCCTATAAGAATACAGAGAAATTAAACAAATTGTACTGGATGACCTCATGATCGTACTATACGATATGTTTATAAAATTTGAACAGTTCATCTGAATGACTAGTTGCATCGTACTAGACATGTCTAGTTCTTAAATTGATCATACTGTATAAATATAAATCGTACTGCATAAACAGAGACACTAACATGAATTTTTAGGGTTTTTTTAAGACAAATACTTAAGAAATATTTTAATAATCTCTTAAAAAAAAGAGAGAGGAGTATTGGTTATTGAAGGAACTCTGAGATAGAAGATTTCTTGAGAGCTCTTAAGTGAGAGAGGAAGAAGAATGTGAGGTTGAGAGTGAGGGAGAAGTAGTGTAAGGGTTTTACACGGTTGCTCCAGGCTAGCTTGCACCATGAATCCTCTTGTGGCATGGTGATGAATGTTCATGTAGATTGTTAAACATAAAGGAACCAGTAGTTAAAAGCCTCTCTTGAAATAAGACTATTTTAGAGTTTAAATAGGGAGCCTCCAAATAAGCCCTAAATTTTAATCTGGTGCTTCTGATCATCTAGTATGATCCAAGATCATACTATATGATTAGTTCAAAATAGCTCTTTCAACCAGTAGGAACTGTAACCCACTGTACGATAAGTTTAAGTATTTATATTGATCATCCCATATGATTGGGCACATCATCCTATACGATTAGTATAAATACATAGCTAATCATCCAATACGAGGGGTGGTATTTAATTATCATCCCATACAGGAATTGGGTTGTACAGTACGATCATCTCTAATCATCCTATACGATCAATACATACATATAGCTAATCATCTAATATGAGGGGCAGTGTTTAATTATCATCCCATGCAGGAATCGGGTTGTACAATACGATCATCTCTGATTATCCTATATGATCTGATTGAATAATTTAACCATTATTAAACACCTAATCACAAGATCAATTTAGATATGATTATCATATATTATACATTACGATGTATATCGTACGGTATGATTAGAATAAAATTTGAATTTTAAAATAATACCTAAATTATGATTGGCGGCTATTTTGATGATTATAACTGACCATCCTATGTGATATGGATCATACAGCACAATTAGTTTAATTAATTAACATGACCTAATTAGGGTTTTTTATTTAACTGATCATCCAGTACATATAAATCATACTGTACGATTAGTTTAAAATAGAAATTTTCCTAACTCACCAACTTACTCCCTTGAGTGTGTGTGTAAGGTTACTTAACTTTAGGATCCACCACAATACATATTTAACTCAAGAAAATTAAAAAACATAAAAAATATAAACTTTATTCCTAGTCTACCCAGTCTTGAGCTAATCGAGGTTACATGTGAGCTGTAATCTTGAAATATTAGTGAGCAGGGAAAAATAGATATGCGTTAGATTGAAATAGTATAGTGAACAATCTAATAATATTTGTTATCATCAAAATCATAAGACTTGGTTCCAGATTTGTAATAGGTGAGTCCTTAAAGCTTCTCTTGGGAGAGAGGCTTCAAAGTTAAGTCCTCTAGGTTATATGCCTTCTCTAGGTTATATATATATCAGTATTTCTATTGAGTAATTTTTAGATTACCAATTACCACCCCCCCCCCCCCCCCCCCCCCCCCTCTTGGTGCGCCTTGGGCTAGTTCATTGAGGTCCTACAACCTCCTCAAACTTTTAGTATCTCCTAAGATAAGCTCCTTAGGTTGACTAAATGAATATCTCCAATCTCTAAGCAAAAGTTCTTGATGCTCTACTCTATTTTCTAGGTCAATAAACTCTATTCCTTGGGTTAATTCTAGTTCTTCTTTTAACCTAAGCTTAACATGTCTATCAAATTCATCAAATACTACATTAGTGGTCTAATCTACCACTATGTTCCGCTTATTGAAAACTCTATAGGCTTTACCTACATATGAATATCCTAAGAAAACTCCTTCATCAGATCTGGGGTCAAATTTTCCTAAAGGAGATTTTTTATTTATTAGAATGAACACCTTACAACCAAAGACATAAATGTGAGAGAGATTGGGTGTCCTACCTTAGAGTAACTCATAAGGTGTCTTATTGAGTTTGGATTTGATATTAACCCTATTAAGAATATAGCATGCAGTATTTACTACTTCAGCCCAGAAATCTCTAAGGAGTGAATACTCAGCTAGCGTGGCTCTAACAGCTTCTACAATGGTTCTATTCTTTCTTCTAGCAAATCAATTCTGCTGAGGGGTTCTAAGAGCCAAAACATTATGTCCTGTCCAAGTTCCTTGCAAAATGATTCAAACCTATCTTTTTTAAATTCCCTATCATAATCAATATGAATAGTTAAAATTTTACACCCTAATTTCTTCTGAATCTATGTGGACAATATCCTAAATTTTTTAAACGATTCACTCTTCTGACATAGAAATCTAATCTAGCTAAATCTATAGTAATCATCAGAAATCACATATCTATAAGTTTTCCCACCAAAGTTGGCAGTTCTAATCGGTCTAAACAGGTTTATTTGAAAGATTTCTAGAGAACTACATGTGGTGATTTCCTTGATGGGATGAAATGAAGATTTGATTTATTTTCCTTGTTAACAGGCATCACTAAGGCGGTCCATAGAGAATTCTAGTTTAGGTATACCCTTAACTAGGTCCATTTGGGTTATCTTTCTAAGTGTGTTCATGCTTGCATGATATAGTCTTCTATGTCATAGCTAGGATTAATTAATAATAATTTTTAGACATAAGGAATTTGAATATTCAATACAATTTAAATCAACCATGTAAATATTATTAATTCTTTTACCCTCTAAAACAAATTTACCATTCAAGCTAATCAAGCATATAGTAGATAAAAACTTAATATCAAATCTTTTGTCACACAATTGTCTAATGCTAAGTAAGTTATGTTTTAGCCCACCTACTAGCAAAACATTCTTAATGATAGAACTTTTAGAATTACTAATCATACCTGAACCTACCACTTTCTAGTAATATTATCTCCTAGTGTAACTTTTCCTCCTACCCTGGCCACTTACGAGATGAATTACTTTATATCTCTAATTATATATCATGAGCATCCACTATCCAGGTACCATATGCTCTCACTAGGTCCTTTATGAGAGCATCACTATAATTTTAATCAAAAATTAGATTTGGGAACCCAAGTGAGTTTGGGTTCTACCTTATGCTTAAATGAATAATTTTCATGCATGGTTTACTGTAATGCAAATGATTTTGGCCTCTACACTAGATGTATTCTACAAAGTATTGTGCACGTGTGGGCTCTATGACCTAACATGCCACATGAATAGGATTTACCTATCTATGTGGAGTATTATGCATCTTTCTAAGGGTATAAGATGGCGTATGCTATGTTTTGGGGCTAGTCCATTATGCTAGTGTAGGTTGTGGTATATTGTTTGAAGTGCATGAATTTTTGTTCTTAGGAACTCATTGACCCATTCAAACCTTTTATCTTCATGTTTTAATGCATGCTCATTTTGATCTAGTTCAAATGTAACTACTTCTAACTATTTGTATAAATCTTATCACTCAATATGCTTGGATTTTAAGGATTTATGTGCTTGGATTAACTCAAGATGATTCTTATTTAATGCATCAAATTCATCAAGTAAAGAAAATGATCTTTATCGAATGCATTATGTTCAACTCTAAGGCTATCATGCCCTTTTTGCAAACTTGAAAATTTAGAATTTAAACTAGCATACATTTTCATAAGCTTTCTATATGCATCATGAATTTTTTCAAAAACTTCAAATAATTCATCATATGAAAGCTCACATACCTCCTCTTGATTAGAATGATTAAGACTATTATCTTCCATAATGCACAGATTGGTTACCTCCTCCTCCACTTTCGATTCTGATGAGTTCAAAGCGGAATATGCCCAAAATGCTTTATACATCCTTTACTTCCTTTTTTTTACTTTATTCTTATCCTCACCCTTCTGCTTGATTTGGTGAGCTTTTAGATTGGGGTAATCTATTCTCAAGTGTCCTAGTTTCCTACATTCAAAGTAAATAGTACCAGATAATACATTGAGTTTTTTATTTAGTTTACCATTGTTCCACTACTGATGATGCTTTTATTTTCTTTTCAGAAAGTTTTTGAATTGATGTGTCATCAGTTTTATGTCATCATCTTTGTTAGCTATAGAGCTGTCAGTTTCTGATTCATTTACTTTTAGTGCCACCACTTTATCTTTTCTCTTATCTCCTACATCCTATAATCTCTGACTGACACCTTGCTTGTAAGTAATAAGTGAACCTAGCAAGTTATCTATAGAATAAAAATTAAGATCTTTTGATTCATAAATAACAGTAACCTTAGCATCATAATTACTAGGTACACAATGAAGAATTTTGCTAACCTTTTCAAAATTTGAAAGTTCTCTTCCTAAAGCATGCAGAGGTGTCAATATTTGGATGAACTTTTGTCCATGTCTGATATACTCTCATTAGGTTTCATGCGAAAAGGTTTGTAGTTATGCAATAAAATATTCAATTAAGATTATTTCACCTCATTAGTACCCTCATATGAGATGTAATGTCTATCCAAAATTTCTTTTCCAATAGTATAAGTGGATACTCTCATATAGTCTTCAGATTTAAGAGCACAGAAAAAGCAATTTAAACATTTAGCATTACGTTGTGCATATTCTCTATCCTCATTATTCCATTTAATAAAGGGTATTTAAGTCTTGATACCATTAATTTATCTAAATGGTGTATCATACCCTTCCTTTACCATCAACCACAGGCAAAAATCAATAGACTGACGAACAGTAGACATGCAAATTTTCCAAAATATAAATGGTATGTTGTCGAATAATGGGGGATAGATTGTATAATAACCCTCCACAGCATTCCTACTGCCAAATTGTGTCATTTAATCTTTCTTGAAGATTTTTAAATCTGTAATTCAAGACTCACTCTGATACTAATTAAAATTTCAATGGAGGGTGTTAAATCTCGTGGAACTGCCAACCATATACCAATAGCGGGGTGAATTAGATTTTTTAAAAATTTTCTTTAAAAAAAAAATCTTTTTTGATATTTTTAGAGAAATTAAATCACCTAATATAGAGCTAATAATATAATAATGATTATAATAATGATCATAATGATGATGTTAATTCAATCGAATTAATCTACTACCAACCACAACATTCTCAACATGAATCTTTCAAGAAAAATAAATTCATAAAAAATTAAAATGTGAAAATAAAAGTCCGTAGAAGAAAGTAGAATTAGCACACTAGATTTTAGAGTGGTTTGGTCAACCCTGACCTACGTCCACTCCCTAAAGTCCTCCTTTCTACGTATTACACTAAAAATTATATTGTCTCTCCTTTAGCCGTCACAACTAGGCGGAGAAGGCCATACAATCTTTTTACCAACCTAGTGCTATAAAGAACCTTGACTCATTTTTCACCCTCCTAGTGAAGGCAGAGAACCTCAACTCATTTTTCACCCTCCTGGTGAAGGCAAAGAACCTAGCACTTATTTTTCACTCTTCTGGTGAAGGAAAAGAACCTCTATGATCTTTGTCCTTGAAGTTCTTCTTCCTAGTGCCACCAAACAAACCAAGCAAAACACTTGGAGGAAACAAGGTAGAAGCTTGCCCAGAGCAACCATGTGTAATCCCCTCACACTCCTTCTCCCTCACGCACAACCTCTCCATTCTCCTTCCCAAAGCTCTCTAATATCTCTCTAAACACTCTCTCTCCTAAAAACAAAATAGCAAAAGACTCTCAGTGAGTCTCTTAATAAAGTATTTAAACAAGGCTTCAAAAAACCTAATTTTTTAATTTGGTCGTCACTATTCATATAGTATGATCAAGGATCGTACAATACAATTAGTTCAAAAATTAGGTTCATTCAGTACAATGGAATATTCATTGTCTGAACTATTTAATTTCTATATACTAATCATATCATACAATCTGAAGATTATACAGTATGATTAGTTCAATATCCTTATGTTTGTATAGGACAATCAACGGGATGATTGGAAATCATCTCTGTAAATGATTCAGGTGTTGACCTCATTTTTATATGAGGTTACTTGAACCAATCCAAATACTAAGATCTACCCAAATCTTAGATCAATCCAAATCAAATCCAGATTTCAATTCAAAATTCAAGGTTCAAAGGCCTTATCCTGAAAGATTTTTCTAATGAATTTTCACACATTTCAAACTCTAGTTAAATGACCCCCGGTTCATGATCTATCAATTGCATATTGATTATGCTTATCCCTAGGATCTACCCTCCAAATTTGAACTCATTCTGAGGTCTTTAACCCCAGAAACTGAATTGAAATCCAAAGGCTGTAAAACTTTTAAATATTTACAGCCTATGCCACTGGTCCTACTACCCAATGGATTTTGACCTTGGAGTCTTCTCCAAATCCTTTGATCACATCTAGAGTCTTGAATATCATATGTTGTGAAAGTTCGTGAGGCATGTTAAGCCCTTGTGAACTAGTCCCGAGGCTAACCAAGAGGGGGTGAATTAGTTATTTTAAAAATTCTTGAGCAAAAATGATTTAGAAAAATCTTTTTGAATGTTTTAATATAATTACAATTTCACGATGATGTACAGATGTTCATGTTAATAAAATAATAATCACAATCACATAATCATCAATAGAAAATAAGTGTAAAAAATAATCAGAAAGAATACACCAGATTTTATAGTGGTTCGGTCAACTTGACCTACGTCCACTCCCCAGAGCCTCCCCTCCGGGTATTGCACTAACACTAAGTGACTCTCCTTCTGCTCCCACAGCAAGGCAGAGAAGCCTGTATAAAAACTCCTTTCCACCAACCCGGTGAGATAGAGAACCTGAACTCCTTTTGCTTCCTCTTGAAGCAGGCAGAGAACCTGGATCTTCTAGTAGACGATCCTCCCATAGAGACACCAACAAGACAAGAGATGATGACTGGAGAAGATGACTTAGATCCTTACTTGGAGCAAACATTGTGAATCCCTCACAAACTCCCCCTCATAAGATCCTCTCTCTCTCTCCCAAGCTCTCTCTCTCTCTCTCTCTCTCTCTCTCTCTCTCTCTCTCTCTCTCTCTCTCAAGGTTTTCTCTAGAAAGGAAAGTAGCAAAAGATTTCAATGATTGAACAAAAGAGATCTTAAATAGGAGGGCTCAAAAATTGCCTTAAATCTCAACTGGTTGGCAAAGATCGTCCAGGATGATCCTTAGATCATCCTATATGATCAGTGTAAAACAGACCCTTTTGGCCTGGATGATCAGGTTCCTCTGGACGATTAGAAGACAAAATATGTTCAGATCTGCCGGGATGATTTTGCAATCATCCGAGATGATTAGTTCAAACTAGGAAGATCATCCAGCAGATTCCTTGGGTCGTCCAGCCAAACCATGCTAGACGGTTTCAAAATGAACAGATCATCCTGGATGATATGTATATCATCCCGCATGATTAGCTCAAAATCAGGAATATCATACAACACATTTCTCGGGTCATCCATGTGAAGTGCTCTAGACGATCAGGATTTTGTATGTATCATCCAGGATGATATGATCATATCAATCAAATATTAATTACTTTCCTTAATCACTAGACTAATTTAGGCATGATTATAATGGATAATCTAGGATGATACACGTATCATCCAGGACGATCAGACCAAATCTCTAAAAATAAAAACTTGCCTAACTTAATCTGGCGGCTGAGAATTTTTGATTTGAGCCTATCATCCTGTATGATTGGTATATCATCCAGGATGATCTATTTAATCAAACCAACTTAACATGGTCGCCCTAATTAGGGTTTCTATTTTCATAGGATCGTCCCGGATGATATGAATATCATCCAGGATGATATGAACAAAATTTAAAATAGAAACTCTAACTCACTAAAACTCTCTCCCTGAGTGTGTGTGTGCAAGGTTACTTAACTTGGGGATCAATTATATTACATTTGACTCAAGAAAGGAAAAATATATATTTAAACATACGAGGACCCAATCTTGAGTTAGCTTGAATTTCATTTAATCTTTATACCTGAAAGATTAGTCAATTAAAGTAGAAAGTAGAAATGTTTGTTTACATCAAAACTATAATCCATAAATCCAGGTTTGTAATAATCTCCCCCTTTTTGATGATGGCAAACATTTATTTAGTAGTTTCAAATCAACCAGATTGTAGTAATTAAAGCACAGGTGAGAGAAAATAAATTTTACTAATCATTGATAACCAGTGATATTCAATACAACAAATGAAATTACTACAACACAAAAAACAATAAGAGAACCTTCTAGTAACACAAAAATAACTCCCCCTTTTGACATAACAAAAAGGAGGAAGAGAAAAGACAAAACAACAGCAAATTAAAACATCACAACAAAACTAAAACAAATAACCTAATAGAGAGGCGGATCTTGATAAGATGGAGGAGATGGTGGTGGATGAAAGTAGCTATGAATGGTGGCAAACTGCTCACCAAACCAGGCCATGTCCTGGTTGTGTTGCTGTTGTTGGTGAATCACAAATGAATTGAAGTGAGTAACATCAGCTGCATATTGCTCCTCTTCGGCTGCCACGTAGGAGTCAAAGTGAGCCTCCCACTAGTCAAAGTGGTGCACCAGGTGATCCAGGGGTGACTCTATCCGGAGAGGAGCAGGTGCAGGTACCGGAGCAGCTTCTTCCTCTTCTCCCTCAACATACGGGCAAACTCTGGATAAAGGCGTATACTGTGCAAAACATGGAAGGAATTGTTGGAGAAGAAGGAAGGGGGGACATCGATTGGTATTGGATATTATAGATTATATTTGGTCTCAAGAGCATATGCAATGATGTGTCCTAGAGCTAGATTTGGGTGTCGTCTATGGCTCGAATCCCTAATGCTAGTCAGGTGTTCGATGTATCAAAAGAGGAGATCGAAAGCATTAAATTCACGGTGGGCCAGGATGTAGTAGGTAGTTAGTGAGAGTGGAGATGATATGGATGTGGTCTCCAGCTTTTGGAATAGCAGAGGTACAAAGGATATGCTGGATTATCCGAGCATCCTTAAGTAAGGAGGAGCATGCATTATCATGATAGGAGATGTTGATGCCCCTAAGAAATTGATTTGCGACACTCCAGTTAAAATCAAGGTCAGAGGAGATAAGATGAAGTTTGTCGCCAGAAATTGAGAGTTGAATAATATCATGAAAGTCTTGGGAGGTAAGCTCGACAAGGCGGTGATTGACAAAGGATCGGAGGGTGGAGTAAGAGGATTCAACACGAAGGTTTGCAAAGAAAATGCATAAAAGTTTAGAACTGAATGGAAAAGCTAAAGTCATGATGAATGTGAAAGAAGTGTGGGCGAAAAGATCTAAGACAGGATAAGTTAGAATGCGGGGATTGATAATTTTAGATTGGGTGATCCCCAACTCAAGGTATCGCTGGAAGGCAGCCTTGTCGACTGCTTCAGGAAATTAGGGATCGACAGCTCCCCTGGACGAACTAGCACCCAGATGTCGAGAACGATTTCCACTAGCCATTAGAAAAGGATTGGAGGAAGGATTGGAAGAGAATGTGTGAAAAATTCTGAAGAAAATGGATGTTTAAATAAAATTCGGTCGGATCTTCCAGGATGAACGCAGTATCGTCCAGGATGATATGGGTAATAATAATGTCCAGGTCGATTAGTCAAAAAGGTGATCGATCGTCTAGGACAATCAGATATCATCCAAGATGATTAGACACAGGCAATTGTCCTGAGGAGTCTAGTCGGATGACCTTTGATGAAAAGTATCATCACGGACGATTTGATGGATTGTCCAAGATGATATGCAATAAATAAATTAGTCGAGCCGAATTTAAATTGTCTAACTGCTACCACGTGGATCATCCAGGATGATGAGTAGGATCATCCAGGATGTTCACCAACAATTGGTGCATACCAACTGTTGGATCATGGTGGGGATGATTTGAATGGATCATCCAGGATGATGTTTGGATCATTCGGGATGATGTCGGATCATCTAGGACGATGTGGGGATCGTCCAGGATTATGTGAAGAAAAAAAATAAAAAAGATGAAGGCTAGAGAGGAAAGATCAGGGATCCAAAAATCACACAAAAAGGAAAAATCAAAAGTAAAGCAAATCAACGGACAATAGAAACGGGAAAATAACAGTAAAAATAATGATTTTTTTCTGATCAGCTCTAGTAAAATAAAATTTCTCTTGATTTTTAATTGAAAAGCCAATAAGAAGAAAATCGATAATGCTGAAATCTAGAAAAAGTTGGAAAATTATCTTTCGTAACTCCTACCTCGTAGACCTTACAGGTTCAAATTTCTTTCAAACAAAGGTCTAATTTAGAAGAAAAGAAGTTAGATTCGAAAAGAGATTCTTTCAAGCCTCGTTCCAGAAAAATATCTGATATAATAGTATTATAAATTAAGGAATCAGAAATAATGATTTTTTATTTCAAGCTTTTAAAAATATTAAGTGGTGCATGGATTTTTCTAAGACATTTAAAGATCTGAAAGGGAAGAAGCTTATTTTTTTGTTGGCTTATTTTGTGCCTCTTTTTCAATTTGCTTGGTGCTCTTTGCACATTTTTTTATTTTTGATACACTTTAGGTGTCTTTCCAATTTGGCGACATTACGCATCTTTTCAGCTTTGGGCTCATTTTGTGCCTCTTTTCATTTTGGCTCTCTTTGCGCATCTTTTACAAGCTTGCTTCCTTACATAATCATTAAAGAAATCTCAGTTGTGAAATTACCTTTCTGACATAAGAGAGGACAAAACTCACTCTCTACAATAAGGAGTAATTCACAGAACAAAAATAATACATCATATGATAAGTGTAATCACCTGATTAAGAAAAATATAACAATAATCCAAAACTTTGAAAACACTATTCATATGAGGTAGATTATTGTTGGAAGATAAAATAAATCTCTATTTCAAAAACCAACTTTTTAATTTTGAAGAAGATTTTTATCCAAAAGAAATAATACACCATTAAAAGAGTTAGAGGAAGAGAAACAATCATCAATGTTTCTTCCCTTTAATAGATTCAGTGGAGTTAATCACTACTTACAAGCTTCCAAATAAAAATAAGGCAAAACTCTCAGTCAGAAATCCAGTTTATCAGTAGTAGTGAGCAGTGATCTGATTTTTTAAAAAAAAAGTAAATCAAGAATAAGAAATCATATTAAAATAAATACTCAAATCGGGAAAACAACAACTCTAAAATAAAAATCAGCATAAAATACAAACCAACAGGAAATAAATAATCAAATCAAATAAATAACTAACAGAAATAGAATGAAAAATAGAAAAATTAGAAATCAGCAGTCATCAGATTCATGCATTTATGTTAATCACACCCAATCTTGTCCTCAAAATGCTGAATGAGTCAAAGGCCAGTGGTTTAGTAAAGATGTCAGCCAGTTGATTTTCAGTTGCTACATAATGTAGCTCAATGTCCCCTTTTGTAATATGGTCCCTAATGAAGTGATGCCTTATATCAATGTGTTTAGTTCTAGAATGTTGGATTGGATTCTTAGAAATGCAGATGACGCTGGTGTTATCACATAGAATTGAAATTGTGCCAATAGGTAATCCTAAATCCAAAACATGTTACTTCAACCAAAGGACTTGGGCCACATAACTTCTTAAGGTAATGTACTCAGCTTTAGCAGTGAAAAGTGCCACTGAGTTCTATTTTCTACTAGACCAGAAGACTAAAGATTGTCCTATAAATTGGCAAGTTCCAGAAGTACTCTTTTTATCCACCCTACAGCCTACAAAATCAGAATCAGAATATCCAATAATCTCAAAAGAAGTGTTGTGCCTAGGATACCAGATTCCTAGGTTTGGGGTCCCTAAGAGATATCTAAAGATTCTCTTAACTGTAGTTAGGTGGGATTCCTTAGGATCAGCTTGAAACCAAGCACAAAGATAAACACTAAACATAATATCAGGTTAGCTAACAGTCAGGTAAAGCAGTGATCCAATTATTCCTCTAAACTTCTTCTGATCAACAAATTTTCCATTTGAATCCTTATCTAACTAAACAGTGGAACTCATGGGAGTGTTGATTGGCTTAGCTTTATCTATTTCATATTTCTTCAAGATGTCCTTAGTATATTTTGATTGATTCAGAAAGGTTCCATCATCCATTTGCCTTATGCTCAACCCCAAAAACTAGGATAATTCTCCAATCATATTCATCTCAAACTCTTTACTCATTGTCTTAAAATATTCATCTCATAATTTTTTATCAGAAGATCTAAAATATATATCATCAACAAAGATCTGGACAATGAGTAGATCATCTCCTACTTTCCTAAGAAAAATGGTGGTGTCTAGGCTCCCCTTAACAAACTCTCTTTGTAGTAGGAATGTGCTGAGCCTCTCATACCAAGCTCTGGGTGCTTGTTTCAATCCATATAAGGCCTTTTTTAATTTGTAAACATGATTTGGATATTGGAAACTCTCAAAACCTGGGTGTTTCTCTACAAAGATATCCTCTTTTACTACCCCATTTAAAAAAGCACTCTTGACATCCATTTGCAATAGTTTAAATCCTTTATAACATGCAAAGGCTAGTAGCACCCTAATGGCTTCCAATCTAGCTACAGGGGTAAAGGTCTCCTCAAAATCTATCCCTTCAATTTGATTGTACCCCTTAACCACCAATCTTGTTTTATTCCTACCCACCACACCAGAATCATTCATCTTATTCTTAAAGAACTATTTGGTTCCCACAACACTTTGATTCTTAGGCCTTCCTAATAACTCCCAAACATCATTCCTTATAAATTGATTCAATTCCTCTTTCATAGTTAAGATCCAAAACTCATCAAAAAGGGCTTCATTGATTTTGGTGGGTTTAGTCATTGAGATAAAGGCAGAATGGTTTACTTCCTTCTTAAGTTCATGCCCAGTTCTAACACCTTCACAAGGGTCTCCTAAGATCAGTTCTTTAGGATGACTCGAAGCATATCTTCAATCTCTGGGCAGAGTATTTTGAGGTTTTACCTTTTCTTCTAGATTTGCATTTTCAACTCCTTGGGTAATCTCTCCTACATTTTCTTCTTCCCCAACTCTAGTCTCCTTAGGATCATATTCATCAAACACTACATGAGTTGTCTCCTCCACCACCAAAGTCCTCTTATTAAACACCCTAAAGGATTTTCCCATACTAAAATAGCCTAAGAACACTCCTTCTTATTTGGGGTCAAATTTTCCTAAGGATGATTTCCCATTGTTCATAATGAAAACCTTACAACCAAAGACTTGAAGGTGGGACAGGTTTGGAGTTTTACCCTTAATGATCTCATAGGGTGTCTTATTCAGTTTGGATCTAACATTCACCTTATTTAACACATAATAGGCTCTGTTCATCGCTTCTACCTAAAAGTATTTTGGAAGTGAATACTCAGCAAGCATGGCTCTAGCGGCTTCCACCAGGGTCTGTTCTTTCTTTCAGCTACCCCATTCTGTAGAGGGGTCCTAGGAGATGAAAAGTTGTGGCTAATCCCTTACTCCTCACAGAATGTTCCAAATCTCACATTTTTAAACTCTCCACCATGATCACTATGAATAGTTAAGATCTCACAACCTAACTTCCTCTGAATCCAAGTGGAGAAAGATTTAAATTTATCAAATGACTCAGATTTATGTGACAGAAATTTAATCCAAGTGAACCTCGAGTAATCATCAACAATTATAAATACATAGACTTTCCCCCCTAAGCTGGCAGTGCTAATGGGTCCAAAGAGATCTATGTGAAGGACTTCTAAAGGTGTAGAGGTGTTAATGTCCTTAATGGAGTAGAAAGAGGATTGGACTTGCTTCCCTAATTGACAGGCATCACATAGGTGGTCCTTAGTGAACTTAAGCTTGGGGACACCTCTAACTAAGTCCTTTTGAGTGACTCTTCTAAAGGTTTTCATACTGGCATAACATAATCTACTGTGCCACAACCAAGACTCATCAGCAGTAGTTTTTAAGCAAAATGAAGCAGCACATTCAATATTATTTAAATCAAGCATGTAGACATTGTTAATCCTCTTTCCCTGCAAAATAATGTTATTATTTAAGCTTATGATGCAAGTATTTTCCATGAACTTGATGTTGAAACCCTTATCATAGAACTGACTGATGCTAAGCAAGTTGTGCTTTAATCCATCTGCAAGCAAAACATTTTCAATCAAAAGGTTCTTAGAGTTTCCAATTATACCTGCACCTACCACTTTCCTGGTGGTATTGTCTCCAAGAGTGACCTTGCCTCTAGCCCTGGCCTCCAGCGAAATGAATTGATTTGCATCTCCAATCATATGTCTTGAGCATCCACTATCCAGGTACCATATACTCTCACGAGGTCTTGTGTGAGAGCCACCCTACAAAATCATCAAATCTCATATTTAGGAACCCAAACAGATTTAGGTTCCTTCTTATGAAAAGAAGAATGCAATGTATGTGTGTTTTTGTGAAACATGCAATTTGGGCCTCCACACCCAATGTATACTATGGTGAATAGTGCAGGTGTGGGAGATGTGTCCTAACATGCCATAAGAAAAACATCTAACACTAGGAAAAGGGTTAACTAATCTACATGGGTGATAGTACCTCTTCCTAGGTTTGAATGAAACAAGCATTGATGATTTTGAATTAGATTCTTCAAATGGTAGAGGTGCAAAAAAATGTGTAAAAGTAAGAGGTGTTTCATTTTTCTCAAAAGCACTAATATTTATACTTAGAAATTCATTCTCCTTTTTAAGACTTGTAATTTCAAATTTTAATGCTCCCTTACAACTCTCTAAGTCACATGCCATAGTGTCTAATTCTTTAAAAGCTCTTTCTAAATCAACATGCGATGTTTTCAATGAATCATGCTCAATAATTAGTTCCAAATACTTTTTGTTGAATTCATCAAATTCATCAAGTAAGGACATGTGATTACTATCAAGTGTAGAATGATCTTTAACTAAAACATCATGCTCTTTTTGAAAATTTAAGAAATCCAATTTCAGACTGGCATGAGTTTTCTTAAGTTTCCTATATGATGACTAAATTTTCTCAGAAACTTCAAGTAATTGATCGTAGGTTAGCTCACATACCTCTTCTTGGTCAGACTGACCAGGATGATCATCTGCCATTAAACACAGGTTCGTAGTCTCCTCTTCAGCTTCAGTCTCAGAGGAGTCGAATGTTGAATCCATCAAGAAAGTCTTTTGAATCTTTTTCTTATCCTTTCTGAACTTGGATTTCTCCTCACCCTTCTCCTTGCTTGGGTGATCCTTAAGTGTAGGATAATCAGCCTTTATATATCCAGGCTTCCTGCATTCAAAACAAACAGTATCAGATGAACCTTTAAAATTTCTACTACTCTTACCTTTATTCCATTTCTAAAAGTTCTTGTGTTTCTTCCTTAGAAAGCTTTTGAATTGCCTAGTGATTAAGGCAACATCATCGCTATCAGACCCGGAAGACTCAGTGTCAGTATCGCTGGCCTTCGGTGCCATAATTTCTCCTTCTTCTTCTCACTTGCATCAATTTGTCATTGGTTCACTCCTTGCTCGTAAGCAATGAGTGACCCAAGTAAGTTATCAATAGAATAATTATTCAAATTTTTAGATTCAGTAATTATAGTTATCTTGGCATCATAAGAAGAAGGCAAATATCTCATAATTTTGTTAACTTTCTCATAATTAGCAAGCTCTCTTCCTAAGGCATACAAGGAGGTAACAATTTTAGTGAACCTAGTATACATTTCTGAAATTAATTCAGTAGGTTTAATGCAAAAAATTTCGTAGTCGTGAAGTAAGATGTTCAATCTAGATTGCTTAACTTTAGATGTACCTTCATAGGTAATGCATAATCAATCCCAGATTTCTTTACCAGTTGTGCAAGTAGAGACATGCATGTAATCCTCAGATTTCAGTACACAGAAAAAATAGTTCAAGCATTTTGCATTCAGTTGTGCTAAATCACGATCATCAAATGTCCATTCAATAAAAAGTAGTTTAGTTTTAATGCTATTAATAAGTCCCACAGCAAGGCTGAGAAGCTTGTACAAAAACTCCTTTCCACTAACCCGGTGAGGCAGAGAACATGAGCTCCTATCGCTTCCTCCTAAAGCAGATAGAGAACCTAGATCTTCTTGCGAACGATCCTCCTACAGAGACACCAATAAAACAAGAGACGATGATCGGAGAAGACGAGTCAGATCTTTGCTTGGAGCAACTTTTATGAATCCCTCACAAACTCTCCCTCATAAGATCCTCTCTCTCTCACTCTCTCTCAGTTTTCTCTGGAAAGGAAAGTGGAAAAAGATTTCAACGATTGAATAAAAGAGATCTTAAATAGGAGGGCTCAAAAATTGCCCTAAATCTTAACTAGTCGGCAAAGATCATCTAGGATGCTTAGATCGTCCTCTACGATCAGTGTAAAATAGACCCGTTTGGCCTAAACGATCAGGTTCCTCTAGATGATTAGAAGATAAAATATGTTCAGATCGTCCGGGATGATTTTGCGATCATCTGGGATGATTAGTTCAAACTAGGAAGATCGTCCAGCGAATTCCTCGGGTCAGCCAGCCAAACCCTGATGGATATTTTCAAAATGAACTGATCGTCCCGGATGAAATGTATATCATCCCGTACGATTAGTTCAAAATCAGGAATATCATACAGCACATTTCTCAGGTCGTCTAGGTGAAGTGCTCTAGACGGTCAGGATTTTGTATGTATCATACAGGACGATCTTGCGATCATCCAGGATGATATGATCATATCAATCAAATATTAATTACTTTCCTTAATCACTAGACTAATTTAGATATGATTGTAATGGATCGTCCAAGATGACACACGCATCATCTGGGACGATCAGACTAAATCTCTAAAATAAAAACTTGCCTAACTTAATCTGGCGGCTGAGAATTTTTAATTTGAGCCTATCATCCTATACAATTGGTATATCATCCAGGATAATCTATTTAATCAAATCGACTTAACATGGTCACCCTAATTAGGATTTCTGATATGAATAAAATTTGAAACAAAAACTCTAACTCACTAAAACTCTCCCCCTGAGTGTGAGTGTGCAAGGTTACTTATCTTGGCGATTAATTACATTATATTTGACTCAAGAAAGGAAAAAAATTACATTTAAACATACGCAGACCCGATCTTGAGTTGTCTTAAATTTTATTTAATCTTTTGTACCTGAAAGATTAGTCAATTAAAGTAGAAAGCAGAAATATTTGTTATGATCAAAACTATAATCCTTAAATCTAGGTTTGCAACATGTTGAACATTAAACTATATTTTGGTGGACCCATTTTGACCCTTAGTTGACCAGGGGTTAAAATGACCAAAATGCCTCTTAAGAGCAATTTTGGAGTTTTCATGAAATTCCAAAATAATCTTTTCAAACAAAATCTGGTAATCTCCTTCAATGCATCCTAAATATCATTAGGAGTGCATTGGATCCAAACCCTGGCCCTGGGTCAATTTGGTTGACCAAGTCAACCTATGTTAACCAAATAACCCTTTAAGGGTTAAACGAGCCAAATCAAAATCTATGACCGAATCAAATCATTTGAACCCTCAAATTCAATCTAAAAGATATCCCAATCATGGTCCAAGCATTTCCAAATTTTATTTTGGATTAAACCCTAGCTAGGTTGACTAAATTACCAAGTCAAACTTGCCAAAATGTAATAAAACCTCTTTCCATACACACATATACATCCAACTCTTCAGTCCTTAATCTCAAGCCATATTTAAATTAATCAAACAAACTTATAAGACCTTCTCCCATGCCACATAAGCATATTGACCAGTTTTACTAGTCAAAGTAATCAACTAAGTCAAATTTGCATGCTTAGGTGACTTTGCCACCTTGGCAAAGTCAAATCCCCTAATAATCCATTTTCACATGCATTTAGGTGGCAATATGGATTACATGCTAGCAGCCTAGAGCTCATCTCATGCATTAATCAAGGCTAGCAATCATAGGATAGGCTAGCCAAGCTTTATTCAACTCAAACCTTTGGCTTTACCCATTCCCTTCCAAAAAAATTTAATTCCAGCTGCCCCCAACCCCTTCCAAGGATAACTCAACCTCTCCAATAATTTTTAAGACTCCAAACCTTTCCCCATCTTTTCCTAAGCTCAAAAACTCCATTTTGAGAAGAGAGAGAGAGAAAAAAAGAGAGAGAAAGGATAATTACTGTAGCAGAATTTGATCCAGATGTCAAAGGTTCTTGGACCCTTGAAGAAAGTTGTAGAGGATTCAAATATCTTTCCTATCTTCATTTTAAGTTATATAATCAAACCTTAATTTCTCTCAAATCTCAATGCATGGAGCCTTGAAATTCCATGGGTTGAAATATTAGGGTATCAAGATCCTATGTTTTAAATTTCATTAAATTTGGACGGTTGGATTGAACGTTACTGGCAATTGAATTTTCAGTTCATTTTGAACTGCGCAATCGGATGGCCCTGATCGCACTACATCATGCGCTCAGCTTATTTCTGCTCAAATTGAATAAAATAATTCAATTAAATACCTAGAACTTCCAAAATTCATAGAAAATTGAATATTTCACCAAATTTAGTGTTCTTGGGCTCGTTGGAAAGGTCTTAAGCTCGAATATTTAGTAAAAATAAAATAAAAGTGTTTTGATGACTGGATTGTAAGTTATTCAGGTTTGTTTAAAATCAATTTTTAACGATTTTCTTATGATCCAGTGCTCAAATTGAGCCAAAATTTTGGTAAAATTTTTATGGACATCTTAGGCATTCTGTGTAATTTTCTTAGGATCAGATGTCCTGTGGATTTTTATGATGTGAATTTTCAAAGCAATGGGTCTAAATTTGACCCAAAATTTTGTAAATGCATAACTCTTTAAATTCTTAGAATTAAGCTGCATAAGTTTTATGGTGTGCTTACATAAGTACAAGGCCTAGATGACCAAAATTTCAAACCCATTTGAACATTAGAGATACCTAGGAAAAATAACAAAGAAAATGGTCTAACCAATTTAGAAAAATTTTAGAAACTTATACACACACCCAATATGGGTGAAACATTAGAACATTAAGTATAGTGACATTTTACGCCTTAGGCCCAAATTTTTCTTGATTTGGAGGTCATTAAGTCAGAAAATTAAACTAATCAAAATTCAGCCCTTTTTCAGACCTAAAAACTTCAAAAATATATAATAAATCAAACTTAAATCTAAAAATTACAAATAATATATCAAACTGACCAAAATTTGGTCCTCTATCTTGAAAAAATAAAAGCCCGATCACTGCACTTTTAGGTTAACTTTAATTTAAAATTTAGTGAAAATAAATATTTAATTAAATTAAATAATTAAAATTATTAAAAAGCCCAAATAAATTTTAAACTCTTGAGAACAATCGAATGGGTCATCCCTGATCTTTGGGAGTGATTTTATGTAGTTTAAGATGAGTTTGGATCAAAACAATCAACACCTCTTTAATTAACTAATTTAAAAAATCAAATAATTAACCAAATTTTGAAAATTTATAATTAACTCATATTTAATTCAAAATTTTCAAATAATATATCAAATTAACCAAAATTCAATCCTTAATCAAAGAAAATTAAAATCTCTTTAATTTGAATTTAATTTTGATGATAATTTAATTCTAAGTAAAAATCTATATTTAATTAATTTAATTAATTAAAAATATTTAAAATACCAAAAATTTTCCAAACACTTGAGAATCTTTCCTTAGGTCATTATTGACCTTTGGAGGTGATTTCAAGGAGTTTGGAATTTATTTCGAGAAAAATCATAAAAAGACCCTTAATTAAACTTATTAAATAATTCAAATAACTACACAAACTTTGAAAAATCATAATCAATTGTAGAAAACTCCAAATTTGGCAAAATCAAAGGCATTGTACTGCATATAAGGCTTTATATTTATTTCAAAACTCCATAGATCACTTAAAAATAGTCAACATTTGGGTCAACTCTAGTTCAAATTTTAACCAAAACTTTAAACATACATAACTAAATCTAGAAAAATTCAATTTCAGAAAACTCAAACCCTAATTACTCATCTTAGGGTCTAGTATTTTATAAAAATATCAAAAATCTAAAAATTTATTTGAATCCAAAAGTCAAATTTTGCCTTCTTAATTAAATGATTAAAATAATCCCAAAATTTTCAAAATTTGATAATTAATCTCAAATTCAAGAAAATATAAAATCAATGATTAAATCACTCAACCAACCCCTTAATACACAATAACCACTCCAAAGATGAAGTTTTCAGGATGGACTACTCCGGGCTGGGGGGCTACGTTTCCTAAGGATGCTTTGTTCCACGAGCCTGGTGGCACGACGCCACGAATCGGTTGATAGCAAACTTAAAGTAATTCAAATATTAAAATTAGCAGCAAATTTAATTAATTAAATTATATCCTTTAATTTATAACTAATTAAATTTATTTAATTAATCAATCTAAAAAACAAATATAATTTTAAAATAAGCCTTAACATATGAATATTTAATCCTTAACAAATCTAAACATTAGACAACTTTAACTACTTACCTAATATAAGACACATCTAAACCGCACAGCCTTCTACACACACTTAGATGATTTCAAAGGTGTTTAATTTTCTATTGTGTGATGGGTTTTTTGAGCTTTCACTACATGCTGGTTGTTATAATTAGATGATTGATGTGATTGTTTATTTAATTATAATACTCTATAATCTGATTGATGGGTGTCAGATTTACCCTTAGGATAGGGGCGATTTAGATGCTGATATAATCTTATGCAGGTGGCTATGCTCATATAGGGCATTAAAATTAAAGGGGGCAAAGTTAAATTTAAATTAATCAAATTTTTGCAATTGCTCTAGAATGCTAAAACCCCCTTTAAAAATTAAAAGAGCATAGTCAAGTGTCTCTGGTTTGAGTACTTTTAATTTCAATATATAACTTCTTGAGATGTGATTTCAAATTATAACTAATTAGGATAACCCTGCAGGATGTTTGAGTCTAGAATTTTCTATTTTCAAATATAATTTGATGTGAATCAAGAGTTATATATTCAAAGTAATTTGAGATGGGACATAAATCCAATCTGAAATTTAAAGAGAAGAGTGACATCCCTTAGGGGAGAGTTCCTCTTCATTTGAAAATTCAGATTAGGATACTTTGAGTATCCAAGGAGGAAAGAAAACACTCCTTTAGAGAGGAGTTTCTTTTCACTTGGATACCCAGGCTTGATAATCCAAGGAGCCTCACAGAAAGATGAAGAAGTTAAGATCGAGAAGAATCCCATTCTCAAATTCATTTGAGTCATATTAGTAGAATCTGGGTTACTGTCAGTGGTACCCGACCACTTTACTTTCTACAGACCCTGGGTTGTAATATTAAAAAGCACCTGCCTATGGCCATTTTACTTATTTAATTGAATATCCAATTGATTGTTTGATGCTGATTGTGATATAGGATTACATACTTTTAGTAGTTTTTTTTGAGCTCTTGCATGTTGATCTTTGTTTTAGCCTGGAACCCGATCGGAGGCTCATGAGGGAACGTTAAAATTCTTTTACTTAACCAAAAGTAAAATTTTTAAGCTCACATAGAAATCTAACATTTTAAGAAGTAAGCCTGGGTCCGCCGAAAGTTCGCAAAGCATGTTGTTGCACCTTCTCTCCTTTTGTTAAACACCTCTCCGCTTGTGGGTTTTGGAAGACCACATGGCTTGTGAGGGTGCAAATCTGTCAAGGGGAATCTATGCAATCTAGGATAAAATCTATTTTTAAGCCTTTTTCAAAAATTGCTTCATATTTGATTTAAGCATTTGTTAAGTCAACTAGCATTCATTACATTAGAAATAAATTAAAATGAGTCAAAAATTTAATTGTATTTACTTTAAGCTTCATAATAGCCAGCATAAGTCAAAGGGACAATTAAGGACTACTCTAGATGTCATCCCTATTCTCAAAAACTTGTCTTAAGTAACATCCTTACCACTCTACATTAAATGACTGAACATATGGTTTTGAAGCGCTTAGATGGTTTTGCTGGCTCCCCAATCCAGGTCGGGGTATGTCCAGATGTTGCATTACATTAGCCAGATTCGGGTCGCTAATTTTCAGTGCCCATTTTAGACTTAGGTTTTAAGGAAAGTTTAGGCTATAAGACCTCAACCTCTGGGAATCTAATTCACAAACCTTCTAATAAAAGTGATAACTCAAATATAAATCTCTTTCAATTAAAAATGAAGCCCAACACTTAGGATAGACTGAGACACTTCTGAATTATTTTAGAACTCCAGGTGCCTCCTACCCTTCCTCCTTTGACACCAAAAATAAGTGTTCAACCTTGATCTAATCCCATTTGAATTTCAACCCTCGCTCCTTTGATATCAAAATTTGAATTCTAAATAAAATTTCTACTGCTATTTTAATCGAGAGTATTCGTAGAAAATTTCTATTTCTTATGAGGTAATTAACTACGAGGGCTTGCGCTCGTAGGAGATTTAGAAACCCAGATCAATTTTTAAAAACCTTAATTAATTATGTTTGGGAAAATTTAAATCAAAATCAATAATCATTCTCATCATTTTTGAATGATAAATAGTAATTGATATTTTCTTTCCTTAGAAAGATAGATTAATTATTATTATAACTTTGATTATGAAATTAATGATAGTTTATCCAAATTATCATAGTTAAATACCTGAGTGAACAATCATTTTGACCCTTTGGGGTCATATGTAGTTCTTGCTCGAATTTGACTACAATAATCAGGATGAAATTTAATCCTGTAAATTGAACCCTTTAGGGAATGGTATGTTCGCCTCCTAAGACGATATACAGTTCATAATGATGTGTTCAATTTCAAAATTTAAATTCAAGATATTAAGTAACCCAAAGATAATTAATCTTTTCAAAAACTTAACACTTTTTAAACAAACACCAGGATGATTCACATCGTACGGTACAATTATTTCAAAAATTAAGGTTTTATCCAATATGATATCTAGGATGATTGGTTCTTATCTTTGTAGATCATCCAGTATGATTTATCATATTTATTAAACCTTAATTTGAATGACTAATCATGAGGATTTATTTAAGTTTTCAAATATCGTACTGTACAAATGGGATCGAACAAGACAATTAGGTCAAAAATCAAAATTTAAAAACTTATGTAATTTTGATTGGCAGCTAAGGTTTCTATTTTGAATAGATCATACGGTATGATATAGGCCATATAGTATAATTAATTCAAAGAAAATTAATTAAAAAATTAGCTATTTTATGACATTTCAAAAGCATTTAATCGTACAGTACGATTTGGATTGTATCATATGATTACATCAAAAATGTTAAAATTATTTTCTCACTCCTCTATATGTTTGTGCACGGTCACCAAGTTTAGCATACACCTTAAACAGGACTTTGACTCAAGAAATATAAAAAAAATAAGTAAATGAAAAAGTAGACTCTTGAGAAAATATAAACCTATTCTTCCAGTCTTGAGTTGATCACTTTGCACGGTATACGGAGTACCTAAAATGTTAGTGCATGAAAATAAATATCCAATAATTATAATAGGAGAAAATATGGTAGGCAAACTAATAATATTTATTATCATCGAAATCACAAGACCTGGATCCAGATTTGTAATAAGAGGTACAAGATCCTCTATTAGCAGAAATTATAACTTTATTGTTTACATTGCTACTTTTATTCTTGAACTCTTCCTTCTGAACTACTCAAGACAAACAAGCTGATCTCTTCTTGGGTTCATTAGAAGGAACTTTATTCTAAACTTCCTCTTTAGGAACTACTAGATTAACTTGGAGGGGACTCTGCACTCCTTGAGATACCTAAGAAAATGAATGATAAAGTTTATATAAAACTTTCTTAGAAGATTAAGATAAACCTATATCTCAGTTATCATCAGGTTTTAAATTTAAAATAGATATGGAAGGCTCACTAACCACACACTTAGCATATCCCTAATTAGAATCAGCTAAATACTCATTGGGTATCACAACCAATCCATCTTTGATACTTCTTTCAAGACATTCCTTAAAAGTTATATAACCTTCTAACTTGTAACTGTTCCTTTAGTGATGTAGGTAATATTTAGGTTGTCCCACTTTGCCCACATCTTCTAGCTTCTTAGGTTTAGAAAGTTTTAATTGTGAGTTCTTTAGGAGATTCTTGAAGATACTCTTAATAACCTCTCTTTTAAATGAATAAGCCTTTTTCTTTAGAGCTTCAAATGCCCTTTCCTCTTTTGGAGTGAGATTGGAATGAGATTTGAACTGTGGATTAGGAGGCCTATTAAACTACTAATATTATGATGGACGACCTAGATGTTTTGTCTGAACTTGCATCTATTAATTCCCCTTATCAACTATAGACATTTAACTAGACTTCTTTTTCAACTCCTTCTGATGTTTTAGTTTTTTGATTTCCACTGGATATTGATCTTTTCATAAGGTAAATTGAGGCATTTCCTCTTAAAGATTAGAGGCTTTACTTAATAACTTTTCAAAAGTTTTTATTGTAAACCCTTTTAATAAGAAAGTAATTGGACCATGAATATTCTTTAAAAGGATTTCTATTGCATGCTACTCCTGGAGCTACGATTCACACTTCATACAGACATTCCTCCACATTAGGATTTAGTCAACCAGACTTTCACCAATTTTTGTTTCTCCACTACTAGATCCCTTACTATGACATGGTGGCATGCTCTAGTAAACCATTTAGTAAACATTTGTTCTAACTCTTCAAATGTATGCACTAACCCATTTGGTATCTCAACATATCACTCAAATTTGACACCTAACAAGCTGCTTATAAACTATTTACATAATAGAGCATCACTGTCTCCTGCATTATAACAGCTAGCCCTAAAGTGCACTAGATGTTGCTTCGAATTCCCTATTCCATTAAAACATTTGAATGATGGCAGAATAAATCCTTTAGGATATAGAACAAAGTCATATTCTTCAAGGTAGGGTCTACCCTTCAAACAGATGAGGTTCCATTTAACTATGCTAAAGCATCCTTGACTTATTGCTCCACAATCTATTTGATGTCTACGACTTGTATCTTTTCTTCTTTTATTTTAAAACTTTAATATTATTTTTTAACGCTTTTCTAGATTTATTAAAATTTTAAATATATTCAACTAGAATAGAGTTTATCTGAGTCTTAACCGAAGGAACTTCTTTACTTTGGAGTGACACTATAGCAACCATCAGCTCTTCCATTTTCTTCTCGATTTGTGCTATCTGTTCTTCTTTCTAACTCAACTAATCTAAAAGACTACTTGTTATATTAGGAACATAGTCATCATCTTCTTCTTCTTCTTCATTCTCAGCCTCTATTGGATTTACTTTTTCCTTCCACTTGTCTTTCTTTATAAAGGATCATGTGTCTACCATGAATACACTCTCAACTATTTCTTTAGCTTGTGAATTTATTTATGTATCTTTTACAGCTTCTTATTTGCATATTTGTTGAATACTCTCCTTTAAGTGCATTTCTTCTATAGATTTTTCTGCCACACTTTAAGGATCCACTAGAGGGTATTCTCTAACAGGTGATACTTCTTCCACAGATTTTCCCTTCTTTGCTTTTTCTTCTATCATATGCTGCTTATGAGCCACTAGTGTAGTTAATCTGGTGACCATTTTTAAACACCTAACTTTATCACCATCAGTTAATAGCACTGGTTGTCTTGTCAATTTTAATCTCTTTTTATCAAATTAAGGAGATGAATCTTGACCTTGTAGCTACTATCGATCAACTCTTAATGGATTTTGACCCAAAAAGTGCCCAGAGGTTCTAACTGGGATATTTCTAGATTGAACTGAAGTTAGAGGGGAAATGGGATTATACCCCTGATAAGTTAATTCTCCATATCCCAAGGAATTGACTAGAGTAAACTGATTTTAATTATTAGATGGAATTATTCGAGGCTTAGTATAAGAATGTCATCTAGATTCTTGTTGATGACTTATAGCAGCTACTGGTCAATTAGGACCCACTTCTTTGAACTATACTTTTCTCTTCATGGGAGGAGATATTTCCTTCTCTATCCTTTAGTATGCTTGCACTCCAGTAAATATCACATCTTTTACACTTCATAGGAATTCAAAAATTGACTACCCATAATAAGTAGCGTAGTCATGGATCAATTAGTTCAATAGAGATTTAAACTTTCCTTTCCTTTCTGACAAGAAAGGCAATACTAAATTCTGATGAAAAGGAGTGGGTGAAGAGTTAGCTATTTTGTCTGGATTTTCTTCTCCAGTAGTAGTAGATAGTGGGTGAAAGTGATTCACACTCACTATATGGGATTTATATAGAACTTCAGGCTCTTTAACCGCAATCTCAACTGACTTTAGCTTAGCTGCTTCATATGCAACATTAAGAAGGTTATCCTCTTCTAATATTTTGGCTTTCTCAGCCCTTTGACTCAGACAACAGTTCTTGTTCCTTCTCTGTGACTTGGTCATCTCCTCACAAGTGAAGGATGACCTTATCTTGAACTTTCTTTGATACAGGAATCTAGGAATCATGATAAAAGATTTTCCCTCCTAGCTAACATACAGCCTTAGGAAAGTAAGACTGGAGAATATCGAGGGTTTAATAGCTACAAGGGTAACTACATACCCACCCTCCAATATAACCTTTGTAGGTGCAGCAGACACAAGTTCAACCTTGACTACCTCAGACTATAGCCTAGTGAAGGTGAATTGGACATTACCCACTGATCCAAATTAGATCACAGTTGCTTCAGCAGATGGAACAGTCATGTTTGTATTATTAGAAAAAGAGAAGATCAACATTCAAAATGTGGACTCTATAATTGACCAAAAGTATATCAACCTTTAAAATTCACTAACAAAATAAGATATAGATCTGAAGAATATACTGAGTAAGGTTTACTGAATCCCCAAAGTATAAGTAAACTGAAGATTTTTAGAAAATCTGACATTTAACTGCTCACAGACTTCAGATTTAGACAAAGCCTGTGGAAATATAGACCAGAGAGGTGATTGACATTGAGGTTTGAAACTTATAATTAGAGAAGACATGATTAAAATTTAGTTTGAATTTAAGTTTTAAAAGAACATTAAATAAGTACCCTTGTCCAAAGACTCTTAAGTGTGAATAATGGAAGAAGACATGAACTTAATTTAGATTTAGATAGAGACATTCATGAAAAAACTTTGAATAAAAGAGATAAACAATACTAGAATTTATAATCTAAAGCTTGAATCTACATTAAATTTAATAGCCCAAACATGAAATCTATATGTGTTTAAAAAAACTAGTCTTCACTAAAGATAGAGAGAGAAGTCTATCCCTAGTGGATTCACTAAGAAAATCTGTGGACAAATTTATATTTAACATCCAAGTGCAAATAATCCACAAGATTTACTTTAAATTTATATTTTGAGTTTTTTTAGTCAAATCTATATACATTGACATTATACCATCCCTAAAGATAGACTTATGTTTAACTATCGATTTGAGAAGAGAAAATTTTCATTCACGATTGAATATTGAATAGGGAATATTTAATTGGCCCCGAAGGATAATATAAACATTTACCTATCATTTAAATTATGAAATAAATTCAATATTTAAAGCATAGGTCTGCGTTCCACAAATCATTCCCCTACCTTAGAAAGAAACTATGATAGGATTTATTTTATTCTGGGTTATAGAATCCCTATAGTGAAAGTCCCTATAGTTAATTACATCTCGTAAGAGAATACTCTTGATCAAAGTGAAGACTAAAGGTTTTCAAAGACATGTGGATCCAAAGAAATATATGGGCTAACAAGAATGAATGTATAAGCTTTAGATTATAAATTCTCTAGTTATCATTTGATTTTAGATTTTAGATTTTAAATTTTAGAAGAATTGAATATGAATATGCAAAATACTAAAGAGGTGTTTACAATATTGACTTATACTTACTTATAGTGAGTTTTCAGCTAATAATCCTAATTCACAAATAATTACCTTAGACGTAATGCATCATACATTGAGTTATATCCTACAAAGTTCAAAGGATGAATCAGACACCCAAATATACGACTCAAAAAAAGTAATTTTAATTTTAAGTTCAATGACACTAGCGAAAAGACTCACTAAGAACTCTAAATTTTATCTTATTTAATTTACCAAACTAAATTTTCTAAATCCTAAAATTTCTTGAAAGTTTTGGCAGCATAACGGCCCTATCCAAAGGAAAAGTGTAGCATCCCCCAAGCGTAATGGGGACCCCACTACCTTGCCCATAGTGGGCATAAATGTCATATGCTCTAGCATACAATAGAAAAAAAAATTTATATATATATATATATATATATATATATGTTTGTGTAAAGGGGTTGTGTGTAAGGTACCCAATACCGTATAATCCTAGAACTAATATACATGTTCCTACAAAGTCTAAAATATATACACTGAAAGGAACCTAGAAAAAATTCTACCCTCACATGTAAACTAGAGCCTATGTGATGCAATGCCTAATGAAATATAAGAAATGAAAATAACAAAATATGAAGAGCAATTTATTTACTCATTGATAATTTATAATAAACTTGGACTCTATAGAAAAGAAAAGTAGCAAGGCTCCACTAAAATAATCCTTGATTTCTAAGCCTATCATATATATATATATATATATATATATATATATATATATATATATATATATATATATATATATATATATATATATTCAAATGTACTTGCTTATGGTCTTCAAGCTCCAAGTCTTCTATGGAATCCCAAAAAAAAGTATCCTCCAAAGGCAACGATATAATCTTTTGAAGTTCCATTTGTATATGTATAAGCAGATATATTTAAATCTTTTACAACTCAAGACACTGTACAACTTAATCTATATATAATCTATAATTTATAAAGACTTAGACATATACATCATTCCTAGGTACATTTTACTTTGAATCTAGCAGGAATTTAAAGGCAATATAAAAGTATATAAAAGTGCAAAGCAGTTTTGTAATAACCTAATGCTTAGAAATTCAGGCATATTTTCAAACAGAGATGGACGGGTTATTGAATAACCCTCCAAAGAATTTATATATCCAAAATGTGCCATAAGATCTTTACTTGGGGAGTTTAAAATCATGAATTCCAAGACCCACTCTAATACCACTTGAAAGTTCAGGGAGATTGTAAAACCTCTTTGAACTATCCCTAAACACAATAAGAGGGGAGGGTGAATTGGTACTTTTAAAAATACTACAACATAAACTTTCTTTTTATTTTATGCTAGATAATAATTTTTGAAAACAAATCTAAATGAGTAGCTAACACAAGCCGAAGCAATTCAGAACATAAATTTTTTTATTTTGAGGCACAAATAAATCAAGCAAAATATGATAATTTTCTTTTTTCTAATCATGAGTTAAACCAATTATAGCTTGAAATAAGAAATATAATTCATGCAGGAAATTTAAAGTATAAAAACTAAAAAATGCAAAAAAGAGAAAAATCAGAAAGAGCACACCAAAAATTTTATAGTGGTTCGGTCAACTTTGACCTACGTCCACTCCCGAGAATCCTCCTCTATAGGTATTACACAAGCACTATAGTGACTCTCCTTTTTCCCAACATTAAGGTGGAGAAGCCCTTACAAGAAACACTTCCATCAAACCTGATGCGACGGAGAACCAAATGCTATGTCACCATGCTAGTGATAGCAGTGAACCTACAATCCTTTTTCACCCTCCTGGTGAAGGCAGAGAACCCAAGAAATCTTTCTCACCCTCGTGGTCATGACAGAGAACCCTAGAACTTGACTTTCAAGCTTCTCTCCCAATATTAACTCCAAGAACTCGCCAAGGCTATAAGAGGAAGCTAGGTGCAAGCTTACCTACAGCAACCATGTGAATACCCCTTACATTCCTTCTCCCTCAAGAATAACCTCACCTTCTTCCTTTCTAAGCCCAAACCTCTCAAGAAATTCTCCCTTGATTCCCTTTAATAGCCAAAAGCCTTTTCAAAAGACTTCAGTGAGATGCTTAAGTACAAGGCTTCAAAATCCCTAAACTTTTAATGAGCTCATCACTGTTCGTACAGTACTTTTTATGTTCATATAGTATGATTAGTTCAAAATTGATGTTTGTCCAATATCATAGAACAGTAATTCAAATGAATTGTTTAAATTCTGCTTACTTATCGTACAATACAATCAGAAGTTCATACGATACGATTAGTTCAATTTCACCCTGTTCGTACAGGATGATTACTGAGATGATTGAAAATCATCTCTGTCGATCGTCTAGTATGATTTACATCAGACAGTATATTCAGTTCAAACATAAATGGTTTATACATTATGATTAACATCGTACTATATAATTAGTTTAAAAATTAAGGTTTTTATCCAATATGACATTCAGGATGACCAAATTTTGTCTTTGTCAATCGTATGGTACGATCTTCATCATATAGTATAATTTATCATATTTATTAAACATTGATTAAATTGACTAATCATGGGAGATAATTTAAGTAAGATTTCAAATATTATAAAGCATGATTGGGATCATATAGTATGATTAGTTCAAAATTAAATTTTTAAAACACTTAAATTATCTAGCGGCTTGAGTTTCCTGTTGGAAATGAATCATAAAGTATGATCAATTCATTAGCATAATGGCACAATTAGCTATTAACCCTCTATTTTTGTATACCTAATCATACAATATGATCGTAATCATATGGTACGATTAGTTCAAAAAAAATTTCAACTTAATTTTCCTCACTCCTGTGTGTGCATGGTTGCCAATTTAACATACATACTTACAAGGCCAAACTCAAGAAATATAAAATAAGAAAAATAAAAAATATAGACTCTTTTGAAATACATCATATTCTACCCAAACTTGAGTCTTGATTAATCTTGAGTGGTGTATGATGTACTTGAAATGTTATTACACACTAAAAAGATAATATCCAATATATATGTTAGAGGAAATAAAATCTCAATCAATAATATCTGTTATCATCAAAATCATAAGCTAGGGATCCTGGATTGCAATAATCTCCCATTTTTTTATGATGGCAAATATTTTTGGTTGAAAAAGTAAGTTAATTCTTTTCTCCTAATCTCCCCCTCACTTGGTGATAGATTTGAAAAAATAGGGGTAAGCTTATTTTTAATTTAATGATTTTTTTTAATTTTAAAACTAAAATGCAAAAAGGAAAGAAAGAACAAGAAGAGAAAATGCATTGAAAACAAAAATTAGACAAGATCAACTATTTAATAGAAATGAAACAGGCATACAAACAACTAACAACAGCTCCCCCTTTGACATCACCAAAAAGGAGAAAAAAGTACATACATAAAAAAGGCTATAGAGCACAAAAAATATAAAAAAAAAAAAACAAAACACAACACACAAAACCTAAAAGTAGTAAGGCCCCTAATCCGGTGGTGGTGGCTAGAAGTATTTATGAATAGAAGAAAATTATTCCCAAAACCACACCATGTCTACCTCGTGTCGTTGTTTCTGCTGCTAAATATGAGAATATATGCGAGACTCTAATCGATCAAATCACTTTATCAGCTCCTCATAAGGGTAAGACTAGTATTGTGGTACAGGTAGTGGCACTGGTACTGGTGCAGGTCCAGCTGAGAACCAACTCCCCCTTTTTCATCAAAATTTGGTTCATCTTGCTCTTGCCCCTGGTAATGAGGAAAAAGAATATGGAAGGAACTGTCAGTATAGAAAATAGGAAAATGATCAGCAGTCACAGGGTAGGTAAGCACATACTTTTTATCTAGAATATAAGCAATGACATGACCAAGAGCAATATTTTTCTTTCTTCTAGTGAAAGTAAGTCGAATGGGAGTCAGGTTATGAATATAATCAATAATCATTTAGGCTTCATCAAATTAGGTTTTAGACATAACAAAGTGGGTGACTAAGGAAAGGAGTGAAGTAATATTGACATGATCTCTAGCTTTTGGAATGATTGAAGTTCGAAGGGCATGCTGGATAATACGTGCATTTTTATTTAAGAAGTGGAATAAGGGTTAGTGTTTATTTAGGCCAACATTTCTAAAAATTAAGTTCATCGTACTCCAATTAAAGTCTCTTCTAGAATCCATTGATTGGGGTCAAGGACCTTTTGTGGATAAGTGGATATATGTTCCTAAGTCTTCCTAAGTAATTTCTATGAGTCTCCTATAGACGTATGATCTCATGATAGGAGTTACAGCGTTAACCCATAGATTTGCAAAAAATTCATATATAAGTACAGAGTTGAATGGAAATGCAAGGGTAAGTAGAAATTGGAGAGAGGTGGATGCAAAGAGATTCATCACCTCATAACTCAATGCTTATTGATTTAACATTCTGGAGGGGGTGATGTGAGCTTTCTTATACCTATAGTATGCAGCTTCATCCTCAGTAGATTGAAAATGATCATCGATAGGGGATGAGAGGAAGACCCTCCTTAGGTCAGTCTACCTTACTTGTTGCCTCTGGCCATTTGAGCATATAAAGATATGAGAGTATGAGTCGAGAGGGGAGAAAAGTAATTGAAGGATTGAGTGAGTTGAACAATATAAATCCATACAATTTATAAATTTTTCAGAAGATCATACAATATGATTTGAGATTGTATAGTATGATCAGATAAAGTTAAATTGTCTGGATGACTTATCAGAAAAAGATTCCAAATCGTACAGTATGATCAGTATCGTACTGGACAATCTTAAGGAATTGCGTTCATCCTGAGGATTCGTCTGTACGACTTTAACTAAATGGATCACACAATACCAAAAGGTGTTCGTATAGTATAATAGGCTAATTATTATTATACCAACCAATTTAAATTCATCCAATGGCTTTCAACATGTGTATCTATAGTATGATATAGTGTTCGTATAGTATGATCAATAATAATTGAACATATCTGCACCATTGATTTAACTGAGGGAAGAGATTTGTGTAGGGATGTGTAGATCATATAGTACAAAGTGAATTGTAGAGTACGATGTGAACAAAATTTAACTTCCAAATTTTTGAATTTTTTTTATTTAAGATAGTGAAGGGTGTGTGATAATAAGGGAACATCTAGTAAATAAATAAAAAAATTATAAAAAATAAAAAACATACATAAATAAATAGATAGTCACATAAATTTAAAATGACATATATTTAAAGCATATAAAATGAATAATTAATTTCAAATGATAGAATAATTTAGATTCATTCTGAATCAAACATGAATGTCTATAACACCTAGTCTAGTCCTCAAGGTGCAAAAGGTTTCATAGGGAAAGGCTTTGGTCAACATGTTTGTCACTTGATCTCTAAAAGCTATATCATGCAGTTCTATATCCCCCTTGGCTATATGAGCTCTTATGAAATGATGTCTAATATCTATATTCTTTGTGCAAGAGTAATGTTTATATGCTTTGTGCATGATAGGATTGGTGCCTATAGGTAATTCAATATCTAAGATTTGTTAATTTAGCCATAATACTTGAGCAACACAGCTTCCTACAGAAATATATTTCACCTCAGTGGTGGATAACGCTACTAAATTCTTCTTTCTACTATACCAAGAAACTAATGATTGTCCTATAAACTGATAGGTTCCTTATGTGCTTTTCCTATCTATCATATATCCTATAAAGTCACAGTTTGAATATCCTATGATTTCAAAGGATGAGTTATGCCTAGGGTACTAGATACCTAGGTTTTGGGTGCCTAATAGGTATCTAAAGATTCTATTAATAGCAGTCATATGAGATTCTTTGGGATCAACCTAAAATCTAACATAGAAAAATATACTAAATATTATATTAGGTCTACTGGCAGTCAAATAAAGAAGTGATCCAATTATCCCTTTATATATATCTTCTGATCAACTGATTTTCTATTTGGATCCTTATCAAATTGAATAGTAGAGCTTATGAGAGTATTTATTACCTTTGCATTATCCATCTCATATTTCTTAAGGATATCCTTGATATATTTTGATTGGCTAAGGAAGGTTCCATCATCGATTTGCTTCACACTAAATCTAAGGCAATAGTTAAGCTCTCCCATCATGCTCATCTCAAACTCTTCACTCATTATTTTGAAAATTTATCACATAGATTTTTTTTTGTGGATCCAAATAGTATATCATCGACATAAATTTGAACAATGAGTAGATCTTCTCCTACTTTCTTAAGGAATAGGGTGGTGTCAACACTACCCTTAACAACAGCTCTATTTAGGGGGAATATGCTCAACCTTTCATACCAAGCTTTAGGTGCTTGTTTTAATCCATATAATATCTTTTTTAATTTGAATAAATGATTGGAAATTAAGAATTCTCAAAACCTGGGGGTTGCTCAACATATACATCTTCTTTAATCACCCTATTTAGAAAGGCATTCTTAATGTCTATTTGATGCAACTTAAATCCTCTAAAGCAAGCAAAGGCTACTAGCATTCTAATGGCTTCTAATCAAGCTACAGGGGTAAAGGTTTCCAAAAAAATCAATTCTTTCAATTTGAATATACCCCTTAGCTACTAATCTAGCCTTATTCCTCACCACTATGCTAGAGTCATTTATTTTATTTTTGAAAACCCACTTAGTTCCTACAACACTCTGGTCCTTAGGTCTTCTGACAGTTCCTATACATCATTTCTAATAAATTGATTTACCTTTTGTTACATTATTAGGATCCATAATTCATCAGCTAGGGCTTGATCTATGTTGGTGGATTTTATCATTGAGATAAATGCATAATGAAAAACCTCCTTCCTAAGTCTATGTCTAGTTCTAACACTATCAAATGTGTCTCCTAGGATAAGTTCTCTAGGATGACTAGATGAGTTTCTCCATTCTCTACGTGAAGGCTCCTGAGATTCTACTCTATCCCCTAGGTCAATGGATTCTACCCCTTGGATGACCTCTACTTCTTCTTCTTCTAGTCTAGGTTCATAGGTTTTATCTGACTCATCAAACATAACATGGGTAAATTCTTCTACTACTAAGGTTCTCTTATAGAAAATTCCATAAGCCTTACCTATAGATGAATATCCTAAGAAGGCTCCTACATAAGATTTGGGATCAAATTTTCCTAGAGGTGATTTTCCATTAAAAGGAATAAAACATATATATCCAAAGACATGCAAGTGAGAAAGGTTGGGTTTCCTACCCTTAAGGAGCTCATAGGTTGTCTTGTTTAACTTGGATCTAACATTTACTCTCTTCAATATATAATAAGTAGTTTTTATTGCTTTTGCTCAAAAGTATCTAGGGAGAGAATATTCAGCTAGCATGGCCCTAGAAGCTTAAATTAAAGTTCTATTCTTTCTTTCAGCTATT
This sequence comes from Dendrobium chrysotoxum, assembly GCA_019925795.1. Lineage (NCBI taxonomy): Eukaryota > Viridiplantae > Streptophyta > Magnoliopsida > Asparagales > Orchidaceae > Dendrobium > Dendrobium chrysotoxum. The sequence continues at coordinate 19,453,128 of CM034307.1, forward strand.
CCATTTTGTTGAGGGGTCCTAAGGGAAGAAAATTTATGCTCTATAAACATTATTGACTCTTTTCCCTTCTAAAACTAATTTACCATTCAAATTAATCATGCATTTCATAGATAAAAATTTAATATCAAACCCTTTGTCACATAACTGACTAATATTAAGTAAATTATGCTTTAAATCATCTACAAGTAAAACATTCTCAATTATGAAATTCTTTGAGTTTCTAATTAATCCTTAGCCCACCACATTCCTAGTGGTGTCATCTCCTAGAGTGACCTTGACTCCTAACCTGGCCTCCAACATGATGAACTGCTTTAAATCTACAGTCATATGCCTTAAGTATCTATTGTATAAGTACCATATGCTCTCACTAGGCCTTTATGATAACACTCTTACAAAGTCAATTAGACATTAAATTTAGGAACCTAAGTGAGTTTGGGTTTCATCTTATGCCTTGATGAATTTCTTGCATACATGTTATGATGTGGTGCATGTGATTTTGGCCTCCACACTAGATGTGTCCTATGGTGTATAGTGCGAGTGCAGGCTATATGACCTAGCATGCTACAAGAATGACACCTAACCCCAAGGAATGGATTTACTAGTTTTTGATGGGGGATGTGCCTCTTCCTAGGGGTATATGATGCATGTAGTGATGCAGGATTATACCATTGTGTCAATATAAGTGGTGTTCTATTTTGTTGCAATGCATGATTTTTTGCTTTTAAAAATTAATTCTCACTTTCAAGATTTACAACTTATAATCATAATGTATGCTCACTACTATCTTGTTTAGATGCACATATTTCTAATTATTTGTATAAATTTTCTATCTCAAGATGCTTTGACTTCAAGGATTCATAAGCACTAGATAGATCAATATGCTTTTTATATAATGCATCAAACTCATCAAGTAAAGACATGTGATTACTATCTAAATCAGAATGTTCAACTATCAGACAAGTATGCTCTTTTTGTAAAGTTATAAAATTAGTGTTTAAAGTAGCATATATCTTTTAGAGCTTTCTATATGAATCATATATTTTTATATAATAAATAGTTCATCATAAGATAGCTAACATACCTCATCTTGATCTAACTGATCAAGATTATTATTAGCCATGAGACACAGGTTTGTTACCTCCTCCTCTGCTTCTTTTTTAGATAATTCTGAGCTAGAGTTAGCCCAAAAAGCTTTCTATGTTCGTTGCTTCTCCTTTCTAAATGTTGCCTTCTCTTCACCCTTCTCCTTTCTTGGGTGAGTTTTCAAGTTGGGGCAATATACTCATAGATGTCCTAGTTTCCTGCATTAAAAATATATCATGTCAGATGATGCTTTAAAATTTTATTATTTTTACCTTTGCTCTATTATTGTTGATGATGCTTCTGCTTCCTTTTTAAGAAATTTTTTAACTAACGGGTCATCAACGCAATATTATCATCCTCCTTAGCTACAAAGCTATCACTGTCTGAGTCATTGGCTTTCAAGGCCATAGTCTTCTCCTTTTTCTCATCACCTGCATCAAGTAGTCTTTGACTCACACCTTGCTCATAGGTAATGAGCTATCCAAGCAAGTTGTCAATCGAGTATATATTTAAATCTTTGGATTCTAAAATTACAGTGATGTTAGCATCATAAGCAGTAGATAGGCAATGCAAAATCTTGTTAACTTTTTCAAAATTAGAAAGTTCTCTACCTAAAGCATACAGGGATGTCACTATCTAAATGAACCAAGTATATAATTCAGATATAATCTCACTAGGTTTCATGCAAAATAGTTCATAGTCATGTAGTATAATATTTAACCTAGGTTGTTTGACTTCACTAGTTCCCTCAAATGTGATGTATAGTCTATCCAATATTTCCTTCCCCATAGTACAGGTAGACAATCTCATATAATCTTCAGATTTAAAAGTATAAAAAAAATAATTCAAATATTTAGCATTCAATAGAGTAAGCTCTCTATCCTCATGACATCATTCAGTAAACAGAATATCAATTTTGACTCATTAACTATTTAGGATGGAAGTGAATAACTAGTTTGAATCATATGTAAAATTTTATAGTCAAAGGATTAGAGAAATGTATTTGATTAAAAGTTGTTGTTTTGAAAAAGGTTAATTATCTTTGGGTGATTTAATTTCATGAATTTTAATTTTGAAATTGAACGTATCATTATAAATGATATATCTCCTCAAGAGATGAGTATACGATTCCCTAATGGGTTCAATTAACAGGATTAAAATTTCATCCTGATTATCATAATCAAATTCAAGCAAAAACTACATATAACCCTATAGGGTTAAAATAATTATTCACTCAGATATTTAACTATAATAATTTGGATAAATTATAATTAATTTCATAATGAAAGTTACAATAATAATTGATATATCTTTCTTGGGAAGAAGATATCAATCATTATTGATCGTTTAAAAATGATGATAATGATCATTAATTTTGACTTAAATTTTCTCAAAGATAATTAATTAAGGTTTTGAAAAATTGATTTTGAAAATTTGATCTGAGTTTCTAAATCTCCTACAAGCGTAAGTTCTTGTAGTTAATTACATCATAGGAAACTGGAGTTTCCTACGAATACTTTCGATTAAAATACCGGTAGAAATTTTATTTTGAGATTTCAAAGTTTGATATCAAAGGAATTAAGGATTAGAAATTCAATAGGGAATGGATCAAAAGTGAAAAAATATTTCTAAAGATTAAAGGAGGAACAGTAGGAGGTGCTTTGGGATTCTAAAATAATTCAGAAACACCTCAATCTACCCTATGTGTTAGGCTTAAATTTGAATTGAAAGATATTTAAGTTTAAATTATCAATTTTATTAAAAAGTGGAATTCTATTCATAGAAGATTGAGGTCTTATAGCCTAAGCCTGCCTTAGAGCCTAAATCTAAATTGGGTACTGAAAATCAGTAACCTTGACCTAGCTAATATAATATAGGATCTAGACTTACTTCGGCCTGGATTGGGGAGCCAGCTAAATCACCTAGGCGCTTTAAAACCATAAGTCCGATCTTTTATGTAAGAATGGTAGGGATATTAATTAAGATAAGTTTTTTAGAATAGGGCCAACATCCAGAGCAATCCATAATTTGTCCTCTTGACTTATGTTGGGTAATATGAAACTTAGAGTAACTCCAATTAAATTTTTAACTCATTTAAATTTAATTCTAATGCACTGCATGCTAATTAACTCAATAATTATTTAAATCAAATATGGAGCTATTTTAGAAAGGCTTAAAAATAGGTTTTTCTCTAGAGATTGCATAAATTCCCCTTGAAAGATATGCACCCTCATAGGCTAGGTGGTCTGCCAAAACCCACAAGCGGGGAGGTGCCTAACAAAGGAAAGAAAGTGTAATAAAATGCAATGTAAACTCCCAGCAGTCTTGGGCTTACTTCTTAAAATATTAGAATTTTTATGTCATCTTAAAAAATTTTAATTTAATTAAGGTAGAAAAGTTTTACCGATCCCTCACGAGCCTCCGATCGAGTTCCAGACAAAATCAAAGATCGACATGCAAAATGGCTAAAACATTACTGAAATCATGTAATCCTATATCACAATCAACACATCAATCAAATTAATTAAATTAATATTCAAATTGAAAGTCTATGTGGCAAGTGCCACTTAATATTACAACCTAGGGTCTGCAGAAAGAAAAGTAGTCATGTACCACTAACAACAGCCCAGATTCTATTTCTAAGACTCAAGTGAATTTAACAATGGGATTTTTTTCAATCTCCACTTCTTCATCTTTCTGCAAACTTCTTGGATTCGTCGGGTCTGGATATCCAAATGAAAAGAAACTTCCTTTTGAAAGGGGTATTTTTTTCTCCCTTTGGATATTTGAAAGTATCCTAATCTAGATATCCAAATGAAGAGAGACTCTCCACTAGAGGATGTCTCTCTTCTCTTTAGATTCCAAATTGGATATCTATCCCATCTAAAATTATCACCTTAATAATTACAACTCAATAGAATTCAAATTATATTACATAAACTCAAAAATCTAGACTTTCACAACCTGTAGGGTTATCCTAATTAATTATATTTGAATCATCCCAAGCAGTTAATATGATGAAATTTAAAATGCTCAAACCATCCACACTTGGCCATGCTCTTTTAATTGTAAAAGGGGGACTTAGTGTAGCAATAGTACCTATAGCAATTTAATATTTATGATTTTGCCCCCTTTTATTTTAAATGCCTTGTATGAGAATGGCCACTTGCATAAGATTGAATTAACATTAATCATCTATAACCTAGTGATAATTCTAACACCCATCAATCACATCATATATTACAATAATTAAATAAATAATCACATCAATATTAATAACTAGCATGCAATGAAAACTCAAAAATCTTAGTACATAGTAGAAAAGTAAACACCGGCCTAGCCTAAGTCTAGAAGTAGTATCTTAGCAAACCATCTAAGTGTGTGTAGTAGGCTGTGTGGTTCAGATATCTTATATCGGGTAATTAGTTAAATTTTTCTAATGTTTAGGTTTCTCAAAGGTTGAAGGGTAAATTTGGTTAAAGTTCAAGTATTAATGTGTTAAGGTTTATTTTAAAATACATTTTTTAAGGTTGATTGATTAAATGGATTTAATTTGTTAGAAATTAAAGGACTAATATAATGAAATTAATTGGATTAGTTTTTGCTTTTAAGGATTAGATTAATTTAAATTTTCCATCAACTGGTTCGTGGCATTTTTTCACAGGCTCGAGGACCAGGCCTCCTTAGGACAATTAGCCCCACAGCCTAAGATAGTCCATCCTAAAAAACTAGTTGATTTAGTTAAATTAAGAATTTTAATTTGTTTATATTATTAATAATCAATTGATTTAAAGATTTTACACACCATTAAATCCATTCGTGGCGTTGTGCCACTAGGTTTGAGGAACCAGGCCTCCTTAAGACACTTAGCCCCGCAGCCCAGAGTAGCTCATCCTAAAAACTTCATCTTTGGAGGGGTTGTTGTGTATTAAAGGTTTATTTGATTAATTTTAATAATCAAATTAATAATTTTTGGAATTTAGACTAATTATTAAATTTTAGAAATTCTTTGGATTATTTTAAGCATTAAATTAAGAGGTCAAATTTTAACTTTTAGATTAAGATTGATTTATATAAAGTTCATATTTTTATTAAATATTAGACCTTAAGATGAGCAATTAGACTATAAGTTTACTAGATTTGGATTTTTTATAATTAGTTATGAATTTTTGAAGTTCAAATTGAAATTTGAACTCGAGTTGACCAAAAAGTTGACTTTTTTATTTTAAGCCATTTTTAAAGATTTAGTATTTTTAATAAATATTATACCTTACATGGAGAACAATGTCTTTGAGTTTACTTAATTTAGAGTTTTCTGTATTAAGTTATAATTTTTTGAAATTTTGAACTAATTTTCAACTACGGTTGACCCGAAAGTTGACTTTTTGACTTTGACCTATTTTTGTTGGTTTGTTATTTTTAGAAGATACTAGATCTCAAATGGAGTTGAATGACACTAAGTTTAGTCAATTTATACTTTTTAGAAATTAGCTATGATTTTTCAAATTTTGGTTAATTAATTGATTTTTTTGAATTATTTAATTAAGAAGGTTTTGATTATTTTGATCCAAAATCATCCTAAACTACATAAAATCACTCTCAATGGTTAGGGATGATCCATGGGAGTGATTTTAGGATTTTAGAATTTATTTGGAATTTTTAATAAGTTTTAATTATTTTATTAAATTAATTGTTAATTTTCACTAAAATATAAATTAATATTAAATTAAAAGTCTAGTAATGGGACTTTTATTTTTCCTAAATAGAGGATATCTTTTTTGGTCAATTTGATATATTATTTGTTATTTTTAGATTTAATTTTTTTTTATTATAATTTTTTGAAGTTTTTGAGTCCTAAAAAAAGCTAAATTTTAACTTGCTTAATTTTTTGACCTAATGACCTCCAAATTTAGTGAAAGTTAGACCTAAGATGTAAAATGGCCCTAAGTTTAACGTTCTGAAGTTTCACCCCTATTAGGTGTATGTATAATTTCCTAATATTTTTCTAAGTTAATTAGACATTGGCATTAATTATTTTTCCTAGGTGTCACTATTGCTCAATTAGGTTTGAAACTTTGGTCATCTAACCTTGACACTAATCAGCACATACCACTAAATAATGCAAGCCTAATTCTAAGTGGTGTGTTGTTATAAAATTTCAAAGTTTTGGGTTAAAATTTGACCAATAACTTTAAAAATTTAATTCAACAGAATTAAGCCATCAACCAGAGCTAAATGTTTTATAGCATGTGGGTATCACACCATAGTTTATGTTGTCCAAATTTGAACTCAATCAGAACACTGAATTGAGAATTATCAAAACATTTCTATTTTTATTGAAAGCTAAATAACTCTTTATACAAAGATCCAAATAAGTTAAAATAAATTTTAAAATAAACTTGAAATCAAGATGGTTCCTACGAGCCCAAGAAAATCAAATTTAGACAAGAAATGAATTTTATATGAATTTTTGAAGTTTAGAGCATTTAAATTTATTTTTTAAATCAATTTTGATTCAAAAAATCAGATCAATAGCCATGATTTATCCACGTCACCACACCTTCATGTTGAAGAATCATGGTTCTATCCCCAGGGAAGGCGTGCAGATCAGAGTTGTCCAATCGACCAAGTTCAAATGAACGGACGTCCTAGATTAACCCAAATTTTTCAGTTCATTTTTGAGCTGAAACTTCAAATACTCATAACATTCGATTCAACTGTATAAATTTGATAAAATTTGAAACATAACATATAGGTACTCTAATCTTTCAACCCATGGAGTTTCAAGGCTCTATGCATTGAGATTTGGGAGAAATCAATGTTTGATCATATAACTTAAAATGGGGATAACTTATAATCCAAATATCAAATTTTGTTGTTCTTGGGCTTGTTGGAAAACTAGAGAAGTCCTTGATAACTTTATAGAAGACCTCAAGAACATTTGATGGATATATTTTCATCTGCTATTAAAAGTCTTTTTTCTCTCACTATTCACTCTCTCTCTCTCTCTCTTCCCAAATTTGGTTCTTAAGTTCTTCAACAACTTAGAAAATGGCTGGAGGGGCTTTACTTATAGATAGAGAAGTTGAGTTATCCCTTGAATGGGATAGTGGCTACCGGAATTATAAATTTTGGACGATATGAGGTAATTCCAAAGCTTTGAGTGAGGCATGAGATTAGTCATTCCCCCTAATGATTGCTATCATAATGAAGAGAGAAAGAGAAACCTTATGGTTCTGCCAAGTACTCTTTATAGCCAGCCAAATGCATGAAGTATGGATTGAGTTTTAGGATTTAGCTTGCCAAGGTGGTAAAGCCACATAAGCATGCAAATTTGACTTAGTTGACTACTTTGACTAGTCAAAGGTATGATGTGGCATGGAGGAAAGACTTGATGAGCTTGGAATGATTAGAATGGGTTTGATAGCTAGGGATTAAAAATTTAAAAGCTTGGAAGAAAATTTTAAGTAGCTTGACTAAGTCTTGTTGTGTTGACTTGGTCAACAAGACTTGATTTTGATTGACTAAACATTAGGGTATATTAAGCTTATGAATTAGAATTATTTTGAGGTTTGATAAGGAATTGAAAATTTTAAACTGAAGTTTATGTGAATGTAGTACATGTATGTGAGAATTTGACCAAATTATTAAAGTTTGACCAAGTCAAACTTATATGATTTGGCTCATGGTAATTTTTAGAAATATTTAAGGTATGAAATAGAATAGGTTTGAGGGATTGAAGACATTGATTTGACCGAATGGGTTGTAAATACCCATTTGGATCCTTAAAGAAATATTAGGTCAACCTAGATTGATTTGGTCAACTAGGTTGACCCAGGACCTAGATTTGGGTCCAACAAATTTAGTTTAACATTTGGAGTTGAATGAATGTGGTTCCATCCAAAAAAATGTCATTTAATTCAAAATGACTATTCAAGCCTCTAAGGGGTATTTTGGTTATTTGAGTTAACCAAGCTTGACCAGGGACTGGGTTTGAGTCTTATGCATTCCTAATGATGATTAGGATATATTAAAAGAGGTTTTGAGGCTTGATTTGAATAGGTCATGTTGAAGTCTATCGAAAACTCTAAAATTACCCTTAAGGGGCATTTTGATCATTTTAACCCTTGGTCAATTGGGGGAACAAATTGGGTCCACCAAAATGCAGTTTAATGTTCAACAAATGATAACCAAGGGTTTGGATGTGATCAAAGGGTTTGGAGAAGGCTCCAAGGTTAAAATCCACTGGTATGCAGGTCCAGTGGCATAGGCTATAAATATTTGAAGGTTTTACAACCTTTGTGTTTCAATTCAATTTCTGGGGTTAGAGACCTTAGAATGAGCTAAAATTTAGAGGGTAGATCCTATGGACATGCATAATCAATATACAACTGATAGATCATAAATCGAGGGTCATTTGATTGGGGTTTGAAGTGTTTAAAAAATCATTGGAAAAGGCTTTCCGGATAGGGCCTTTGAACCTTGGATTTTGGTCTAGAAATCTGGATTTGATCTGGAATAATCTAAGATCTAGGTAGATCCTAGGGTTTGGATTGTCCCTAGTGACCTCATACAAAAATGAGGCCAATAAATGGACCCCCAATATGTGTAATAGAACAAAGTTCTATTGCACATATTGGTGTTGACTAAATTGAAGGGTCAAGTCTAAAATTTTGATTCTAAAGAAAAGTAGAAAGCTATTCCTAAAGAATCATGATTTGAATTGATATTAGGGTAGTGCTACGGAGGGTGTACTCTACCACTAGTGAGTCTAATCCTAAGGAAAGGAGAAACCTAACCTTAGAGGAAAAGAATATGTGGGTGATCATATAGGAAGGAAGAACTCCTAACTATGGAGGACTAAGTTTGAATTTTGATACTAGGGTAGTGCTGAGAGGGGCGTACTCTACCACTAGTAGATCTAAATCTTAAGGAAGGGAAGAACCTAACCTTAAGGGGAAGAAGCTTAAATGATCATATAGGAAGGAAGAACTCCTAACTATAGAGGACCTAGTTTGGGTTATAATTCTAAGTGAAGGGAAGACCTAACCCTAAGGGATTGAGTTTTAAATAGATACTAGGTTAGTTCCACTAAGGGCATACTCTACCACTAGTATATCTAATCCTAAGGAAAGAACCTAACCTTAAGAAAAAGAAGCTTAATTTTGGAAGTTGAAATTGAAATTGACACTAGGATGGTGCCATAGAGGACATTCTCCACCACTAGGACATCTAAACCTAAGGAAGGAAAGGAACTATCCTTAAGGAAAAGAGGATTGAATGCTTGAGTTTGAAGTTTGAAGCTAGGATGGTGCCATAAAGGGTGCTCTCCACCACTAGCAGATTTAACCCTAAGGGAGGGAAGAACCTAACCTTAATGGAAAGAAGGTTTGATTTTAGAGTTTAAAATTGAAACTAGGTTGGTGCAATAAAGGGGCATTCTCCACCACTAGTAGATCTAATCCTAAGGAAGGAAGGGACCTAACCTTAAGGAAAAGAAGATTAAATGATCATATAGGAAGGAAGAACTCCTAACTACATAGGATCAAATTTGAAATGACTCCAGGGTAGTGCCACAAGGGGCGTACTCTACCACTAGTAGATCTAATCCTAAGGAAGGAAAGAACCTAACCTTAAGGAGAGAAGATTAAATGATCATATAGGAAGGAAGAACTTCTAACTATATATGACAGAGTTTGAATTGATTCTAGGGGCCAGAAGGGGGGTACTCTACCACTAGTAGATCTAATCCTAAGGAAGAAAAGAATCTAACCTTAAGGAGAAGAAGATTGAATGATCGTATATGAAGGAAGAACTTTTAACTATAGAGGACCAAGTTTAAATTTTGATACTATGGTAGTGCCACGAGGGGCGTAAACTACCACTAGTAGATCTAATCCTAAGGAAGGAAAGAAAGCATGATGACTCACATATATCCTTAAGGAAAAGAAAATTGGAGGACCCTGTCGGAAGGAAGCATTGCTTCCAACAGAGGATTGGATCTTGATTTTGAATTTAGGATGGTGCCATAAAGGTCATGCTCCATCACTAAAGGATGATCTCGTTGAGAGGAAACTTACTCTACATGAACGGTCAAATTTGGAATTTAAAACTAGGATGGTGCCACAGAGGGCGTGCTCCAACACTAGTGGATCTAATCCTATGATGACTCACATCTAACCTTAAGGAAAAGAAAACTAGAAGATCTTGTGGGAAGGAAGCATTACTTCCCATAGAGGATCAGGTTTAAAATTTGAAACTAGGATGGTGCCACAAAGGGCATTATCCATGACTAGTAGATGATCTTATGGAGAGGAAACTTGCTCTACATAGAGGATCAAATTTTAATTTTGAAACTAGGATGGTGCCATAATGAGTGTGCTTCATCATTAATGGATGATCTTATAGGGAGGAAACTTGCTCCACACTGAGGATTGAATTTGATTTTAAAACTAGGATGGTGCCATAGAAGGCCTGCTCCATCACTAATAGATAATCATGTGGGGAGGAAATTTGCTCCACATAGAGGATCAAATCTAGATTTTAAAACTAAGATGGTGTCATAATGGGTGTGCTCCATCATTAGTGGGTGATCATGTGGGGAGAAAACTTGCTCCACACAGAGGATTGAATCTAGATTTGAAACTAGGATGGTGCCGCAGAAGGCGTACTCCATCACTAATGGATGATCATGTGGGGAGGAAACTTGATCTACATAGAGGATCAAATCTAGATTTAAAACTAGGATGGTGCCATATAGGGCATACTCCATCACTAATGGATGATCATGTGGGGAGAAAACTTGCTCCTCACAGAGGATCGAATATAATTTGAAATTTGAAACTAGGATGGTGCCATAGAGGGCGTGCTCCATCACTAGTGGGTTTAATCCTAAGAAAATAAAGCACAAGGACTCACACCTATCCTTAAAAGACTAGAAGGTGACTAACTAGGATGGGGCCCATTAGGCTTAAATCCATCAGTAATCAGTCGAGATCCTAGGAGGAAGGAAGCACGGGGACTCACACTTACTCCTAAAAGATCAATTTTTTTTTGGGTTTTCAATAACTAACCTAGCTAGAAAGTAAGGTGACTCACATCTAACTAGGAAGACTAGCCAAGGAGAGTGTCTACCTAAACCTCTAAGGATTTTGGCAAAAAAATGTCTAACCTGAATTTGATTTTGGATGCTAGGATGGTGTCATGAAAGACTTGGTCCACCACTAGCAGATCTAATTCTAAGGAAAGGAAGCACGGGGACTCACACCTATCCTTAAAAGACTAAAGAATTTTGATTTTGGTTTTGAATTGGATATGAATTTTGAATTTTAGATTTTGATTTAGTTTGATTTGATTTGAGATTAATTGAAATTTTGATTTCAGATAGAGATCTAAATTTGGAAGATTTTGAATTTGCATTTGGAGAATTTTGAATTCAAAATTTTTTGAATTTGAAGTATGTTTATTGGTGTTAAATTTAATACTCATCTGGCATGGTACTTCTTGAAGAGCTACCCTAACATTTAAAAATATCGGGTGGCTTCCTTCAGGGTTAATCAATTAATGTTTGAGCCATTCTCAAAGATCATCTCTATGACAAGAGATCATTCATATATTGGTTCAAACTCCCACAATGATCTCTCGGTAGGCTAAGATAGGCATCTGAAGAACTAGGACCAAGTGTCCTACTTGGAAAGTTCTAAGTCACACTATCTTATCACAAGCTTAAACCATTCAGGCTTTGTATGATTCTAAGTTTTGTTGAGCCTTGGAGATGACACTATGCAAGGCCTCAAGCTCCTCCAATTGGAGTCAGGTACTCTACTCAGTTGTGATTTGAATTTGAACGGCAATTCCCAGCGAAGTAAAAAACTTATCTAGCAGAATTTATTTTGGACCTAGTGTAGAGTATATTTTTATAGAGAAGGCCTTGAAGGAAAAGATGCCTATATATAAGGACTTACATATGTTCCTCAAGGATGAGATTTGAATTTTTATCAAGAGTAGAAGATCCATTCTTTTTATTGAAAAATTTCCTCTTAACCCTATTAGAACGACATGTGGGAATAAATTTATAAGTATAGTGAGAAGTGGATTGACTCCAATAAATCTGGAAAGGTTTGAGAATTTAAGTTTTGTTGACCCAGATAAAATTTCCTAAAAACTGAACTGGGTTCTCCCTTATAAGTTTTTAATTAAAATCAATTTCAAAAGGTTTAAGTTATAAAGAGAAATTCAACCTGCATGAGATTTTTTTATATTTTGTAGAGTATCCATGCATGGCGATGAATTTGGATTCAAGGTTTTTCAAAGTTAAGCAATTAAGACTGAATGGGTCTTTTTAAATTTAAGGATTAAAGGAAGGGAGGCCTCTTACTCTTCTTCTCTCTTTTTTTTGCACACTACGCACATCTTTTGATTTCGTTGATTTTGATTTTGGCATAGTTTGTGCATCTTCTGATTTCTTTTGATTTTGAGAAGAGGCTTCGTCTCCTTTAGAACCTAAAAATAATCGCTCTCCTTTTTTAATGTCGGGATTATAGCTCAAGTATAAAAGAAGAAAACTCATTCTCTTATACGAGGAAGGATAATCCTCAGAGCGGCCCCCATTTAATTATAAGGGTATTAGCTTGACTAGGAAAGTCATTAAATAGATTTAAACCATGCAAGAGACACCTAATAAGATAGAAAATTGTAAGAAGATTGGAGAGATTTTTATTTCTAAAGTCAACTTAAATTTTATACAGATTTTAATTCAACAGTTAAATCAACCCATAGAATCGGTGGGAGGGAGGGACCTTTAAACATTTGGTGGAGTCAACTACAACTCTCTGCTGCTTAAGATTTAAGTAGAGGTTGATTTTCATTAAAAAAAAGGAATCAACTATCTTGAAAATTTGGACCCATTAAATTTGAGAAATTATATGTTTTCCTTGAAAGTTGTAAATCTAGGTGGCTAGACCCTATCAATATGGAATTAAATTCCTACAATCTCTTTATAGGGAGAGACTGTTATGGGGTCTACACTATCCCTAAAAGGTGATGCATCATTTTAATCAAAAGATTTATTATGATAGGACCCATTTAGAAGTTAAATTTAGATGGTGTAACTATTTGATACAATCTTAGATTAATTCCCCTCTCTCATTACTAATGGCCTAGTAGTTAAGAGAGTGGCAACTCAAGTGGTTTCTACACCTCCTCCTCTATAGATGATGTAGTGGGACACATGTAGTAACGTGACCAAACATCTTCTAGTAGAGTGGATGGGTCATGTCCTTCAACTGGGGGCCTATGGCCTATTGCTGGTGATTGCTCAGTTCTAGCTTGATTGATCCTTTCTGTACAGTAGTCAAAAGGGCACAGTGGAGGTCATGCTGCTCTTCTCATAACCTCCCTCCTTTGGGCAATAGGAAGAAGGTAGAAATGATTTCCACCAAGGAGGGGGTACGGGTAAGGAGCAATGAAGTCACGACTGGCCTCAGATTTGACTTGATTTAAGGCTTGTGACTCAGCAATCCTTCTATCCTTAATGACCTTCTTTTTAAATTTTTGAATGTAATTATTCTTTTGGTTCTTGCTAGTAAAGGTGGTGCTATAACTTGACTCGATCTCAGGCATAGATGACCTCTCATCCATTATCACTAGTTTCTATTTCTTATCCTCTAAAGTAGAGGGTACAATGGGCAAGGAGGCGACAATAGCCTCCATTTTGGAGATGGGGGCATTAGCTCCCAACCCTAAAGTAATTTCTACTAAGGGATAATCCTTTCGTGTCCCAACAGACAGATCTATGATCTCTTCTCCATTAACTAATAGTTTAAAGTTTTGAAACTCCACTCCAAACTGAAATAAACTACCACAGATGATTTCTTCTGTAGCCAAGTTCCTATCCAGGGAGAAGATAAGTTTCCCAGCCATTTGAGTATGCTTGATTTCTTAAAATTAAATTAAGTTTATTTAAATTAGTTGATTTTTTTTTAGAATGGAGTTTGGATTTTGAGCTTGATTGACTATCTTTAAATTTGAGAACTCAACATATTAAGTTTTCACTCAATATGAGGGTTCACAAAAATTGATAAGGAAATTTTAGGAGTTGAGCTTGACTCTTTAACTCTATAAACTGATTTGGGGGTGAAATATGAAAGCCGGGATTTGAAGTTGGAATTGAAATTAAACTTTGAATTTCGAGGTTGAAATTAAACAGATCTTCTTCAAATTTTGAAACTCAACATATTGAGTTTCACTGAAATATGCAAGTTTACAAAATTAATAGGAAAATCCTAAGAGTGTGGCTTGAATCTTTCACTCCACTAATTGACTTAGTGGTAAAATGTTTGAGCCTGAATTTGATAGGGGTTTTGAATTTCAAAATTGGAATTGATTTAAGTGATTTTAAAAACACTTTTGAGTGTTTGAAAATTGACATAATTTTCTAAAGTTTTTGAAACTCGGCATGTTGAGCTTGCATTCAACATGAGGGTTTACAAATTCGAAAAGGAAATCAATAGGGCTTTAACTCAACTCCTTTACCCCACCTATTGACCTGGGGGTAAAATGTCAGAGTCCAGGTTTGCTAGAAAGATTGAATCTTTATATTGAATTTGAAGAAGGTTAAATTGGCATTGTATACGTGAAACTATAAGAGGGTATTATAGAAGAATACATAATGATGAAGATTGAATTGAATCCAAGTAATTTTTTTAAAAGGATTTTGAAGATTTGGAAATTTGATAGAACTTTCTCAAATATTTTGAAACTCAATATGTTGAATTTGCACTCAACACAAGTATTTATAAAATTGACAAGGAAATTCAAAAAAAATGGATTGACTCTTTTACCCCGTCGATTGACTCAGGGGTGAAATGTTAAAACCCGGATTTAGGTTTGAATGAAATTTGAAGTTGTATTGCATATGTTAAACTATAAGTGGATGTTATATTAATCATATAGCAACAACGATCAAAGTTGATTTAAAGGAGATTATGGAAAAGATTTCGATGTTTGAAAGGTTAACAAAATTTCCTTAAGTTTTTAAAACTTAACATGTTGAATTTACACTCAACATGATAGTTTATAAATTAGAAGAGAATTCTAAGAGATTGGCTCTACTCTCTCACCCCACCAGTTAGCTTGGGGGTAAAATGTCAAAGCCCAGAATTGACTAGAGAATTTTGGATTTTAACATTGAGATTGAAGAGTCTTCTGTAAATTGTTAAACTCAACATATTTGGATTTTTTTGAACATGTGAGTTTATAGCATTTACAAAAAGAACTTAAAAAATTTGGCTTGACTCTTTTGCTCTGCCAATTAACTTGGAGGCAAAATGTCCAAGCCTAGGTTTTGCTAAAAGATTTGAATTTTGATTTTGAAACTAAAGGAGATTCTGTAAGTTATGAAACCTAACATGCTTGATATGTTTAAGCATGCAAGGTTGCAACATTTACAAGAGGATTTTAGAGGTTTTGGCTTGACTCTTTTGCTCTTCCAATTAACTTGGAGGCAAAATGTCCAAGCCTGACTTTGACAGTGGTTTCCTTGCTCACCTCTCTTTTGACATATCTTATTAATGTTGGCCACACTCACCGAAGGAAGAAATGGGTAAAGGGACCAACAGAAGGAAGGGTAGTCATAACTACCGATGCAATAAAATTTCTATATTTATTAAAGAAGGAGAGAAAGATTTGCCTCCAGTGGAGTCGCGTTTGATTAAAAGTTGTTGTTTTGAAAAAGGTTAATTATCTTTGGATGATTTAATTTCATGAATTTTAATTTTGAAATTGAATGAATCATTATAAATGATATATCATCTCAGGAGATGAGCATACCATTCCCTAATGGATTTAATTTATAGGATTAAAATTTCATCACGATTATTATAGTCAAATTCAAGCAAGAACTATATATAATCTCGTAGGGTCAAAATGATTATTCACTCAGGTATTTAACTATGATAATTTGGATAAATTATCATTAATTTTATAGTCAAAGTTACAATAACAATTGATATATCTTACCCTGGCCAAGATTGGGGAGCTAGCTAAATCACCTAGGTGCTTTAAAACCATGAGTCTGGTCTTTTATGTAAGAATGGTAGGGATATTACTTAAGATAAGTTTTTGAGAATAGGGCTAACATCTAGAGCAGTTCTTAATTTGGCCCCTTGACTTATGTTGGGTAATATAAAACTTAGAGTAAGTTAAATTAAATTTTTGACTCATTTTAATTTATTTCTAATACATTGCATGCTAATTAACTCAAAAAATATTTAAATCCAATATGAAGCTATTTTAAAAAGGCTTTAAAATAGGTTTTTTCCTAGAGATTGCATAGATTCCCCTTGATAGATATTCACCCTCATAGGCCAGGTGCTCTGCCAAAACCCATAGGCGGGGAGGTGCCTAACAAAAGAAAGAAACTGTAACAAAATATAATGCAAACTCCCAATGGTCTCGAGCTTACCTCTTAAAATGTTAGAATATCTATGTTATCTTACAAAAATTTAATTTTATTAAAGTAGAATAAGTTTTAACGATCCCTCATGAGTCTCCAATCGATTTCCAAGCAAAATCAAAGATCGACATACAAAATTACCAAAAAACTACTAAAAGCATACAATCTTATATCACAATAAACATATAAATCAAATCAATTAAATTAATCTTTAAATTAAAAGTCCATGTGGCAAGTGCCACCTAATATTACAATCTAGGGTCTGCAGAAATGAAAGTGGCCGGGTACCACCAATAACTGTTGCAAATCTAGATTCAAGGGTTATGATTTTGATAATAACAAATATTTCTATTTCTGTTTGAGTGTCTAACCTTTCAGGTTCACAAGAGCAATTACAATTCAAGCCAGCTCAAGATTGAGTCAGTCTATTTGTGTTTCAGGTTCAATGTAATTTTTCACTTTTCCTGAGTTAAGTGTAATGTAACAAATCCCCAAGCTAAGTAACCTTACACACACACTAAGGGGGAGAGTTTTAGTGAATTAAAGTTTCTGTTTTAATTTTCTTCAAATCATCCTAGACGATCCATTGAAAATTAAAACATTAATTAAGGCATCCATGTTAAGTTGGTCTAATTAAGCAGATCATCCTGGACGATACACCCATCGTATAGGACGATATGCTCAAATCAGAAATTCCCAGCCACTAGACTAAGTTAGGTAAGTTTTTATTTTTAATATTTTGGTCTGATCATCATGGACGCTACGTATATCATCCTGAAAAATTCATTATAATCATTCCTAAATTAGTTAGGTGATTAAAAAAAGTAATTAAGATTTGATTGTTCGATCATATCATCCAGGACGATCGTAAGATCATCCTAGAGGATTAATTAGAAATCCCCATCGTCCAGTGTATTTCACCTGGCCGGCCGGAACAGTTTGCTGGACGATACTATCATTTTTGAACTAATCATACAAAATGATATAGATATCATCTTGGACGATTAAGTCATTTTGAAATTATCCAGCATAGTTGTCCTAGATGACCCGAATAGTGTGCCGGATGATATTGGGCACTTTTGAACTAATCGTACAGGGTGAAATACATATCATCTTAGACAATCAAGTCATTTTCTTATGATCATCCAGGCTTTTCTCCTAGATGTCTCGAACTGTCTTTTGGACGATACTCCTAATTTAAACTAATCATCCGGGACAATCGCAGAATCGTCCCGAATGATCTGAACAAACTTTATCTTCTAATCATCTAGTGGAACCAGATCATCCAGGCCAAAAGGGGTTGATTTACAATAATCGTACATAATGATTGACAGATCATCCTGGCTGATCTTTGACGAAAAGTTGAAATTTAGGGCTATTTTTTAGCCCTTCTATTTAAGATATTTTTCTTGCTACTATAAAAATCTTTTATCGCTGTCTGAGAGAGCTTTGAGAGAGAGAGGGAGAGCTTGGGAGAGAGAGAGAGAGAGAGAATCTTGTGAGGGGAAGTTTATGTGGTATTCACAAAGGTTACTCCAAGCAAGGATTTGAGTCATCATCTTTAGTCATCATCCCTTGTCCCTTGGTGCTCTGAAGGAGGGATTGTCTGTAACAAGATCAAGGTTCTCTACCTGCTTCAACAGGATGCGAAAGGAGGTAAGGTTCTCTGCCTGCTTCAGGAAGAAGTAAAAGGAGTCTGGGTTCTCTGCCTTATCGGGTTGGTGAAAAGGAGTTTTATAAAGGATTCTCCACCTTGCTGTGGGAGCAGAAGGAGAGTCACTTTATTTTAGTACAATACCTGGAGGGGAGGCTCTAGGGAGTGGACATAGGTCAAGTTGACCAAACCACTATAAAATCTGGTGTATTCTTTCTAATTATTCTTTGCACTTTACTTTTTTATTATTGATCGTGTGATTGAAGTTATTATTTTATTTTGTTAAATATCTACACATCATTGCAAAATTATATTTGTTTTAAAATATACAAAAAGGTTTCAAAATTGGGTTTTTGCCCACGAATTTTTAAAACCACCAATTCACCCCCCCCCCCCCCCCCTTGGTTAGCCTCGGGCTAGTTCATTAGAGCTTAACATCCCTAATGAACTTTCAAGTGGTATCAGAGTGGGATTCATAAAATTAAGTTTTGGAAAACTTTTCAATTTTTATCTATGGCTCACTTTGGAAATCATAATATTGTGAAAGGATATTCCATTACTCGACCACCATTATTTCATAACATATCTTTTTATTTTTGGAAAACTCGCATGTCTACGTTTTTACAATCTATAGATTATCGCATGTGGATACTTGTTAAAGATTGATACTCTGCACCATTTAGAATAGTTGATGCTGTTAAAACTGAACTGCCTTTTACTGAATGGACATTTGATGATCGTGACTTAGCATAATTGAATGCAAAATGCCTAAACTTTTTTTTTTGTTCTTTAAGATTTGAGGATTACAAGTATGTCTCTACTTGCACGACTGGTAAAGAAATTTGGGATAGATTGTGTATCACTTATGAGGGCACAAATGAAGTCAAATAATATAGGTTAAATATCTTGCTTCACGACTACAAACTCTTTCGCATGAAACCTAGTGAGTCAATCTGAAATGTACTCTAGGTTCACATAAATTGTCACCTCCCTGCATGCCTTAGGAACAGAACTCACTAACTATAAAAAAGTTAACAAAATATTAAGATGTTTGCCCTCTTCCTATGATGCCAAGATAACTGTTATCACTGAATCGACAGTTTTGAATAATTATTCAATTGATAACTTACTTGCATCACTAATTGCTTACGAGTAAGGAGTGAATCAAAGGCAGCTTAATGCAGGTGAAAAGAAGAAAGAGAAGACTGTGGCACTGAAGGCCAACGATATGGAAATTAATTCTTTCGGGTCTGAAAGTGATGATGTTTCCTTAATCACTAGGCAATTCAAAAGCTTTCTTAGGAAGAAACATAAGAACTATCAAAAATGGAATAAAGGTAACAATAACAAAAGTTCTAAAGTTTCTTCTGGTACAGTTTGTTTTGAATGCATGAAGCCAGGACATATAAAAGTTGATTGTCCTACACTTAAGGCTCACCCAAGTAAGGAGAAGGGTGAGGTGAAACCCAAGTTCAGGAAGGACAAGAAAAGGATTCAAAAGGTAATCTGAGTAGATTCTGCATCTGACTCCTTTGAGATTGAAGCTGAAGAGGAGACTACAAACTTGTGTATGATGGCTGATGAACATCGTGGTCAGTCTGACCAAGAAGAGGTGTGTGAACTGACCTACGATCAATTACATGAACTTTTTGAGAAAATTCATTCATCATATAGGAAACTTAAGAAAATGCATACTAGCCTGAAATTAGAACTCCTAAACCTACAAAAAGAATAAGAAGTTTTACTTAAAGATTATTCTACACTTGATAGCAATCACATGTCATTACTTGATAAATTTGATGAATTAAACAAAAAGTATTCTGAATTAATTATTGAGAATGATTCTTTGAAAACATCACATGCTAATTTAGAAAAAGCATTTAAAGAACAAGACAATATGACATTAGATTTAGATAACAGTGAGCATGCATTGAAAAAAGAAATTGTAAGTCTTAAAAAAGAAAATGAATTTCTAAGTGTAAAAATTAGTGCATTTGAGAATAATGAAATATCTCCTATATTTGCACAATTTTATAAACCTCCATCACTTGAAGAAGTTTATTCAAAATCATTAAAACATGCATCATTCAAACCTAAAAAGAGGCACTATCACCCACATAGATTAGCTAACTCTTTTCTTGGTATTAGATATTTCTCTTATGGCATATTAGGATATATCTCCCATACCTGCACTATTTACCATTGTACACATTAGGTGTGGAGGCCCAAATTTTATGATTCACAGCATAACACACATGTATTGCATTCTTCTTTTCATAAGAAGGAATCCAAACTTGTTTGAGTTTCTAAATCTGACGTTTGATGATTTTGTAGGGGTACTCTCACATAAGACCTCATGAGAGCATGTGGTACCTGGACAACGGATGCTCAAGGCATATGACTGAGGATATAAATCAATTCATTTCGCTGGAGGCCAAGGCTAGAGGCAAGGTCACTCTTGGAGACAACACCACCAGGAAAGTGGTGGGTACAGGTATAATCGAAAACTCCAAGAACCTTTTGATTGAAAATGTTTTGCTTGTAGATGGACTGAAATACAACCTGCTCAGCATCAGTTAACTCTATAATAAAGGATTCAGCATAAAGTTCCTGGCAAACACTTGCATTATCAGCTTAAATAATAACACTATTTTGTAGGGCAAGAGGATCAATAACTTCTAAATGCATGATTTAAATAACATTGAATGTGCTGCATCATTTTGCTTAAACACTACTGCTGATGAGTCTTGGCTATGGCATAGGAGGTTATGTCATGCCAGCATGAAAATCCTTAGAAGAGTAACCCAAAAGGACTTAGTTAGAGGTGTCCCCAAGCTTAAGTTCACTAAGGACCACCTGTGTGATACCTGTCAACTAGGGAAATAAGTCCAATCATCTTTCCACTCTATTAAGGACATCAGCACCTCTAGACCTTTAGAAGTCCTTCATATGGATTTATTTTGACCTATTAGCACTGCCATCTTAGGGGAAAAAGTCTATGAATTTGTGATTATCGATGAATACTTAAGGTTCACTTGGATTAGATTTCTGGTATACAAAGCTGAGCCATTTGATAAATTTAAATCCTTCTCCACTTGGATTTAGAAGAAGTTAGGTTATGAGATCTTGACCATTTATAGTGATCATGATGGAGAGTTTGAAAATATGAGATTTAAAACTTTTTCTGAGGAGCAAAGGATTAGCCACAACTTTTTAGCTCCTAGGACCCCTCAATAGAACGGGATAGTTGAACGAAAGAATAGGACCTTATTGGAAGCTGCTAGAGCCATATTTGCTGAGTATTCACTTCAAAAATACTTTTGAGCAGAAGCAGTGAACACATAATATATGTGTTTAATAGGGTGAATGTTAGTTCGAATCTTAATAAGACACCCTATGAGATCATTAAGGGTAGAACTCCAAACCTGTCCCACCTCCATGTCTTTGGCTGTAAGGTTTTCATTCTTAACAATGGGAAATCATCCTTTGGAAAATTTGACCCAAAATCTGATGAAGGAGTTTTCTTAGGATATTCAAGTGTGGGGAAATCCTTTAGGGTGTTTAACAAGAGGACTTTGGTGGTGGAGGAGACCACTCATGTAGTGTTTGATGAATCTGATCCTAAGGAGTCTAGAGCTGAGGAAGAAGAGAAAGTAGGAGAGATTACCCAAGGATTAGAAAATATAAATCTGGAGGAAAGGGTAGAACCTCAAAACACTTTGCCTAGAGATTGGAGATATTCTTCGGTAATCCTAAAGAACTGATCTTAGGAGACCCTTCTGAAGTTGTTAGAAATGGGCATGGACTTAGGAAGGAAGTATAATTCTACCTTTATCTCAATAACTGAACCCACCAACATCAATCAAGCCCTTTCTGATGAATTTTGGATCTTAGCTATACAAGAAGAATTTAACCAATTTGTGAGGAATTATGTTTGGGAGTTAGTAGAAAGACCTAAGAATCAAAGTGTAGTGGGAATCAAATGGGTCTTTAAGAATAAAATGAATTATTCAGGTGTGGTGGTTAGGAATAAGGCAAGATTGGTGGCTAAGGGGTACAACCAAATAGAAGGGATTGATTTTGAGGAGACCTTTATCCTTATAGCTAGATTGGAAGCCATTAGAGTGCTACTAGCCTTTGCCTGTTATAAGGGATTTAAGCTTTTTCAAATGGATGTCAAGAGTGCCTTTCTAAATGGGGTAATAAAAGAAGATGTCTTTGTAAAGGAACCCCCGGGTTTTAAGAGTTCTCAATATCCAAATTATATTTACAAATTAAAAAAGGCCTTACATGGTTTGAAACAGGCACCCAGAGCTTAGTATGAGAGGCTTAGCACATTCCTACTAGAAAGAGAGTTTGTTAAGGGGAGCGTACGCACCGCCCTTTTTTGAGGAAAGTAGGAGTTCATTTACTCATTATACAGATTCTATGTTGATGATATATTGTTTGGATCTTCTGATCAAAAGTTATGTGATGATTTTTCTAAAATAATGAGTAAGGAGTTTGAGATGAGTATAATGGGAGAATTGTCCTACTTTTTGGAGTTTAGCATAAGGCAAATGGATGATGAAACTTTTATCAATCAATCAAAGTATATTAAGGACATCTTGAAGAAATATAAAATGGATAAAGCCAAGCGAATAAACACTCCCATGAGCTCTAGTGTTCAGTTAAATAAATATTCAAATAGAAAATCTGTTGATCAAAAGAAGTACAGAGAAATAATTGGTTCACTACGTTACTTGACTGCTAGCTGACCTGATATAATATTTAATATTTATCTTTGTGCTAGATTTCAAGCTGATCCTAAAGAATCCCACCTGACTACTATTAAGAGAATTCTTAGATATCTCTTAGAGACTCCAAACTTAGGAATCTGGTATCCTAGACATAGCACTTCTTTTGAGATTATCTGATATTCTGATTCTAATTTTACAAGGTGTAGGGTGGATAGAAACAATACTTCTGGAACTTGTCAATTCATAGGACAGTCTTTAGTCTCCTGGTCCAATAGAAAACAAAACTCTGTTGCACGTTTCACTGCTAAAGCTGAGTATATTTCCTTAAAAAGTTGTGTGGCCCATGTCCTTTGGTTGAAGCAATAAGTTCTGGGTTTAGGATTATCTGTTGGCACAATTTTAGTTCTATGTGATAACACTAGTGCCATCTGCATCTCTAAGAATCCTATCCAACATTCAAGAACCAAACACATTAATATAAGGCATCACTTCATTAGGGACAATGTTACCAAAGGGGATATTGAGCTACACAATGTAGCATCTAAAAATTAACTGGCTCACATCTTTACTAAACCACTAGCTTTTGACTCATTTAGCATTTTAAGGATCAGATTGGGTGTGATTGACATAAATGCATGAATTTGATGATTTCTGATTTTTGAAGTTTCTATTTTTCATTTTTCTTTTATTTTTTTATTTGATTTGATTGTCTATTTCTTTTTTAGATCATTTATTTTCTTACTGATTTTCATTTGTTTGATTTGCTTATCGGATTTTGTTATTTCCTTTTATGGGCTTTCTTCTTATTTTTTGATTTATTGTTTACTCTCTTCAGAATCAGATCACTGCTCACTACTACTGATAAACTTAATTTCTAACTAAGAATTTTTGCCTTATTTTTATTTGGAAGCTTGTAAGCAGTGAATGACTTCTTTGAAATAGTTAAAGGGAAGAAACATTGATGATTATTTCTCTTCCTCTAACTCCTTTAATGGTGTATTATTTCTTTTGGATAAAAATCATTTTGAAAATTAAAAATTTGGTTTCGAAATAGAGATCTATTTTATCTTCCTACATTTATCTATATCATATGAATAGTATTTTCAAAGTATCGAATCATTGTTATATTTTTCTTAATCAGGTGATTACACTTATCATATGAAGTATGATTTTGTTCTATGAATTACTCCTCGTTATTGTAGAGCGTAAGCTTTTCTTCTCTTATGTTTGGAAGGTAATTTCACAACTGAGATTCTTTAGAGATTATGGAAGGAAGCAAGCTTGTAAAAGAACTAAAAAGCGGCACAAAATGGGCCCAAAAAACTGAAAAGAAGCGCAATGACGGCAAAAATTGGAAAGATACATAAAGTGTATCAAAAATTAAAAGATGCGTAAAGTGCACCAAATAAATTGAAAAATAGGCACAAAATGAGCCCACCAAAAAATAAACTTTCTTCCCTTTCAGATCTTTTAATGTCTTAGAAAAATCCATGCTCCACTTAATACTTTTAAAAACATGAGATTAAAAATCATGATTTTTTATTCCTTTGTAATGTTATTTTATCACATATTTTTCTGGAATGAGGCTTGAAAGGATCTCTTTTCAAATCTAATTTCTTTTCTTCTGAATTAGACTTTTGTTTGAAAAGGAACTTGAACCTGCAAGGTGTCTGACGTAGGAGTTCCAAAAATTAATTTTCTAACTTCTCTAGATTTCAGCGTTGTCAATTTTCTTCTTATTGGCTTTTGAATTAAAAAATAAGAAAAAATTCTGATTTACTGGAGCAAATCGATTCAAAAAAATAATAATAAATGCAAAAAAAAACTTTTTTGGTCATTGTTTCCTTATATATATTTTTTTGTTTTTCTCCCTTTATTTTGATTGTGATTTTTTTTATTTTTTGAATCCCCTGATTATTCGTCTCCCTCCTTCATTTTTTTCACTTTTTGTTCACATCATCCTAGATGATGCTAGCATGGTCCTAGATGATATGATCAAAACATCCCCATCTTGATCGAATGGCTGATCTGAACCAATTATTAGTAATCATCCTGGACGATACACCTCATCGTCTTGGGCGATCCACGTAGTAGCAGTTGGATGATTTAAATTTGACCTGTTTGATTCATTTATTGCATATCATCCTGGACGATCCGCCTAATCATCCTAGATGATATTTTTCATCAATGGTCAGCCAGCTTGACTCCTCGGGACGATCGTCTGTGTCTAATCATCCTGGAAGATCTCTAATCATCCTGGACAATTTGACCACCTTTTTGACCAATCATCCTGGACGCCATTATTACTACCTATCATCCTGGACGATCCTGCGATCATCCTGGACGATATGGCCAATTTCTAATTAAACGGTTGGTTTGAGCCATTATTTTACCACACTTTCTTTTATACTCTCATATAATCCTCTTCTTATGGCTGGTGGCAAGAGATCTTGGCAATAGGGTGCTAGTTCCTCCCCGGGGAGTTTTGATCCCCTCTTTCCTGATGCAGCCGATAAGGCTGCCTTCCAGCACTATCTCGATGTGGGGATTACTTAGTCAAAAATTGTGAACCCACGCATTCTCACATATTCGGTACTGGACCTTTTCACTCACACCTCCCTCATTTTCATTCTGACACTAGCTTTTTTGTTTAGCACTGAGGTTCTCCGTGTTTTTTCTGTGCAAATCATTGCATCGATTTTGCTTACACAGCCCTCCACTCTTATGTTAATTGCCGCCCCGTAGAATTAACCATCCAGGACTTTCATGATATTCTCCAACTATCCATTACTGGTGATAAGCTCCATCTTTTATCCTTTGTCCCTGACTTTAACTGGAGTATTGCCAATCATTTTCTTAGGAACATAATTGCCCCATGCCATGACAATGCCTGTTCTTCCTTAGTCAAGGATGCTAGGACAATCTAGCATATCCTTCACTCCTTTATCATTCCAAAGGATGGGGACCACATCCATATTACCCCTTACTCCCCATGATTACCTATTACATCATGGCCCATCATGAATTTAATGCAACTGATCTCCTATTTTGCTACATTGAACACCTCACAAGCATTAGGGATCCGAGCCATAGGAGACATCTCAACCTAGCCTTAGGACACCTCCTTGCCTATGCTCTCGAAATAAAATACAATCTTCAGTATCCTGTTCCAGTAAATATCCAACCTTCCTTTTACTCCAACAATTATTTCCATGCTCTTCACAGCACTCGTCTTCATCCAGATCCCAGCATAGATGTTGAAGAAGAAGAGGAAGAGGCTGCACCTGAGCCTACTGCACTTGCTCCTCTCCATATAGAATCACCATTAGATCACTTGGTATATAGGTTTGACCAGTGGGAGGCCTGCTTTGACTCCTATGTGGTTTCCTAGGAGCAGTAGCACGCTGAGGATCTAAATCGCTTCAATACCTACATAGCCCAGCAGCAGCAACAGCACGACTAGGACATGGCCTAATTTGGAGAACAATTTGCCACCCTTCACGGTCTATTTCAGCCACCACCACCTCCTCTTCTATCTGATCAGGGTCCTCCTTTCTACTAGATTGGTTGCTTTTCCTATTTCTTAGTGATATTTTTATACTATTTTTCTCTATTTCCCTATGATGTTTCTTTTCTATTTTTCCCCTTTTTGATATCTCAAAAGGGGGAGTAGTTTGAGTAGTTTATTTTCTTGGTTATTGTACTGTTCGAATTATTAATATTCAGAGTTCTTATACTATTTTCCTGGCTAATAGAAATTGCATTCCTTAGTTTTCATTGCTCTGTATTTTATTTACTGAATTTGAAATTATCTAGCAAATGTTTTCCATCATTAAAAAAGGGGAGATTATTGTAAATCTGGATTCAAGGGTTATGATTTTGATGATAACAAACATTTTTGTTTTTATTTGAGTGCCTAACCTTTCAGGTTCACAAGATCAATTTCAATTCAAGCCAGCTCAAGATTGAGTCAGTCTATTTGTGTTTATGGTTCAATGGAATTTTTTACTTTTCTTGAGTCAAGTGTAATGTAACGGATCCCCAAGCTAAGTAACCTTGCACACACACACTCAGGGGGAGAGTTTTA
This sequence comes from Dendrobium chrysotoxum, assembly GCA_019925795.1. NCBI lineage: Eukaryota > Viridiplantae > Streptophyta > Magnoliopsida > Asparagales > Orchidaceae > Dendrobium > Dendrobium chrysotoxum. The sequence continues at coordinate 19,480,145 of CM034307.1, forward strand.
GTGAATTAGAGTTTCTTTTCTAATTTTGTTCACATCATCCTGGATTATATTCATATCATCCTAAACAATCTATTGAAAATAGAAACCCCAATTAGGGCTTCCATGTTAGGTCGGTCTGATTAAGTAGATCATCCTAGATGATACACCCATCATACAGGATGATATGATCAAATAAAAAATTCTTAGCTGCCAGACTAAGTTAGGCAAGTATTTTGGACTGATCATCATGGATGATTCATTACAATCATGCCTAAATTAATCAAGTGATTAAGGAAAGTAATTAAGATTTGATTAATCGATCATATCATCCTTGATGATCGTAAGATCTTCCTAAATGCTCAATTAGAAATCCCCATCATCTAGTCTATTTCACCTGGATGGCACGAACAGTCTGTCGGATGATACTACCATTTTTTAACTAATCGTACAGGATAATATAGATATCATCCTGGACAATCAAGTCATTTTGAAATCGTCTAGCGTAGTTATCCTAGATGACCCAAACAGTGTATCGGATGATATTGGGCACTTTGGAACTAATTATACAAGATGACATACATATCATCCTGGACGATCAAGTCATATTTTTGTGATCGTCAAGGCTTTTCTCCTGGACGTCCTGAACTATCTTCTGGACAATACTCCTGATTTAAACTAATCATCCAGGATAATCGTAGAATCATCCCGGATGATCAAAACAAACTTTGTCTTCTAATCATCCAGTGGAACCAGATCGTCCAGGCCAAAAGGGGCTGTTTACACTAATTATACTAAGATGATCTTTGACGGCAAGTTTAAATTTAGGGCTAATTTTTAGCCCTTCTATTTAAGATCTTTTTCTTGCTATTGTAAAAATCTTTTACCACTATCCTTTCCTGAAAGAGCTTTGAGAGAGAGAGGGAGAGCTTGGGAGAGAGAGAAAATCTTATGAGGGGGAGTTTGTGAGGTGTTCACAAAGGTTACTCCAAGAAAGGATTCGAGTTGTCATCTCCAGTCATCGTCCCTTATCCCTTGGTGCTCTGAAGGAGGGATTATCAGCAAGAAGATCAAGGTTCTCTACCTACTTCAGGAGGAAGCGAAATGAGGTAAGGTTCTCTGCATGCTTCAGGAGGAAGCAAAAAGAGTCCGGATTCTCAACCTCACCAGGTTGATAAGGAGTTTTGTAAAGGCTTCTCCGCCTTGATGTGGGAGCAAAAGAAGTCACTTTTTTTAGTGCAATACTTGGAGGGGAGGCTCCGGGGAGTGGACGTAGGTCAAGTTGACAGAAACACTATAAAATCTGGTGTGTTCTTTCTAATTATTTTTTGCATGTTACTTTTCTGTTGATGATCGTGTGATTGAAGTTATTGTTTTATTTTGTTAAATATCTACACATCATCGTGAAATTGTATTTATTTTAAAATATTTAAAAAAATTTCAAAATTGAGTTTTTACTCATGAATTTTTAAAACTACCAATTCACCCCCCCCCCCCCCCCCTCTTGGTTAGCCTCGGGCTAGTTCATAAGGCTTAACATCCCTATTGAACTTTCAATAATGGCCTAGATTCTATTCCTAAGACTCAAATGATTAAAGAATAAGATTCTTCTCGATCACTATTCTTCATCCCTCTATAAACTTCTTGGATCCGTCGGGTCCGGATATCCAAATAAAAAGAAACTCCCCTTTGAAAGGGACATTTTCTTTTCGTTTTAGATATTTGAAAGTATCCTTATCTGGATATCCAAATGAAAGGGACTCTCCCCTAGGGGATGTCTCCCTTCTCTTAAGATTCAAGATTTGATATCTATCCCATCTCAAATTATCACTTTAATAATTACAACTCAATAGAACTTAAATTATATTACATGAAAATAAAAAATTTAGACTCTAACAACCTGCAGAGTTATCCTAAGAAATTATATTTAAATCATCTCAAGCAGTTATTATGATGAAATTTAAAATGCTCAAACCAGCTACACATGACCATGCTCTTTTAATTATAAAAGGGGGACTTAGTGTAGTAGCAGTACCTGTAGTAAATTAATATTTATAATTTTGCCACCTTTTATTTTAAATGCCCTATATGAGCATGTCCACCTGCATAAGATAGAATTAGCAAAAATCATCTCTAACTTAGAGATAATTCTAATGCCCATCAATCACTTCATAGAGTATAAAAATTAAATAAATAATCATATTAACATTAACAACTAGCATGCAGTGAAAACTCAAAAATCCCGGCACACAGTAGAAAAGTAAACATCGGCCAAGCCTAGGTCTAGAAGTGGTGTCCTAGCAAACCATCTAAGTGTGTGTAATAGGCTGTGTGGTTCGAATATATCTTATTTTAGATAATTAGTTAAAGTTGTCTAATGTTTAGGTTTCTCAAAGGTTGAAGGGTTAATTTGGTTAAAGTTTAAATGTTAATGTGTTAAGGTTTATTTTAAAATGCATTATTTAAGGTTGATTAATTAAATAGATTTAATTAGTTAGAAATTAAATGACCAATATAATGTAATTAATTGGATTAGTTGCTAATTTTAAGGATTAGATTAATTTAAATTTTTCATTTATCGATTCATGGTGTTATTTTACAGGCTCGAGGACCGGTCTCCCTAGGACACTTAGCCCCACAGCTTGAGGTAGTCCATCCTAGAAACCTAGTTAATGTAGTCAAATTGAGAATTTTAATTTGGTTATATTATTAATTATTAATTAATTTTAAGGTTTTACACTCTATTGAATTCGTTCGTGGCGTTGTGCCACTAGGCTTGAGGAACCAGGCCTCCTTAGGACACTTAGCCCCACAACCCAGAATAGCACATCCTAAAAATTTTATCTTTGGAGTGGTTTTTGTGTATTAAAGAGTTGGTTGATTAATTTTATTAATCAAATTAATAATTTCTGGAATTTGGACTGATTATTAAATTTTTAAAATTTTTTTGATTATTTTAAGCATTAAATTAAGGGGTCAAATTTTGACTTTTAGATTAAGATTGATTTATATAAAGTTAATATTTTATTAATTATTAGACCTTAGGATGAGCAATTAGATTGTAAAGTTATTGGATTTGAATTTTTCTATAATTAGTTATGAATTTTGAAGTTCAAATTGAAATTTAAATTCGAGTTGACAAAAAGTTAACTTGTTGATTTTAAGTGATTTTAAGAATTTAATATTTTTAATAAATATTAGACCTTAGATTGAGTGCAATGCCTTTGAGTTTTCTTAATTTGGAGTTTTTTACATTAAGTTATAAATTTTTGACATTTTGACCAAATTTTCAACAATTATTGACCCGAAAGTTGATTTTTTTTACCTATTTTTGTTGGTTTATTTTTTAAAAAAATACTAGACCTCAAATGGAGTTGAATGATACTAAGTTTTGACTATTTGAATTTTTCTAGAATTTGCTATGATTTTTTAAAATTTGATTAATTAATTAAAATTTTAAATTATTTAATAAAGAAGGTTTTGATTATTTTGATCTAAACTCATCCTAAACTGCATAAAATCACTCCCAATGGTCAGGGATCACCCATGGGAGTGTTTTCAGGAGTTTAACATTTATTGGAATTTTTAATAATTTTTAATTATTTTATTTAATTAATTATAATTTTCACTAAAACTTAAATTAATATTAAATTAAAAGTCCAGTTATAGAGCTTTTATTTTTTGTAAATAGAATATCACTTTCTAGTAAGTTTGATATATTATTTATAATTTTTGAATTTAATTTTGATTTATCATAATTTTTCAAAGTTTATGGGTCATAAAAAAAATTGAATTTTGACTTGCTTAATTTTCTGACTTAATGACCTCCAAATCCAAAGAAATTTAGACCTATGATGTAAAATATCACTATGTTTAATATTTTGAAGTTTAACCTTTATTGAATGTGTGTATAATTTCCTAAAATTTTCCTAAGTTAACTAGACATTGGCCTTATTTTTTTTTCCTAGGTGTCATTAGTGTTCAATTGGGTTTGAAACTTTGGTCATCTAACCCTGACACTAAATAACACATACCACAAAACAATACAAGCCTAATTCTAAGTGGTGCGTAAGTTATAAATTTTCAAAGTTTTGGGTCAAAATTTGACAAAAAACTTTAAAAATTTAATTCACCAGAATCAAGCTATCAACCAGAGCTAAATTTTTTATGGCATGTGGGTATTAGTTAAAAATTTAAACTCAATCATATCACTGGATTGAGAATTATTAAAGAACTTCAATTTTTGTTAAAAGCTAAATAACTCTATATATAATGATCCAAATCAGTTAAAACAAATTTTAAAATAAAATTAAACTCAAGACGGTTACAATGAGCCTAAGAATATCAAATTTGGACAAGAAATAAATTTTTGGTGAATTTCTAAAGTTTAGAGCATTTAAATTTATTTTTTAAATCAATTTTGATTCAAAAATTGGATCAACGTCAAGAATTTGGCCATGTTATCGCGCCTTCATGCTGAAGAACTAGGGTTTGAACCCCAGGGAAGGCGTACATATCAGAGCTATTTGATCGGCCCAATTCAAATGAAAGGACGGCCCAGATTAACCTAGATTTTTCAGTTCATTTTTTAACTAAAACTTCAAATGCTCATAACTTTCGATTCAACCGTCCAAATTTTATGAAATTTGAAACATAAGATCTAGGTACCCTAATCTTTCAACCCATGGAGTTTCAAGCCTCCATGCATTGAGATTTAGGAGAAATCAATGTCTGATTATATAATTTAAAATGGGGATAACTTACAATTCAAATGTCAGATTTTGATGTTCTTAAGCTTGTTGGAAGCTGGAGAAGTCCTCTATAAATTTGTTGAAGACCTCAAGAATGTTTGACAGCTAGATTTAAATTTGCTATTAATAGTCTTCTTTCTCTCACTATCTCTCTCTCTTCCCAAATTTGGTTCTTAAGTTCTTCAACAACTTGGGAAATGGTTGGAGGGGCTTTACTTATAGATGGAGAAGTTGAGTTATCCCTGGAATGGATTGGGGGATATTGAAATTACAAATTTTGGATGATATGAGGTAATTCCAAAGCTTTGAGTGAAGCATGAGATTAGCCATTCCACCTAATGATTGATATTCTAATCAAGAGAGAAAGAGAAACTTTATGGTGTGGCCAAGTACTCCTTATAGCCAGCCAAACGCATGAAGTATGGATTGAGTATGAGGATTTGGCTTACCAAGGTGGCAAAGCCACATAAGCATGCAAATTTGACTTAGTTAACTACTTTGACTAGTAAAATTAGTCAATGGGATGATGTGGCATAGAGGGAAGACTTGATGAGCTGGCTTAGCAGGATTAGAATGGGTTTGATAGCTAGGGATTAAAAATTTAAAAGCTTGGAAGGAAATTTTAAGTATTTTGACCAAGTCTTATTGTGTTTACTTGGTCAACTAGACTTGATTTTGATTGACCAAAAATTGGGGTATATTAAGCTTATGAATTGGAATTGTTTTGAGGTTTGATAAGGATTTGAAATAATTAAATAGAAGATTCAATGAATTGAGTACATGTATGTGAGAATTTGACCAAATTATTAAAGTTTGACCCAATCAAACCTATATAATTCGACTCATGGTAATTTTTAGAAATATTTGAGGAATGAAATAGAATAAGTTTGAGGGATTGAAGTTATATATTTGTTTAAATGGTTTATAAATACCCATTTGGATCCTTAAAGAAATATTAGGTCAACCTAGGTTGAGTTGGTCAACCAAGTTGACCCAAGACCTAGATTTGGGTCCAACAAGTTTGATTTAACATTTGGAGTTGAATGGAAGTGGTTCCGTCCAAAAAAAGGTCATTTGATTCAAAATGACTATTCATACCTCTGAGGGGTATTTTGGTTATTTGAGTTGATCTGGTCAACCAAGCTTGACCAGGGTCTGGGTTTGAGTCCTATGCATTCCTAATAATGATTAGAATGTATTGAAAGAGTTTTTTAGGCTTGATTTGAAAAAAGGTCATGTTGAAGTCTATAGAAAACTCTAAAATTGCCCTTAAGGGGCATTTTAATCATTCTAATCCCTGGTCAACTAGGGGTCAAAGTGGGCCCACCAAAATATAATTTAATATTCAACATATGATAATCAAGGGTTTGGATGTGATCAAAGGGTTCGGAGAAGGCTCCAAGGTCAAAATCTACAGGGTAGCAGGTCCAGTGGCATAGGCTATAAATATTTGAAGGTTTTACAGCCTTTGGGTTTCAATTAAGCTTCTGAGGTTAGAGATCTCAGAATGAGCTCAAATTTAGAGGGTATACCCTAGGGACATGCCTAATAAAAATGCAATTGATAGATCATGAACCAAGAGTCATTTGAGTGGGGTTTGAAGTGTTTGAAAAATCATTAGAAAAGGCTTTCGGGATAGGGCCTTTAAACCTTAAATTTTGGTCTGTAAATCTAGATTTGATCTGGATTGATCTAAGATTTGGGTAGATCATAGGGTTTGGATTGTCCCTAGTGACCTCATACAAAAATGAGATCAACAAAATGTAGACATGCAAATTTTTTTAAAATCAAAAGGAATATTTTCAAACATACGTAAATGGGTTATTAAATAACCATCCGCAGTATTTCTATTTCAAAAATGAGCAATAAGATCATTACTTAGGGATTTTAAAATCATGTATTTCAAGCCCCGCTCTGATACCACTTGAAAGTTTGGGGAGGTTATAAAACCTCGTTGAACTATCCCTAGGTGCACCAAGAGGGGGGTGAATTGGTACTTTTAAAAATACTGTAATAAAAACTTTTTTTATTTTATTCTAGATAATGATTTTAGAACTATAGTGACGCTCATTTTGCCCCATAGCAAGACGGAGAATTCCTTATAAGAATCACTTCCACCAAACCCGTTGCGGTAGAGAATTGGAAGCTATTACACCCTCCTAGTGATGATAGCAAATCTTTAATTTTTTTTCACCCTCCGGTGAAGGAAGATAACCTAATAAATCTTTCTCACCCTTATGGTGATGGCAAAAAAGACCATCACTTTGAAGTTTCTCTCCCAAGAGCAACTCCAAGAACTCACCAAGGCCATAGGAGGAAGCTAGGTGCAAGCTTACCTGGAGCAACCATGTGAATACCCCTCACACTCTTTCTCCCTCACACACAACCTCATCTTCATTCTCTCTAATATTGCAATCCAGGATCCCGAGCACTTGATTTTGATGATGACAAATAATAATTACTGAATTAATATGTTATTCTTTTCAAATTATAAATGTTTATTCTTGTCTGTGAGCACTAACATTTCAAGTAAGATACAAACAGTTCAAGACTGTTGGAGACTCAAGACTGGGTAGAATAGGATGTACAAAATCTTATATTGTTTTTATTTTTCTTTTCTTGAGTCTGCCACAAAAGCATGTATGTAAATGGAGTGACCATGCACACACATAGGGGGAATTTTTTTTAAGAAGGAAATTTTTTTTAAAAACATATCGTATTGTACGACTTCAAATCGTACTGTATGATAGGTCATTAATACTCAGGCTAATGGCTAAATTCTGTATGATTAATATTATAAATTAATCATACTGTATGATTGTTATCGTACTGTATGATTGTTATCATACTGTACGATTGGCTTCTTTTCACAAACCCTAGCCGCCAGAATAACTTTGGTAAGATTTAATTTTGATTTACTAAACTAATCGTACTGTACGATCACAATCATACGGTATGATTATTTGAAATCTTGCCAAAATTAACTCCCATAATCAGGTAATTAAATCTTAGTTTCTTAATTGCATTTGATCTTACTATACGATGTCAATCATACTGTACGATGAACAGAGATGATTTTGGATCGTCCCGTCGATTGTACCAGATGAAACCATGATTTATTGAACTGATAGTCTTGGACGATATTTATATCATACTGGACGATGGATTGAAATGAACTAATCATACTGTATGAATGGTACAGTACGGGATGATGGATAGAAATGAATTTTATTCATCCCATAGATCATCCTGTACGAACAGTTGAAAATAAACTGATCGTCCAGTACGATCTCTAGATATTATATGATGTTTGTAAAATTTGTGAATTGTTCGTCTGTATTCTTACTGAAAGAATCTATTTTTGAACTGATCGTACTGTACGATTCTATATCATACTGTTCGAATAGAAATATCAAATTGGAATTTTTAGGATTTTTTGGAGCCTAATTTAAAAGAACTTTTTAATTTTCAAGGCTGTGTTAGACAGAAGAAGGAACTCTTGAGGGGGAGGTTTTGGAGAGATCCAAGGTTTTTGAGAGGAAGGAGAAGGCGAGCTTGAGCGTGAGGGAGAAGGAGTGTGAGGGGATCACACGGTTGCTCCGAGCTAGCTGCACGCTTGCTCCTCCTGTAGCTTTGGTGAGTCTCTAGAAGGCTCTCTAGGAAGAAAGGCTTCAAGGTCCACATCCTCAAAGGTACTATGCCGTCTCCAGGAGGGAGAAAAAGGAGAAGGTCCGCTGCCGTCACCGGGAGGGTGACATAGCGTTTGGTACTCCACCACACTGGGGAAGGTGAAAGTGAGTCATATAAAGGCTTCTCTGCCTTGTTGTGGGAGAAAAAGGAGAGTCAACTTTTATTAGTGCAAATCCCGGAGTGGAGGACTCTAGGGAGTGGACGTAGGTCAAGTGACCGAACCACTATAAAAATCTCTGGTGTGTTTTTTTCATTTTTACCATACTTTACTTTTCATGCATTCATTTATTATTTTAAATTACTTGGTGAAAAATCTGATTTTGATCTCGTATTATAAAATTTACAATTGTGCCACCAATATCGTAGTTTTGAACGAATTACTAGCTTCCACATTCTACTTGTTAAGTTGTTATTTTAAAATTACAAAAAAATTAGAACTCCTGTTTAGGTTTAAATTTTTAAAATACCAATTCACCCCCCCCCCCCCTCTTGGCGCATCTCATACTTTCAAGTTGTATCAGAGCGGGGTTTCAAAATAGTGCTTTAGAAAACCTAGAAATATAAGATCTATGGTATATTTTGGTAATCGTAACACTGTGGAGGGTTATTCTATAACATGTCCACCTTTATTTGATAATATACCATTTGATTTCTGGAAAATATGCATGTTTACATTTTTACAGTCTATAGACTTTCACATGTGGATGTTGGTTCAAGAAGGTTACACTGCACCGTTTCATATGTTGAATGGAGTTAAAACTGAATTATCTTTTAATGAATTGAGTAATGAGGATAGAGAATTCGCACAATTAAATGCTAAATGCCTAAATTATTTCTTTTGCACATTAAAATCAGAAGATTATATGTGAGTGTCTACTTGTAGTACTGGTTAGCAAATTTGGGATAAACTGTGTATCACATACGCAGGAACTAGTAAAGTCAAACAATCTAGGCTAAACATACAGCTGCATGATTACAAACTATTTCGCATGAAACCTAGTGAAACTATATCTGAAATGTATAATAGATTCACCCAGATTGTGACATCCTTCCATGCTTTAGGGAGAGAGTTGTCTAACACTAAAAAAGTGAATAAAATACTACAATGTTTACCTAGCTCGTATGATGCAAAAATTACTGCAATAACTGAGTCCAAAGAACTAAACATTTATTCAATGTATAATTTGCTTGGGTCACTCATTGCCTACAAGCAAGGAGTGAGTCAACGATAAAGTGATGCAGGTGAAAAGAAGAAGGAGCGAACAGTGGCTCTAAAAGTAAACAATTCTGATAGTGATAATTCTATAGTGGAGGAAGATGACGACATAGCTTTGATGACTCGTCAGTTCAAGAATTTTCTAAAAAGAAAGCAACGGTGTCATCAAAGCAATTAGAATAAAGGTAAAAGCTTAAAGAATACTAAAGTTGCATCTGACATAATTTGCTTTGAGTGCAGGAAACTAGGTCATCTCCGAGCTGATTGTCCTAATGTTAAGACTCATCAAACCAAGGAGAAAGGCGAGGAAAGGTCAAAGTTCAAGAAGGGAAAATTTAAGACACAAAAAACATTTTGGGCCGACTCTGCTTCAGAATCATCAGAAGAAGCAGAGGAGGAGATAACAAATTTATGTCTTATGACTAATGATAACCTTGATCAATTAGATCAAGATAAGGTATGTCAACTTTCTTATGATGAACTGCTAATTATTTCTAAAAAGATTCATGACTCGTATAGAAAGTTAAACAAAATGCATGCTAATCTTAACAATGAGTTTAGTACTTTACAAAAAGAGCATGCTAGTGTAGTTAAAGATTTCTCTGACTTGGAAAGAGATCATATGTCCCTGCTTGATGAATATGATGCATTAAACAAGAAGCATATTGAATTAACTACTGCACATGATACCTTGAAATCATCACATGTTGGACTAGAGAATGCATTTAAGGAACTAGAAGAACTTGCATGTGAACTAGATAGAAGTGAGCATTCATTGAAATTCAAAATTACAAGTCTTAATAAAAGAAATGAATTTCTAAAAGAAAAACTTCATGTATATGAGAACAAAAAAACACCTCCCACATTTGTTGAGTTTTATAAACCTCCACCATGTGAACCATCTCATTCAAAACCATCACGGCATACATCATCTAGATCCAGGAATAGGCACTATCACCCCTGTAGATTAGTTAACACATTTCCTGGTGTTAGGTCTTATTATTGTGGCATTCTAGGTCACATAGCCCGCACGTGCACAATTCACCATAGGACACATCTCGTGTGGAGACCTAAGATGCATTCATCACAGCATAACATGCATACATTTCATTCATACAAGCATAAGGTGGAACCCAAACTCACTTAGGTTCCTAAAACTAACCTGTGATTGACATTGTAGGGATGCTCTCATAAAAGACCTAGTGAGAGCATGTGGTACTTGGACAGTGGCTGCTCGAGACACATGATTAGAGACATGAAGTAATTCGTGACACTAGAGGCCAAGTCAGGAGGCATGGTGACTTTGGGAGATAATATCACCAGGAAAGTGGTGCGCTCAGGTATCATTAGAAATTCTAAGAATTTGGAAATTGAAAATATACTTTTAGTTGATGGTTTAAAGTATAATCTTTTAAGTATTAGTCAACTATGTGACAAGGGCTTTGACATAAAGTTTCTTTCTAATAAATGCATGATTAGCCTAAATGATTCTCTTGTGTTAGAAGAAAAATGCATAAATAATGTCTATATGTTAGACTTAAACTGCATTAAAATCTCAAACTCTTTATGTTTGAAAATAATAGCTGATGACTTTTGGCTATGGCATAGGAGACCATGCCATGCTAGCATGAAAACACTTAGGAACATCACTCAGAAAGACCTAGTTAAAGTCATAACTAAGTTAGACTTTACTAAGAACCATATATGTGATGATTGCCAGTTAGGAAAACAAGTAAAATCATCTTTTCATTCAATCAAGGATATCAACACCACTAGGCCACTAGAAACTCTCCACATGGACCTATTCGGACCTGTTAGTACAGCTAGCCTAGGAGGGAAATTATATGGATTTGTAATAGTAGATGACTACTCCAGGTTTACCTAGGTAAAATTCTTAGCCCATAAGAGTGAGTCATTTGAAGAGTTTAGAATTTTCTCCACTTGGATTCAAAGGAAATTATGATGTGTAATTTCAACAATTCATAGTGATCAGAGATAGGAATAGAACATAATTTCTCTGCCCCTAAAACTCCTGAAAATGGAATAGCGAAAAGAAAGAATAGAACACTAATTGAAGCTGCTAGGGCAATGTTGGCTGAATACACTCTACCTAGATACTTTTGGGCAGAAGCAGTGAATACTTCTTATTATGTTCTAAATAGGGTAAATGTTAGATCCAAACTTAATAAGACACCCTATGAATTGCTTAAGGATAGGACACCCAATCTTTCTCACTTACATGTTTTAGTTGCAAATGCTTTATCTTAATCAATGGTAATCCACCCTTAGGAAAGTTTGATCCTAAATCTGATGAAGGGGTTTTCTTAGGCTACTCATCTATAGGTAAAGCCTATAGAATCTTTAATAAGAGGACCCTTGTAGTAGAAGAATATACCCATGTGGTATTTGATGAATCCAATAAGATCTCTGAACCTAATCATGAAGAAGAAGAAGTTAAGATTATTCAGGGAGTAGAAACCATTGCCATAGAGACTAGAACAGAACCTTAGGAGCAATTGCCTAGAGATTGGAAATTTTCTTCTAGTTATCCTATAGAACTGATCTTAGGAGACCCATCAGAAGGTGTGAAAACTAGGCATGGACTTAGGAAAGAAGTCAGTCATTCTGTATTTATTTCTATGATTGAACCCTTAAATATAGATCAAGCCTTAAGAGATGAATTATGGATCCTAGCAATGGAAGAGGAGTTAAACTAGTTTGTTAGGAATGATGTGTAGGAATTAGTCAAGAGACCTAAAGAACAAAGTCTGGTTGGAACTAAGTGGGTCTTTAAAAATAAGATGAATGACTTGGGAATAGTAGTGAGAAATAAGGATAAATTAGTTGCAAAGGGGTATAACCAAATTGAGGGAATAGATTTTGAAGAAACCTTTGCTCCAGTAGCCAGATTAGAAGCCATCAGGGTACTCTTAGCCTTTGCTTGCTTTAGGGGTTTCAAACTGTATCAAATGGATGTTAAGAGTACTTTCCTAAATGGGGTAATTAAAGAAGATGTTTATATGGAGCAACCCTCGGGGTTTGAAAACTCACAATTTCCAAACCATATGTTTAAATTGAAAAAAGGCACTATACGGGTTAAAGCAAGAACCTAGAGCCTGGAATGAAAGACATAGTACATTTCTACTAGATAGAGGCTTTATTGAGGGTAGTGTGGACACCACCCTCTTCTTAAAAAGGTTAGGAGATGAGATACTCATTGTTCAAAATTATGTAGATGACATTTTATTTGGATCTTAAGAGAAAACCTTATGTGATGAATTCTCAAAGATAATGAGTGACGAGTTCGAAATGAGTATGATGGGAGAACTTAATTATTTTCTTAGATTTAGTGTAAAATAAATGGAAGGTGGAACATTCCTTAGCCAATCTAAGTACATCAATGATATTATAAAAAAGTATGAAATGGACAATGCTAAGGTTATAAATACTCCCATGAGTTCTAACATTCAATTGGATAAAGATCCTAATGGAAAGTCTGCAGACCAGAAGAAGTATAGGGAAATAATTGGATCACTTCTCTACTTAACTGTCAGTAGACTGGATATAATGTTTAATGTGTGTCTCAGTGCTCATTTTTAAGATGACCCAAAAGAATCTCACATGACTACTGTCAAAAGAATTCCTAGATATCTACTAGGTACCCCAAACTTAGGAATTTGGTATCCTAGATACAGCACTACTTTTGAAATCTTAAGATACTCAGATTCAAACTTTGCAGGATGTAGGGTAGATAGAAAAAGTACCTCGGGTACCTGTCAATTCATTAGGTAATCCTTAGTTTCATGGTCCAGTAGAAAATAAAATTCGATAGCCCTCTCAACAGCTGAAGCAGAATATATAGTGGTAGGAAGCTGTGTTGCTCAAGTTCTATGGTTAAAATAATAGCTTTTAGATCTTGGACTATCCGTAGGAATCATCTCAATAATGTGCGATAACACTAGTGCAATTTGCATATCTAAAAATTTAATTCAGCACTCACGAACAAAGCATATAGACATCCGACATCACTTCATAAGAGATCATGTAGCCAAGGGAGATATTGAATTACACCATATTGCTACTGAAGATTAACTGGCTGACATTTTCACAAAACCACAAGCATATGACACATTTTGTACATTGAGAACAAAATTAGGTGTCATCGATATTCATTCTTGATTAATAATATATATATATATATATATATATATATATATATATATATATATATATATATATATATATATATATATATATATATATATATATATATATATATATATGTGTGTGTGTGTGTGTGTGTGTGTGTGTGTGTGTGTGTGTGTCTTTGTGTGTTTTCTGTCTGTTTGTTGTTTTATTTTTAAAATTAAAAAAAAAAACAAAAAAAGTTTCCTGATCCTCTCACACTCATCTTGCTAATACATAATCTTAGTTTCCAGTGCTAATCATATTATACGATTACATATCGTATTGTACGATACCTACTAATACACCAATCACAGCCTTCAATTCTTTTAACGGTCCAGATATGTCTGAAATTATATCCATGGTACTATACGAACTACCCATTGTACGGTACAATACACATTATTGATCATCATACTGTACGAACCACCCATCGTACTGTATGATATACGTGTCAATTTGGATTGGGAAGAATTTAAACTTGGCTGGTATGAAATTTATTACGGTTCGTACTATACGAACACCCGTTCATACTATATAATCAATTTAGTCAAAAGTCATTCAGACGACTCCTCAGGACGAATGGCCTCTCACTCACATTCGTCCAGTACGATTCTGATTGTACTGTATGATTTGACTCAATTTTCTAAAAAGTTGTCTAGACGAAATAACTCACCTGATCGTACTGTACGATCCTATATTATACTGTATGATAGTGCTGAAACTCTATAAATTGAAGGGATTTCATTCTCCATTTCACTCAACTCTTTCAACTCCTTGCTCCCTTTAAACACTTTTTGCTCTATGGCTGGTGGAAGCAAGCAAGGCCGACTGATCGAGGGGAGCTCCTCCTCCTCTCGCCAGGTCAATGACCGATATCTCTCCGCAGCTGACGAAAAAGCCTACAAAAAATTCAAAGAGGCCAAAATTACTCCTTCACGCATGCTTAATCAAGCCGCACTCAATTTCAAGGTGATGAATCTCTTTGCCTCCATGACTCTTCAATTCCTCCTTACCCTAGCTTTTTTATTTCATTCTGAACTCCTCTATGAATTTTTAGCAAACCTTAAGATCGACCTAGAATGCACAACCCATACTTCATATATCTGCAAGCAAAACATCATCATCACTAAAGACGATATCGCTGAGCATATTGGCCTATCCACTGAAAGACCTCATCCCCAATATCTCCTCATAAATAATTTCGTTTGGTCATCTATCAATATGCTCCTTAGGAATGTAGCCATCAATTCCTACCTACCACTTATCCAAAGCCTAAATTAAAATGCCCGTGTTATCCAGCATGTTCTTCGCACATCAATTATACCCAAAGCTGGAGATCACATCCACATTACCCCATTGTTGTTAGTAGTGACATATTTAATCATGTCAGCCACAAAATTTGATGAAGCTTAAATGATTTTAGATTATATTCATGCCTTGGCTACTCTCCGCTATCCCAGTGCTTGACGAAAACAAAATCATGCTCTAGGACACATCATTGGATACATCCTAGATGCCAAATACCAAATTCACTATCCTCTCCCTCTAGAAAATCTTCCAATCTTTTATACAGTGCCTCTTTTCGTATTCTATTCCATCGGGGGGCCGTGCAAGCTGATCTCAATTTTTTATGAAGAAGAGGCTGCTGCTCCTGGCGAAGCACCTCCACCACCACCAATATAACCAGCTGGCCTTGCACACCCTACCTACCCTCCTGATGACACTATTTACCGACTTGATCATTTGGAAATGAGATTGGACTCCCACATTGATCAATAATGCCAACAGCATGAAAATGACATGAAATGGTTTGGGGAACGCTTCACCTCAATAGATCACCAATTTGCGTCCCTCCATCAGCATTTTCAAGTGGTTCCACCACCTCCACCACCACCTCTGGATCAGGATCCTAATTTTTAAATGCTTTAGTTTGTTGTATTTCCTTCTATTAGTTGCTTATGTTTGTAATTCTTGCTTTTGTATTGTTATGTGTTGTTCTTCTCTTTTTGCTGATGTCAAAAGGGGGAGAAGTTTTTGTAATGTTATATTCTTCAATTTAATGCTATTTATCGTTCCTATTATATTGTGTTATTTTCATTCTTTTTATTTTAAATTTCAAAAAAAAAATATAAAACAAAAAATATAAAAAGAATTTTGAACATCCTCCGATATTTTAAAATATATCATCCTAGTGAGGGGGAGGTAAGGAAGAAATAACATCTACTGTGGGTATCAGATAATATTATTTGACACCATCAAAAAGGGAGAGATTGTTGTAATCTAGGATCCTGAGCACTTAATTTTGATGATGACAAATAAAAATTACTGAATTAATATGTTATTCTTTTCAAATTATAAATGTTTATTCTTGTCTGTGAGCACTAACATTTCAGGTAAGATACAAATAATTCAAGACTGCTGGAGACTCAAGGCTGGGTAGAATAGGATGTACAAAATCTTATATTTTTTTCTTTTATTTTTTTTCTTGAGTCTGCCACAAAAGCATGTATGTAAAAGGAGTGACCATGCGTATACACACAGGGGGAATTTTTTTTAAGAAGGAAAATTTTTTTTAAAACATATCGTATTGTACTACTTTAAATCATACTGTATGATAGGTCATTAATACTCAAGCTAACAGCTAAATTCTGTATGATTAGTATTATAAACTAATCATACTGTATGATTATTATCGTAATGTATGATTGGCTTCTTTTCATAAACCCTAGCCGCTAGAATAACTTTGGTAAGATTTAATTTTGATTTTTTGAATAAATCATACTGAACGATCACAATCATATTGTACGGTTATTTGAAATCTTGCCAAAATTAAGTCCCGTAATCAGGCAATTAAATCTTGGTTTCTTAATAGCATTTGATCGTATTGTACGATGAACAGAGATGATTTTGGATCATCCCATCAATTGTACCAGACGAAATCATGATTTATTGAATTGATCATCCCGGACAATATTTATATCATACCAAATGATGGACTGAAATAAACTAATAGTACTGTATGAATGGTACAGTGCGGGACGATGGGCAGAGATGAATTTCATTCATCCCATAGATCGTCCCGTATAAACAGCTGACAATAAACTGACCGTCCAGTATGATCTCTAGATCGTACTGTACGATGTTCATAAAAAATTATGAACTGTTCATCTGCATTCGTACAGAATGAATCTATTTTTAAACTAATCGTACTGTATGATATTATATCATACTATACAAACAGAAACATCAAATTGGAATTTTTAGGGTTTTCTGGAGCCTGATTTAAAAATAACTTTTTAATTTTCAATGAGTTATTATTGAGGCCGTGTTAGACAGAAGAAGTAACTCTTGAGGGGGAGCTTTTGGAGAGATCCAAGATTTTTGAGAGGAAGGAGAAGGTGAGCTTGAGCGTGAGGGAGAAGGAGTGTGAGGGGATCACACGGTTTCTCCGAGCTAGCTGCACGCTTGCTCCTCCTATGGCTTTGGTGAGTCTCTAGAAGGCTCTCTAGGAAGAGAGGCTTCAAGGTCGACATCCTCAAAGGTACTCCGCCGTCTCCAGGAGGGAGAAAAAGGAGAAGGTCCGCTACCGTCACCGGGAGGGTGACATAGCGTTTGGTACTCCACCACACTGGGGAAGGTGAAAGTGAGTCTTATAAAGGCTTCTCTGCCTTGTTGTGGGAGCAAAAGAAGAGTCAACTTTTATTAGTGCAAATCCCGGAGTGGAGGACTCTATGGAGTGGACGTAGGTCAAGTGACCGAACCACTATAAAAATCTCTGGTGTATTTTTTCCATTTTTATCACACTTTACTTTTCACGCATTTATTTATTCTTTTAAATTGCTTGGTGAAAAATCTAATTTTGATCTCGTATTATGAAATTTGTAATTGTGTCACCAATATCGTAGTTGTAAATGAATTACTAGCTTCCGCATTCTACTTGTTAAGTTATTATTTTAAAAATAAAAAAAAAAATAGAACTCCTATTTAGGTTTAAAATTTAAAATACCAATTCACCCCCCCCCCCCCCCTCTTGGTGCATCTCATACTTTCATCTAAGTCCAAAGCTCTCTCAAGAAATTCTTCCTAAGAGTTCCTTTAACATCCAAAAATCTTTTCAAAAGACTTCAATGAGATGCTTAAGTTCTAAGCTTCAAAAACCCTAAATTTTTAATTAGTCTATCATTGTTCATACATTACGATTAGTTTAAAACTAATGTTCATTCAGTACGATGGAACAGTCATTCAAATAAACTGTTCAAATTTTGCATACTTATCGTATAGTACGATCATAAATTTGTATGATATGATTAGTTCAATTTCACCCTATTCGTACAAGACGATTAATGGGATGATTGAAAATCATCTCTATCGATCGTCTGGTATGATTTACATCGTGCAATATGTTCAGTTCAAACATCAATAGATCATACAGTATGATTAACATTTTACTATGTGATTAGTTTAAAAATTAAGGTGTTCATCTAATACAGCATTCATAATGACTGAATTTTGTCTATGTCAATCATACGGTACGATCTTCATCGTATAGTATAATTTGCCATATTTATTAAACCTTAATTTAATTGATTAATCACGGCGATAATTAAGCAAGATTTTAAATATCATACAGTACGATTGGGATCGTATAATATGATTAGTTCAAAATTAGATTTTTAAAATACTTACTTAAATTAACTAGCGGCTAGGGTTTCCAGATGGAAACAAATCATATAGTATAATATAGATTTTATAGTATGATTAGATCATTAGCATTAATGATATAATTAGCCATTAACCCTCTATTTTTGTATATATGATCATACAATATGATCGTAATCGTATGATATGATTAGTTCAAAAAAAATTCAACTTAATTTTTCTTACTCCACTATGGTGTGCGTATGGTCATCAATTTAGCATACACCCTTATATGGCTAGACTCAAGAAATATAAAATAAGGAAAATAAAAATATAGACACTTTTGAAATACATCCTATTCTACCTAGAATTGAGTGGTATATGATTGGTATATGATGTACTCAAAATGTTAGTACACACAAAAATGATAATATCCAATATATATGCTAGAAGAAATAAAATCTCAATCAATAGTATTTGTTATCATTAAAATCATAAGCTAGGGATCCTAGATTACAATATTAAACACTTCAATGA
The DNA here is from genome assembly GCA_019925795.1 of Dendrobium chrysotoxum. Classification (NCBI taxonomy): domain Eukaryota; kingdom Viridiplantae; phylum Streptophyta; class Magnoliopsida; order Asparagales; family Orchidaceae; genus Dendrobium; species Dendrobium chrysotoxum. The sequence goes on from CM034307.1 coordinate 19,499,141, forward strand.
TAAGAGTGTTTGTTGTTTATATGTTTATTTATTGATTTAATTTCATTGGATTGATGATTTACTAAAGTTTTAATGATTTACTCATTTTTATATTTTAATGAATATTTTAATGTATCAAATATATGGTCCACTTCTTAAATTTTTTATTTACATTGATTTCTAGAGTGAATACATTTTTCATAAATACTAGACCCAAAGATTAGTCTAATTCCTTTGAGTTTACTAAATTTGGATTTTTTTAGAATTAATTATGAAATTTATAAATTTGATGCATATTATGTATTAAGTTTGACCAAATTATTGATTTTTTTATTTACAGCGATTTATGGAGATTTTATATTTTTCATAAATATTAGCTTAGAGATGAGCCCAATGCCGTTGAGTTTGCTCAATTTACAGTTTTCTAGAATTAGTTATAGATTATTGAAGTTTGAGGACTTAATGGATTTATTTAATATATAATTAGGGGTATTTTCTTATTTTTTATATCAAATCAACTTCAAACCTCTTGAAATCTTCTCCAAATATGAAGAATGACTCCATGGGATGATTTAAAGTATTTAAAATTATTTTGGTAATTTTTATATATTTTTAAATATTTATTTTAATTAATTAGTAAATTATTTAATTTCTAAAATTAATTTTAATTTTGGATGAATCTGATAGGGCTTTTATTTTTTATTAAGCTTTTAATTTTGATATATTGACATATTATATATAATTTTTGGAATTAATATGAATTTTTAGTGAATTTTTAAAGTTCTTTGGTTAATTATGTATATGAATCTTGGGTTTGCTAAATGATAGACAAAATGACCTTCAAATGTAGTGAAATTTTAAACATAGATAGATGAATACATGTGCTTCAAACAACTAAATTTGGTCTCATCAATGTCTTCGGAGGTTAAGATATCAATCACCAAACCTAAATGTATCTATAGGTTTGGTAATTTATATTAGGATCTAGACTTATGGGATTTGGATGAAATCAGTGGCTAACTAACCCTTACCCGTAGCAATATAATCACAATAAAAGTCAACCCCTAATTCATTTTGGATTCTTGGTTAAGAATTTTTAAATCCATAGGTCAAATAATGACTCATGAACATAGAAAATTCATTTGGACTATTTAGATAGTTTCAATTGAGTTAAATTTTTTGGAGATGTGTTAAACATCTCTAAGAAATATACCCTCTAATTAGATCCCATGGTGACCTATATTTCATAAATAATTTAAGAAATACCCCAGGGGATTTTCCTAAAATTATGATTAATAAATTATATATCATGACCTAAGACCATGGGGGGCTTGATAGTGTTCCTCATGTTGAATCCATAGAGCCTAAGAATGTGCAATTTGGACAAGTAGAAGAGGAGATATGAATTTTCAAAGATCTACTAATTTTTTGGTGAAAGTAAATCCTTAATTATACAGTTAGATTCCCTTTCCACATGGCGCTCTCTGATTGAGCACCCAATCATTAACGCACTAATTGTATGAATGTAAGATTATTGTGAGTCGTTGGATCAAGATCAAGCAGTTCAGATTTAAAGCCTCAAAACCATGGGATCAAAGTATGAAATGAGATACGATGGAATCAGGACCTTCATTTGGAATAAATGGTCCTAATTTTATCTTCATCCTCCCATTCAACATAATGACTGTAAGCGTATTTTGGCCAGATCCTGGAGATTGGCTAGATGGATTTAGTTTAAACTTCACATAGAGCATCAGTAGAGTGAGAACTTTCAATCCAATTGTTTGATCTGTATGGATTGAATGCTTCTTTCACACTTGCTCGAACCGAGCTAAAATGGAGTTTGGGAATAGAGGATTACCTAATATAAAGCTCTAATTTCCTTGGCCTTGCTTTAGGCACGATCAACTGGCCTTAGAATGTTTCTTTTCAAGAAGTTAGGATCCAGGGATGAATGGGTTGGATGTTGAGTTTTCACAGTGGAAACCTCATCGAAGCTCGCTTAAAACCACCTCAAGACCTCACATAGATAACTGGAAAATGAAGAAAATGACACTCTCACTCTCTAAATGCTAAATAATATCAAAAATTGAACCCTACTTCAGATAAATTGAGGGGTATTTATAATTTTATGAAATATACTTAGATAGGATTATAACTCTGTTTAGGCCCTCTTCAACAACAGGGTTAGGTCAGGTATGCTTTAGAGGGTTCAAGGAAGACGTCCTAAAGCTTTGAGGGTTTGGGTTGGGCTGGATTGTAAGAGTGGGCTTAACTCGTGGGTCACATACTAGTAATTTGTAATAAGATGGCTGGACTTGACTAAACTAAGCTGTCAGTTGAGGTGACAAGCCTCTTGGAACATTCCTAAACTCAATTTGAGTGCCACCTTGACTTGGGTAAGCCGAGCATGCAAGCTAGTTGAGTTTAGGTACTTTGAGTGGCATTTGATTAGCTCAATGAGTCAACTCAGTTAAGTCAAAGGGTTAGGCTAACTAGGGTAGATGTAATGAGCCATAGGGAATGCAATGGAAGTGCTTGCTTGGGTCAATTGAGTCTAGGTTTAGATTGGGTCCAATGCATAGTGATTTTGACCATTTGGGTCAAGCCATGTGGCTAATCCAAGTGGACTCAATGCATGGGCCACCTAGGATTAGCTTCTAGGGATCTTATGGATAGCCCTATAGCTTTAGATGGATTTAATCTATTGTAAATTTGGATTCAAGGATTATGATTTTGATGACAACAAATATTTTTATTTATGTTTGAGTGCCTAACCTTTTAGGTTCACAAGATTAATTGCAATTAAAGCCAGCTCAAGATCGAGTCAGCCTATTTTTGCTTCAAGTTCAATGTAATTTTTCACCTTTCTTGAGTCAAATGTAATGTAATGGATCCCCAAGCTAAGTAACCTTACACATACACACTCAGGAGGAGATTTTTAGTGAGTTAAAGTTTTTTTCTAATTTTGTTCATATCATCCTGGACGATAGTAATATCATCATGGATGATCCTTTGAAAATAGAAACCCTAATTAGGGCGGCCATGTTAAGTCGGTCTGATTAAGCAGATCATCATGAATGATACTCCCATCGTAAAGGATGATATGCTCAAATCAGAAAATCTCAGCCTCCAGACTAAGTTAGGCAAAATTTTATTTTTGGTGTTTTGGTCTAATCGTACTGGATAATACGTGTATCATCTAGGATGATTCATTACAATCATGCCTAAATTAGTCAGGTGATTAAGGAAAGTAATTAAGGATTGATTGATCGATCACATCATCCTAGATGATTGTAAGATTATCCTTGATGATCAATTAAAAATCCTCATCATCCAGTGTATCTCACCTGGACGACCCAAACTATCTGCTAGATGATATTGCCATTTTTAAACTAATCATACTGGATGATATAAATATTATCCGGGATGATCAAGTTATTTTGAAATCATCCAGCATAATTATCCTGGATGACCCGAACTGTGTGCTGGATGATATTGGGTATTTTTGAACTAATCGTACAGGATGATAGACATATCATCCCGGGCGATCAAGTCATTTTCTTTAGATCATCCAGACTTTTCTCCTGAACGTCCAGAACTGTCTACTGGACTATATTCCTAATTTAAACTAATCATCCAGGATGATCGTAGAATCATCCCGGATGATCAGAATAAATCATGTCTTTTAATCGTCCAGAGGAACCAGATCGTCCAAGCCAAAAGGGCTTATTTACAGTAATTATACAGGATGATTGAAATCATCCTGGACGATCTTTGACAACAAGTTGAAATTTAGGGCAATTTTTGAGCCCTTCTATTTAAGGTCTCTTTCTTGCTACTGTAAAAATCTTTTGTCATTGTCCTCACCTAAGAGAGCCTTGAGAGGGAGAGGGAGAGCTTGGGAGAGAGAGAGAAAATTTGGTGAGGGGGATTTTTTTAGGTATTCACAAAGGTTACTCCAAATAAGGATTTGAGTCATCGTCTCCAGTCGTCGTCTCCAGTTGTCGTCCCTTATCCCATGGTGTCTCTGTGGGGAGGATCATTTATAAGAAAATCAAGGTTCTCTACCTGCTTCAGGAGGAAACGAAAGGAGGTAAGGTTCTCTGCCTTCTTCAGGAGAAATTGAAGGAGGTATGGTTCTCTACCTGCTTCAGGAGGAAGTAAAAGGAGTCTGGGTTCTCTGCCTCATCAGGTTAGTGAAAATTAGTTTTGTAAAGGCTTCTCAGCCTTACTGTGGGAGCAAAAGGAGATTCACTGAGTTTTCATGCAATACCTGGAGGGGAGGCTCCGGGGAGTGGACGTAGGTCAAGTTGACTGAACCACTATAAAATCTGGTGTATTCTTTTTTTTATTATTATGAGTTTTAATTTTTGCACTTTACTTTCTGTGGATGATCGTGTGGTTCAAGTTATTATTTTATTTGATTAAACATCTCCACATCATCATGAAATTATAATTATTTTAAAACATCTGAAAAGGTTTTCAAAATCGTATTTGCTCAAGAATTTTTAAAACAACCAATTCACCCCCCTCCCCCCCTCTTGGTTAGCCTCGGGCTAGTTCACAAGGGCTTAACATCCCTAACGAACTTTCTTGTAGTATTAGAGCGGGATTCATAAAATCAAATTTTGAAAAACTTTTGAATTTGATCTATGGCAAACTTTGGTAATAGAAACATCGTGGAAGGATATTCAATTACACGACCACCCTTGTTTCATAATATTCCTTTTGATTTTTGGAAAACGCGCATGTCCACCTATAGATTATCATATGTGGATGCTTGTTAAAGATGGATACTCTACACCATTTAGATTAGTTGATGGCATTAAAACTAAACTTCCTTTTACTGAATGGATTTTAGATGATCGAGATTTAGCACAAGTGAATGCAAAATGCTTAAACTATTTTTCTATGCATTAAAATCTGAGAATTACATGTGTGTCTCTACTTGCATAACTGGTAAAGAAATCTATGATAGATTATGTATTACTTATGAAGGCACATCAGAAGTTAAGCAATCTTGGTTGAATATCCTACTTCACGACTATGAACTCTTTCGCATGAAACCTAGTAAGTCAATATCTAAAATGCATACTAGGTTTACACAGATTGTCACCACCCTATATGCCTTAGGAAGAGAACTCACTAATTATGAGAAAGTTAACAAAATTCTGAGATGTTTGCCCTCTTCCTATGATGCCAAGATAACTACTATCACTGAATCCAAGGATTTAATTAAACACTTATTCTATTGATAACTTACTTGGATCACTCATTGCTTATGAGCAAGGAGTGAACCAAAGATAACTTGATGCAGGTGAGAAAAAGAAAGAGAAAACTGTGGCACTAAAGGCCAACGATACAGAGACTAATTCTTTCAGGTATGGAAGTAATGATGTTGCCTTAATCATGAGGTAATTCAAAAGCTTTCTAAGGAAGAAACATAAGAACTATCAGAAATGGAATGAGGCTTCAAAGGATCTCTTTTCAAATAAAATTTCTTTTCTTATGAATTAGATTTTTGTTTGAAAGAAATTTGAATTTGTAAGGTGTCCGAGGTAGGAGTTACAAAAATCAATTTTCTAACTTTTTTGGATTTCAGACCATCGATTTCTTCTTATTAGCTTTTGAATTGAAAATTAAAGAAAAATTTTGATTTACTGGAGCAGATCGATTCAATAAAAAAAATAAAAAATAAAAAAAATTGTTCTTATTTTTATTTCCTCATTTTTATTATTTTTTAGTTTGATTTTGATTTTTTTTGTGATTTTTGGGTCCCCTGATAATTCCTCTCCATCCTTCATTTTTTTCATTTTTTGGTCAAATTGTCCTGGTCGATCCCCACATCATTCTAGACGATTTGATCAAATCATTCCCATCATAAACCAATGGCTGATCTGAACCAATTATTGGTGATCGTCTTGGACGATACATCTCATCATCCTAGACGATCCACGTAGCAGTAGTTGGATGACTTGAATTCGGCCCATCTAATTCATTTATTGCATATCATCTTGGACGATCCACCTAATCGTCCTGGACGGTCCTTTTCATCAAAAATCACCCAGCCTAACTCATCAGGAAGATCGCCTGTGTCTAATTATCCTAGATTATATTTAATCATCCTGGATAATCTGACTGCCTTTTTGACCAATTACCTTGGACGTAATTTTTGCTACATATCATCCTGGATGATCCCGCGATCGTCATGGACGATCCCACGATTGTCCTGGATGATATGGTCGATTTCTATTTAAATAGCTGATTTCATCCATTATTTCACCAATCTATCTTTCTACACTTATAAATCTTCTTCTTATGGCTGGTGGCAAAAGGTCTAAGCAGTAGGGAGCAAGTTCCTCCAAGGGGAATGTCGATCCCTGCTTCACTGATGTAGTAAATCAGGCTGCATTCCAACACTATCTCGATGTGGGGATTACTCAATCCAAAATAATGAATCCACGCATCCACACCTATCCGGTATTGGACCTCTTTGCTCACACCTCTCATACCTTCATTCTAACACTTGACTTTTCATTCAGCACTGAACTTCTTCGTGTCTTTTTTTTTAACCTCCACATTTATCATGATTATACCGCCCTTCTCTCTTTTGTTAACAGACGACCTGTAGAACTAACCATTCAGAATTTTTATGACATTCTCTAACTTTTCATCACTGGCAATAAACTTCACCTCTTATCCTCTGATCTTGATTTTAATTGGAGTCTCGTCAATCACTTCTGTAGGAACACCAATGCCCCCTACCATGACAATGCTTATTCCTCCTTAGTCAAGGATGCTAGAATAATCTAGCACGTCCTACGATCTTATATTATTCCAAAGGTTGGTGACTGCATCCACATTACTCCCTTGCTATTAATGACTACCTACTACATTATGGCCCATCGTGACTTCAATATTATCGATCTTCTAATTCTCTACATTAAACACTTAACTAGCATTAGAGATCATGGCCACAGAAGATGTCCCAACCTAGCCTTAGGATACATCATAGCCTACGCTCTTGAAACCAAGTATAATCTTCAATATTCAGTTCCAGCAAATGTCCTTCCTTCCTTTTACTCCAATAACTCTTTCCATGTTCTTCACAGCACTCATCTTCATCCGGAGCCCAGCACGGATGTTGAGGGAGAAGAGGAAGAAGCTGCTCCTGAACTTGCTGCACCTGCTCCTCTCTATCTGGAGTCACCATTGGATCACCTAGTGTACAGGTTTGACCAGTGGGAGGCTCGCTTTGACTCCTATGTGATTGCATAGGAGTGGCAGCACACTGAAGATGTGAATCATTTCAATGTCTACGTCGCCCAGCAGCAGCAGCACGACCAGGATATGGCCTGGTTTGGTGAGTAGTTCGCCACCATTCAGAGTCTATTTAAGACACCACAACCTCCTCCTCCACTTGATCAGGGTCCCTCTTATTACTAGCTTGGTTGCTTTTCCTATTTGTTTGGTGATGTTTTTGTACTGACTTTTTATGTTCCTCTGTAATTTTTTTTTTTGTTTTCCCTTTTTGAGATGTCAAAAGGGGGAGTAGTTTATGTTCTGGGTTATTATACTATTTGCCTGGCTAATAGAATTTGCATTCCGTAGCTTTCTTGCTTTATATTTTATTTGCTAAATTGAAAATTATCTAACAAATATTTGTCATCATCAAAAAGGGGAAGATTATTATAAATCTGGATTCAAGGATTATGATTTTAATGATAACAAATATTTCTATTTCTATTTGACTGCATAACCTTTCAAGTTCATAAGTTCAATTGCAATTTAAGCCAGCTCAAGATCGAGTCAGTCTATTTTTACTTCAAGTTCAATGTAATTTTTCACCTTTGTTGAGTCAAATGTAATGTAATGGATCCCAAGCTAAGTAACCTTGCACACACACACTCAGGGGAAAATTTTTAGTGAGTTAGAGTTTCTATTTTAATTTTATTCATATCATCCTAGATGATAGTAATATTGTCCTGGGCGATTCTTTGAAAATAGAAACCCTAATTAGGGCAGCTATATTAAGTCAGTCTGATTAAGCAGATCATCCTGGATGATACTCCCATCATACAAGACTATAAGCTTAAATCAAAAAATCTCAGTCGCTAAACTAAGTTAGGTAAGTTTTGATTTTTTGTGTTTTGGTCCAATCGTCCCGGATGATACGTATATTATCCAGGACGATACATTGTAATTATGCCTAAATTATTCATGTAATTAAGGAAAGTAATTAAGGATTGATTGATCAATCACAATCCAGGATGATCAATTAGAAATCCTCATTGTCTAGTGTATCTCACCTGGACGACCTGAACTGTCTGTCAGACGATATTGCCATTTTTGAACTAATTATACCGAATGATATAGATATCATCCAGGATGATCAAGTCATTTTAAAATTATCTAGCATAGTTATCCTGGATAACACAAACTGTGTGTCGAATGATATTGGGCATTTTTGAACTAATCATACAGGATAATAGACATATCATACCAGGCGATCAAGTCATTTTCTTTAGATCGTTCAGACTTTTCTCCTGGATGTCCCGAATTGTCTGCTAGATGATATTCCTGATTTAAACTAATCATCCAGGATGATCGTAGCATCATCTCGGACGATCAGAATAAACCATGTCTTCTAATCGTCTAGAGGAACCATATCGTCTAGGCCAAAAGGGCTTATTAACATTAATCATACAGGATGATCTTTGACTGCAAGTTAAAATTTAGGACAATTTTTAAGCCCTTCTAATTAAGCTCTCTTTCTTGCTACTGTAAAAATCTTTTATCGATGTCCTCACCTGAGAGAGCCTTGAGAGGGAGAGGAAGAGCTTGGGAGAGAGAGAGAATCTGGTGAGGGGGAGTTTATGAGGTGTTCACAAAGGTTACTCCAAGCAAGGATTCGAGTTGTCGTCTCCAGTCATCGTCCCTTGTCCCGTGGTATCTTTGTAGGGAGGATTGTCTGCAAGAAGATCAAGATTCTCTACCTGCTTCAAGAGGAAATAAAAGAAGGTAAGGTTCTCTGCCTTCTTTAGGAGGAAGCAAAAGGAGGTAAGTTTCTCTACCTACTTCAGGAGGAAGCAAAAGGAGTCTGGGTTCTCTGCCTCACTGGGTTGGTGAAAAAGAGTTTTGTAAAGGTTTCTCCGCCTTGCTATGGGAGCAAAAGGAGAGTCACTGAGTTTTAGTGTAATACCTGGAGGGGAGGCTCCGGGGAGTGGACATAGGTCAAGTTTATCAAACCACTATAAAATCTGATGTATTTTTTCTTTTACTATTCTATATTTTAATTTTTGCACTTTACTTTCTATGGATGATCGTGTGGTTCAAGTTATTATTTTGTCTGATTAAACATCTCCACATCATAATGAAATTATAATTGTTTTAAAACATCTAAAAAGGTTTTAAAAAAAATACAAAGGATTTCATTATATGCAAGCTTGGTCAACCTTGGTTGACTTGGTTAACCAAATTGACTCATGGGTTGGGGTTTGGTTTAAACAATTCTAAATGATGATTCAGATATATTATAGTAGGTTCCATGCAATGACAAAGTTTAAATGCAACAAGATGTAGCTTTAGGGTTCAATGGCTTTATATGGTCAACCTAGGTTGACTTCGTCAACCAAGTTGATCATAGCTTTTTTTTTTATTTAGTGTGTGTCAAATGATATTTTAAATATTTTTGTAGAAGGTTGCATGGTCTAATTTGATTAAGCCATGTTGAGGTTTAGGAAAAATTCAATTTTCAAAGTATAGGATTTTAGGTCAACTATAGTCAACCAAGGCTCAATATTGATTTAATGTATCATGCCATTGATGATGACCATGATCAATGAATTTGGAAAGGTCTCCAAACTAAAAAACATCATAAGATGCCATGTTCAGTGGCATAGGTTGTAAATATTTAAAGATTTATAGCCTATGGAAATGCTTTGTGTTTTAAGGGTTAGGGATCTTGAAATGCCTTCAAACTTATGTGGTTAACCTTAGGGACATGACTAATCAATATGCAAGTGATAGATCATGAATCCAAGGTTATTTGGTCAGGTTTTAAGGCAATAAAAACTTCTCCGAAAATATGTTCTGAATCGAGGGACTTTGGGTTTGGTTCTAACAATGAATTTTGGAGTTTTGAGTTTTCAATGGGTTTAGTCACTGGATTGGATTTAGATTTGGTTTATATAATGATTTAGGAGGATTTAGGGTTTGCAATGTTCAGATTATTAATTATTAATAATGATTGAACAGATGGTCAGCTAATTATGACTAGAGACTATCAATTGATGGATTTAATACTTGATTTAGATTTAGGTTTTTAATTGATCGATGAAGATCAATGATTGAGGGAATTTTAGTTTTATAATGATTATATCACTAATAATCATTTGGTGATTATCTGGTGATAGATCATATGATCACATGACAGTTAGGGGTGATTGTCAAGTGATGATTTATGTACGTCAATGATCATGGCACTATTTCAATGCACAGGATAGTGTTTAATTTAAATTTGAAGCATAGTTCAATGATTCATGCCTGGAGATTGAATTTTATTTAGATCATTGATCTCATCCAAAAATGAGGTCAACACTGTATGCTTATTTAATAGTTTATTCAGCAATCACAACTTAGTTTTTATGCAGTTTATCCAATACAAGCGTAAAATCTTTTGATAGAGTGCGTAGTAAAAAAAACTTGTAATATCAAATAAACTAAATAAGCAATTACAAGAATGCAATATCTACACTGAAGGGCAAAAGAGGTCAAAGTCATAAAACATCATGGATTATATAAAGAGTGAGATCTCACATTTCATCCAATATATTTTATTTCAATTCATTGAAAATTTGAGTTTTATATCAACCTGAGAATTGATTGAAAATTTTCTCCTATCTGACAATATATATTAGGGCTCCATTAGACCGCTTGAAGTAGTTCTTCCTCTTTCAATTGTTATAAGTAGAAATTGATGCTCTAAAATATTGATCAAATAATTTATCCAATATAAAGATACCTAATTCATATATTTTTGGGCAACACTAGATTCCCTCCCCTATTAAGTAACATAAATATTTAATATACTGTATAAAAAAATTTGAAGTTAGTGTATTTGTTTATTCAAGAGAACATATATCTAATAAAGTACTAAATTCCTCACCTTACTATCTAGCCATGTAGTGAGTATACTCAATTGTTGAAATCACATTGCCATCACCCTATTTTGGAGTTATCTACTAATTATGCCATCCTAGACATGAAGAAAGATAATTTCTCCTCATCAAATTGGTTGAATGGATCAATGGTATTTGAATCCAAGTATTTATACCTCTTTTTTGAAATCCACAGTTAAATATTTCTTATTATTTTACCTCCCCCTTTTATTATCTATTAAATTACCCTCATTATATATACAATTATAAGAGAAGAGCTAACATCCTCTGCCTTTCTGACCTCCTGATGTATATATACAATAGCAAGGGCTTAGTCCACATCTATTATCTCCTACAACTTCTCCTCCACCTCTTTATCTACCTCCTTCTCCTTCTCCACTTCATCTCTAATCTCAATAGATATCTCCTCGCTCTACTCCATCCTCTCATTCTTCTCCCTATATACAAAACTTCAAATAAGATTGGCCAGATCATCAAATTTATAGTCCAATCTTATTAGTTATTTTTCAACTTATGATTATTACTCTTCAATTCTTGTACAATAACAAAAAGCTAATTAATAGCAAAATAATTAAAATGAGTCCATTTCAAATAAGATAATGATGATAAAATAAAACAAATCATTTTCAAATGATGATTGAACCATCTCCACACCATGATCCAATCATTTTCAAACCATAATCAAACCCTCTCCAAACTATCTATAAATCATGATAAAACTATCTTGAAATCTGACCAAATCATCATTAAATCTTTTACAAATCATATTCAAACATTATCTAAACCTTATTTGATTAGTTCAAATAAGCTTGAACAATGGTGGGATCATGATTCAAAGATGGTTCTAATTAGTAATATATACTGTGATAACTACGGATGTTTTGAATTTAGGATTTTTTTAACATAAATAATGCATTTAAATATGTATAATCAAACATATAACATTATTAATTTGAATTAGATAATATCGGCAGAAATAAAAATTTGGTTGTCAAATTTATAAAATTGTTGTTCGTATACACTCTACGATCAACAATAATAGAAAAAGTGCAAAAAACGAGTAAATGACAAACAACTTTCTATTTTAAAATTTACATAACTTTTTATACAATAATTTTAAATTTTAATTTAAAAAATAAAACAAATAATAAATATAATTGACCAATTTGAGATATATAAAGTCAAAACGCAGAAAAAAACTTTTATCCCTTCAAAACTCTTTCCAATTTAGAATATTGGCCCATATAGTTTTGCTTGCAAAGTTCAAGTTGTAAATTGCAAGTACTGACGTTTTTTTCTAACTTTATTATTATTTTAATTGTCCTTTACTGTAACATATCCATATCCGCGTTTCGCAGTTGTTGCTGCCCAGCTGCGCTCTCTGGTCTTCGCTCGACTCCGCCATTTGTCAACTCTGAGAAACCCTAATCCTACCCTTGCAAACAATTGATGAGTTAGATGGCAGAGAAGGGGGAGGAAAAGCTTATTGAAGTCGCCCGCCATATCGCCAAGACCCTCGGCCGCACCGACACAATGGCGGACGACATCCTACAGATATTTTCCAACTTCGACCGCCGCTTCTCCCGCGAGAACCTCGCCGCAGACCGCCTCTCCGACGGATCCATCACCGAAGAAAACTATTCCTCCCTGGAGCACCAGTTTGCTCGATTTCTCTCCTCCGATCGCTCGATTTGGTCCGACTCCGCTGACGCCGCCGCCTTCCTCGACGCCGTTGATTCCCTTATCTCCGCCGTACGAGATCTTGACCCTCCGGCGCTGGAACACGCTAACGATCTCTTACAGCAGTGCATGCTCCGGCTCGAGGACGAGTTCCGGTCGCTGATCGAGAACCCTTACGGCGTCTCCCCTTATGAACCCGTCCCGCCGCCCGGATTCGATTCCGACGGCGAAGATTCTGAAGAAGAAGAAGAAGATCAGATACCGGTTGCCCCGCCAGTGACTGACTACGACTTCGTCATCGACGCTCTCCCGCCGGGCTCTGTAGCCGATCTCCACGAGATTGGTAAAAGGATGTTCGCCGCTGGGTTTGGCAGAGAGTGTGCCCACGCGTATAGCCTCGCCCGTCGGGACTTCCTCGAGGAAAGCATATGCCGGTTAGGAATCCGACACCGTGCCACCGCCGACACTTCCATCTCCGACGAAGTCCAGGCTGCACCGTGGACGGAGCTCGAGGACGAGATCCGCCGTTGGGTCAAAGCTGTGAACGTGGGATTCCGCATACTCTTCCCCAGCGAGCGCCGCCTCTGCCAACGTATCTTCGCCGGCCTCTCCGCCATCTCTGACCTTTCCTTTGCCGAGGCGTGCCGCAGCTCGGCAATCCAGCTTCTGCGATTCGGCGATGCAATAGCCTCACATAGCCGGTCGCCAGAGAGGCTTTTCCGGGTGGCGGACATGTATGAGGCCATTCGTGATGTAATTCCGGAGCTTAACGCGCTATTCTGTGATAAATACTCTGCATTCCTTTGCACGGAGGCCGTTGCGCTCTGGAAGAAGCTGGGAGCGACGATTCGCGGGATCTTCACCGAGCTGGATAACTTGATCCGGCGAGATCCCGCAACAGCAGCGGTGCCGGGTGGAGGGCTTCATCCCATCACCCGCTATGTAATGAATTACCTCCGCGCCGCCTGCGCTTCCCGGCAAACTCTCGAGGAGGTGATGGACGAGGACGGAATGGGAATTGCTGAAATCCCAGATCGGCCATCATCGCCACTCGCCATTCAGATCGCGTGGATCATGGAAGTCCTGCAAGGAAATCTGGAGGCAAAGGCTAAGGCCTACCGTGAACCAGCACTAAGCTGCGTCTTTTTGATGAACAATGGGAGGTATATGATGCAGAAGGTGAGAGATAGCAACGAATTGACGATTCTAATGGGGGAGGAATGGATTCGGCGGCAGGCGGCGAGAGAGCGGCGGTGGGGGTCAGAATACCAGAAAAGCACTTGGAACAAGGTGACAGCGGTGCTGAGAGTAGACAGCAGCGGCCGGGCTCCGGAACCTTCGGTGATGAGGGAGAGGTTGAAGGTTTTCAACGTGTACTTCGAGGAGACATGTCGGGCGCAGAGCGGTTGGGTGGTGGCCGACGAGAGGCTGAGGGCAGAGATGAGGATGACGGCGGTGGGGATTGTGATGCCGGCGTACCGGCGGTTTCTAGAGTCTTATAGGGGAGTGGAGGGAGGGAAGCACGGGGATAGGAATGTGAAGCACAGTGCACAGGAAGTTGAGGCGCGGATCAATGATCTGTTCATAAGCAGACCTTAGAAGCCTGAAAGGTGGCGTGTATGAAGAAGAGCTTGTAAACTTATTACTATGTGATTTGGTTTAGTGAATTGAATTATGTGCTCTTTGTGTAATTATTTCTGTATTTAGTTTAAGAGGTTTGTAATTGTTACAAAGTTCATTTTCTAGACTCTAAGAAAGAAGTGTTGACAAGATTTCCTATTAGTCATGTTAGATTTAAAATATTTAGATGAATTTAATTGTAAATGGTGAATTAAGGGATTATTTGAGACATCTTTCTAGTTTTGTTTTTAATATGGCAGTCGTAATTTTATTTTATTATTATTATTTACAAAGAATGTTGAATGATCATCTAAGCAAATATATCAGAATTCAAATTAGTGATAAAAATCACCTCCAACTATAATCCATTCATATCACGTATCAAGAACTCATTAGAAGTTAGTTTGTTGTGTCATAGAATATTTGCGGCGGTACAGATATATAAAGTTTAGTATCTTAATTTTGTACGAAGATTTAGCATACAAATAGATAAAAGAGTATGATGCAATATTCATAAGAAATATCAAAATTTTTATGTGGAAAATTCTAAAAAGCCAAAAACCATGAGGCTTGTCCCAGTTTAAATGAATCAATTATTATTAATGGTTGATTACAAATAATACCCCTCTTAGGAGGAGGTGCTGGCTTAATGTAATAAATACACATTATATAGAGTGCATTACATGACAATAGTTCTTAAGAGAGTGTTGAATATTTATTTGATTAGTACGACCGTAGTCGGCGGGCAATGGTGGCCAGAAGGATCCTAGTAGGCGGGCGACAAAGAACGGAGGGACTATAGTCGGCGGGCGATGGTGGTCGAAGGGATCTTAGTCAGCGGGCGATGGAGGTCGAAGGGACCGTATTCGGCGAGCGACCAGCCATACCCAAAAAACTACATACCTCAAATACAGTAGGAGGCCTTTGCAATTCAATAACTACCTGAACTTTCTGGGGTCAACAAAAATAACTTCACCACTCACCACGTTCCCCCAAAAAAAATACTCAGCCAGAACTAATATTTGAAAAATTTTGTATATAACTTATGCTGCCTTAGAATCTCCAAAAAAATTCTCAAATATCATGCATGATCTTCCTTAGAAGTTGAATAAATCAAAATATCATCTATGAAAATAGTAACAAATTGATCCAGATAATCCTTGAACACCCCCGTTCATCAGATCTATAAAGACAGCTAGTACATTAGTCACCTCAAAAGGTATGACTAATAGCTCATAGTGTACTTATCGAGTATTGAAAGTTATTTTCATCATATCAAACTCTCTCACTTTCATCTGATAATAGCTAGAGCATAAATTAATGTTGAAAAATATGGAAGATGCATCAAGTTGATAAAATAGATCATCAATCTATAGTAGAGGAGATTTATTCTTGATAGTGACTTTGTTTAACTCAATGTAATCAATGCACATATGCATTGTATCATCTTTTTTCTTCACAAATAGAATAAGTGCTCCCCATATAGACAATATGACGAATAAATCCTCAATCATCTAACTTCTAAACTTGAACCTTTAATTACTGAAGCTCATTAAGTGTCATCTTATACTGAGCTTTAGAAATTGGGGTCATACCTAAAAATATATCAATACAAAACTCTGTGGCTTTGTCTAGAGACAAACTGACTAACTTCTTGGAAAACACATCCAAAAATTCTTGCACTACTAGGACATTAGAAAGAGAAATAGAATTTATACTCCTATCCCGGACAGATGCCAAAAATACCATGCAACCCTTCTTCACAATCTATCTACTTTCACAATGGAAATCAAATATACTAAAACTCTTTTAACTCCCTGGAATACATAACTCTCACTACCCAAAAATAAAGTGACTCACTTTTGCAAAATTAATTCGAGCCTCATACAGACTCAACCAATCTATATCCAAAATAATATCAAATTAAAAATAGGTAATAAAATAAAACTAAACTTCTACTTCCTATCAGAAATCTCAATGTCACAAAAATAGACCCTATTGGCCATCATATCATCTCCAATTAGTAATGTAACAAAAAAAGTGGTAATAAAATTGAAGATAAATGCAGTAAATCAAAGAAATGCACAAAAATAAATGAATGATTAGCTTCAAAATCAAACCAAACATGACATGATTGAGCAAAAATATAATCCATATCTATTACAGCATCTACAACTTCATGAGCCTCCTACTTAGTCAAACTTTATACACATGGATGAACTAGTGCTAGAGTGACATAACCACTAGGCTTTCTTTGACCACTTCCAGATGGCCTCCCTACCATAGATATAGAACCACTACCTCTACCAAATGATCCCTCAGAAAATGTATGAAGTGAATCTTCTCTAAGTCTCCCCTCCAGCTAATAGAACTCTCAGATCGAGGCTCAGATCTTTAGTCAAATTCTGCCTGACACACAGATACCTGGTGCCCTACATGCCCACACCTGAAGTATTGTCCCATCATCTTAAAGCATTAGCCAAAATATCACCTACCATAACTCTAGAACACATGTGCCCCACTAACAGAACTCCCAGAACTAGCAATGCTTCCTCTACTCAAAGCTGCTATAGACACAAACTGTCCACCCTTCTTGGACTCTCTAAATACAAAACTACTCTTTTTCCTAGAGAATCCACTACTAGATATCTTGCCACCAAATCTCTTTCTATTAGAAGTCCACCCTTACTAAAAAGCTATTAGATCATTCTCAAGCAATCGGGCTCTCTCCACAAGCTTAGAGAAATTAAAAATATGAAATGGTACTAGAAGCTATCTAAGACTATCTCGAATTCCTCTCAAAAACCTGTAACACTTTTCTATGTGAGTGCTAACCAACTACGGAGCATATCTAGCCAAAGATGTAAACTCTGCCTCATACTGCATAACTGTCATGCTCCCTTAAACTAGTCTCAGAAAAGTCTCATGCATCTACTGATGTGTAGAAGGTAATAAAAATTAGGCTTGAAATACATTAGAGAACTCCTCACAACCAATCAAAGAGTTCAATCTCACTTAAAATTTCTCCTCATGTTAACCCATCCACAAACGCTTTACTTCACCATCTAAGAGAAAGACTTCCAACAATACTTTCCTCTTAGGAGAACACTATATACTATCAAATATCTTCTCTAGCCTTCTCAACCAGTCTTCTGCTACTTGGGCTCAACAATGCCCTCAAATCTTAGAGGCTTCAATCTCAAAAATATCTATAGATGTTTGTCTATATCATCAGATCTAACAGCGGGAACTCTACTCTATGCCTAACCTATCATCTGGGCTATCAAACTAGCAAACTAACAAACTGTATTATAATTAATTATTAGAGCCATGTTATGTATAGGAGCTGCTTGACTAGCACTATGCCTTTCTATCATATTTGGGTCTACATATCTATATCATACAAAATATATAACTGAACATGCATGCACATAAAAATAAATAAGAATAAACACTCACACAGACTCAAAACTACCCAACTTGACTTACTATTCAATTCTTATAACTTTATTTTATTATTAATTTTTTCAAAACTATTATTCTGATACCATAATAGCTTGTCACAACCTAACCCAACCAAGATAGGTCCTATCATGTTAGGCTGTAATAGACAAATCCAAGATTTAGTTTTAAAAAATGCTTCAAATTTTTTCTTCTAATTTAAACTTTAAAATAAATACATACTATACAGTTACTCAAAAAATTTTGAGTACTAAAATTAAACTCATCCAAAATATCTCATTTTTAACATTAAAATGCATATATAAGATCTACACTACATTGCATTGATACATAACAAAAAGCAGAGCAAAATATTTAAAAAGTCATGACTATATAAAAATCAAAATAGAGAAATACATATAATCTCATATCAATTCTTGAACTATTAATCAATAGGCTCCTTCCCTTTTCCAGATCCTAGAAACTAGAAGCAAAATCACAGTGAGCTGCAATAGCCCAGCATGCCACAAATACCGACATAAATTTTAATTTATTTTTTATTAGATATTTTTAGAATATTTAAAAATAGCTCAATGTAATTTAATAAATTATTCTACTAAGTAATAAAAGCATAATAGTTATCTAGATTTGAATAATAGTACTAAGGAGATAAATAAAACTGAAATTCATATCACATAATAGTTCAAATTAGATTTTCCTGGTCCTAGACAAATCTCAAAGGATTTTAGACTCTTATGACTCCATTTGTGCTTATAACATCAGACCATTCCCGTAGACACCAAAATATGGCATAATTTGCCACTAGAATATGTCTTATAGGCACCAGAATATTCTTAGTTCTAGATAGAATCTCAAAGAATTCTAGCCCCTTATATCTCTCAACATATATTTTTTATATAAAAAATATTTTGTATCACCTAATTAATCATATATAAACACATATTTCATCATATTATAGCAATTAAAACATAATTGAGCACATTTTATAATTGACAACAAAAAATACTACTAAGTAAAAATGCACATTTTCAATAAATTATTGAATTACTAGAGATCATGCAAAATACTATTTTAAGACTTTCATTGTATTACATCTTTAATTTTTAGAGTTGAATTATTTTTATTTGATAAAAACTATAAAAATTTCAAATCCCCAGCATAAAATTTTTAAAAAATCTTCAAAGTGTTCAAAATCTCAATTTCTATAGCATATAAAAAGTTAAGTGGTGAAAGTTTTACTAGTGCAGAGTAAACCCCATTTTTTTTGTAACGAAAACAAATAACCAAAAAACTTGATAAAAATTATGTATTTTTGAAAATAGAGATTAGCAGAGTGTGACATACCTCTAGAAGAACAAATTTTTAACTAGGTCGACAGGCAAAAATAGCTTTATGGCCTCCAAAACCTAGCTTTATTTCTGTTTCCTCTCTTTTTCTCTTTTTTTTCCTTTTTTACTCTCTATTGCCTCTCTATTAAACAAAATCCCAAGGGAAGTGGAAGTAAAATCCATTTAACATATTTAGTTAAGTTAATTTAGATATTATATTGAAATAAGCTAAGGGTATAATGGTAATTATTTTAATTATTTAATTTTAACCTAAAATCTTTTTACATCTTCAAATCTACTATCCAAAAATTATACAAAAATATTTATTAATCAGCTAAGCATGTACAAAACACTCTGGTGAAATCAGTTTACAAAAATGGACACCTAATGGTCCCAAAAATCCAACTTGTACTAATAAATATTAATTTCTTAAGAAATTACACCAATGCCCAAAAATTAGGAAATAATTAGTGAAATTAAAGCACAATAATATCTATGTTATAGAAAAGATAATTTATAATTTAGACCCATAACGACTCTTGAAATAATTTTTTATTATTATAAGTCAAAATATATCTTTTGAAATTTAATGGTTAGTACAGGATTGCGACATATTGAGGTGGCTCATTGAGATCTTCTATAATGCCCCAAGATTTAATTTTAAAAGAATTGGCTATTTAATTTTTAATTAATCTACCAGAGCCACTAATCTCATTTCAATAAATAAAAATAAGTAGAAGCTAACTCCAAATTCTTTTCTTTAATTAAAATTTATTCATTTCCCAAAACTCATAAATAATAATTAAGAGGTCAATTAATATATTAGTCTATTATTCTAAAGTCCTAACTATAAAAAGATAAACTAAAATACAAATAAAAAGAAACCTATGAAAGCATGATCTGTCTCACTCCATTAGGTCTTATCCCTTCCTAAAAACTTACAAAAATGATATAGTGAGCTAACATCTCAGTAGGTTACCAGAACCTACAACTACATTTAGTGCAAGGCAGTGACAGTATGCATATAATCATTCAATCAATATCAATATGAATATATAACTATAAAGGTAGGTAGCAGTCAATGTGAATAATGTCATATCATATGAGCAATAAAATTAGTCCAACTGTATATCTTATGAGCAGTGATCAATAACTATGCAAAGGACCAATAGGTTTTATTATTCATATGAATATCAATTACAAGATAGTTTATATATCTCTTAATGAAATCAGTATACTTGCATTTATCATATACTTGTTGTACAATATCTATGTTATGCATGTATATCATATTCCTATCAAATGCATTATTTCAGGTATCAGTCTTATATGTAGTGTTGTATGTGTAAGCATGTCTTATAATATCAATATTATACATAATGCATATCACGTATGTCACATAGTTCAGGTGCATTATGTGCTATTATATTGATCTTATTAGTCATATAATGTACCTATATCAGTCATGTATGCCGGTATCATATACATATATAGGCAATGTAAGCAAGATAAGACATTTTACTACCTATAGTATTTTTCTTACATCCAGTCTTGTAGGTTAACCCTATAGGAATCAATCTCATTCATATCAATCATGTTGTCAAGAATCAATCTCATATCATATATCATAAGTCATCAGTCAGGTGGCTTTGATGTAAGAAGTCATCACTTCTACCCATCAAAGTATCAAATCATTAAGTCCCCTTATACCCCCCTTTTCATATCACTTATTATTACACCTTAAATTTTATTTAAAGAGAAGCTCATCAGCATACCCTCTTGTATATGGTAACATGTCTCTAGTCAACCTAAATCAGTCAATTATTTCCAGCCAACCTTTCTTATTTTTATACATCTTTCATATCATATAAACTATAATAGCCAATATCATATATGATTAATTCAATTTCCAATATACTTATCATCATACCTCTAGTATGTCAAAAATTTATATTATATTAAATGAATAGTAAATATGTGCATATCAGTATTCCATCTCTAAATACAGTACATTAACTCTTGATCATTTTATATTCAACATTACACAACCCATTTTAATTAAAATGTAATATAAGCAAAATCACCCACTGATATTTCACCTAAAAATGCTCAGGACGATGATATATATTACACATCAAAAGTTATATGATAGAAAATCACTAGAATGAGAGATATTACATTTTAATCAAATTTAGAAGAGATAAAATTTAAGAAATCAAAATCACTAAAAATAGAAATAAGATTTAAATTTTCTACCATGATTTGAATACTTTCTCAACTAGAGTGACAGATAAAAATAACTTGGAACAAACTTTCTCTCACCTCTCTCTCTTCCCCTTTTTCTTCTCCTTTATCTCCCAGCCAAGCAACAAAATAAGGGAGGATAGATGGGGTAAGGGTTTAAAAACCACTAACTTAACCTACTACTGTGGGAAAATAAAATATACCATGCAGCTTCGAGGTTCTCCTATTGTTGTGATCGAATACAGTACTGAGAATAATGTACTATCTCAAGAGATGGACACAATATTCTACATTAGATTCAAAGACAAAATAGTGTTTAAAAAAAAATTTTGTAGTCAAATACAACAAAAATAATTACAAAATGTGTCAAAAAAATAGACATGCCATTCTAGAATAGTATTTAAAAAAAATATGTTGTGAAAAATTATCATTTCTATAACCAAATACAGCTGAGAGAATATCATATCATCCTGAGATATGAACATGATATTCTACAAAGATATTCTACAAAGATATTTGAATATAAAAATGGGTTTTAAAAAGTATTTATATTCTTAGAAATCTTTCCCCTATCTTATGGGAATAAGATAAGGTTTATTTTAATCTGGAGATATGAATCTCCTAGAAATACTCTCGATTAAAGTAGTGAAAAATATTTTCTTAGATTTCAAAGTTTATGTCAAGGGTAAGAGATTTTGAATTTTTTAAAGGAGATTGGTACAATGTTGAAAAGTTCATTCTAGAGGCAAAAAGATCAAGAGTAAAGAGCACTAGGATTTTGAGACCACCTTGAAGTACTCTAGTCTATCCTATGTTGGGCTTTAATATTTAAGGAAAAAAATTTATATTTGAGTTGACATTTTATTAGATAATTGACATTTTGATAAATTATTTATTTATTTATTATGCAATGTATGCTAGTTGACTCTTACATAACAATCAACTTGTGAACTTTTAAAATGCTTAAAATAAATTTTATCCTAAAAGAGCATAACTCCCCTGAGTCAGAACTACACCCTCATAGGTCAAGTGCTCTGCTTCTACCAGCAGATGGAGAGGTGCCTAAGAATAAAATAAGAAAGAATATGATTTATGCGACCCCAAACAAGCTCTAGCTTACTTTCTAAACTAGTTATCTTTCTATGTTAACCTAAAA
Organism: Dendrobium chrysotoxum; assembly: GCA_019925795.1. NCBI lineage: Eukaryota > Viridiplantae > Streptophyta > Magnoliopsida > Asparagales > Orchidaceae > Dendrobium > Dendrobium chrysotoxum. Next base: position 19,521,793 of record CM034307.1, read on the forward strand.
TTTTTTATTGATTATGAGTATGCAAATTTTTATTCCCTAAGAGCCTAGTGAATATCCAGGAAAAGGCACATGCAAGTAATAAACCTAAAAAGATAGGGGTTTCTAGTGCGTAATCAATATAAACAAGCATTCACCCACATCGATAAAATAATGAAACAAAGTAAAGTCCAAAGTCCATTGGCTAGTGCCAGTTAATACAACCAAGGGCCTGTAGAAAGTAAAAGGTGGTCAGGCTAAAATAGCAATAACCTGGATTCTACTAATATGAAATGACGCAAGTCTTTATAGAAATGAGGCATTTTCTAATATTCAATTCTTCTTTTCAAGATTGATTCTTCATTCATCTAATAGAGCTTCCAAATGAAAAGAATATTCCAATGAAGGAAATTTTTTCCTCTTTGGCTCCCTATTCCTTTTCTTGAGAAAATTCCCCATTTTTAGACATTCATAACTCTTATAAAAAATTATATTTTTAAAATAAAATGACTATATATTCCCTACAAGTTAGTAAAGTAATTTATATAGGAATCACAAAACACATCACATAGTATAATCGTTTGCTCATCTTTGAGCAACCTGTATTCTTGGCCATGCTTTTAACAATTAAGGGGGCTAAGCAACAAAAGTTCTTGTAGAGAATTTGATTAGTTTAAATTTTAATTATTTTTAGCCCCCTTTTAATAATAGCCTTGTATAAGCATGGGCACATGTAGAAAATTTAATTAGCAATAAATATCTAACCAAATTAATTAATTACTTAATTATGGTTTTTTAGTTTATACACTAAATAAACTCCAAACTTCTTAAAATCTTCACCAGAGGTCCGTGATGACCCTTAGAGATAATTACAAGAATTTAAAATCAATTCAAATTTTAATTTGTATTTTTTATTATTTTAAGTATTTATTTATTGAATTTTTAAAATTATAAGTTAATTTTTATTTATAAAGATTTTGATAGGACTTATATTTTTCTTTGATGGTTCATTTAATTTTGAGTAGTGTGCAATTTATTTTATATTTTTATAATTTAATTTAAATTATTTATGATTTAAAGAAAATTTTAGGTTAATTATGTAAAGTAATTTTGAGATTTCTAATTGACAAACCAAACAAACTACAAATTTCTCAAAATTTAAGACATATGTTCACCAAAACTAGAGGTTCAATATCAAGAAATTTTAAGGCCATTAAGGCCATCCTAGGGTACTTAATAATTTCTAAAGTAAATATAACTATACATTTAAAATTTCATTTAAGTCAATCTAATTCTAGGATGGGGTTGAAATGAGTGGCAATCTAACCCTTGAGACATATATTAACAAGCAACTGAAAATCACAACCTAATTCCCAATGGATTTATGTTTATCACAATTTGAATTCATGGGTTAATTTCTGAACCATGACTTTGAATTATCTAATTGAAGCCCTTAGTTACCTTAAACAGAAGTGAATAATTTTTTAAATGTCAAGACAAGTCCAAGATTATTCCCTATAAGTTTATAGTCAAGATGAATTCCCCAGAGATTATTCTTGAAATTACTTTAAATTTATTAATAGTTGTAACTTTATATTATTGCTCTTGTGCTCCTCATTAATACAAATCAAATGAGCCTAATAACACCTAATTTAGCCAAGTGTGTGAAGAGTTATGAATTTTTAAAAATTTGTATAATTTTCTCTAATTTTATAAACCCATTTACACAATCAACCGTGCTTTCCACATGGCGCGCTTCGATTGGCCATGCAATCATTGGTGCAGGCTGATGTATCACTTGACATTAACCATAACCATTTGATCGAAGATTGAATGATCTTGATTAATCAGAGAGAAACCATTGGCGGGTTTGACAGTTTATAATACAATGCAATCAAGGCCACGTTCTTAAACCAACGGCCCTAATTTTGTCTTCTACATCCCATAGTCTTTCTTAACTATATGGGATTTTAGGCAAGATCTGGAAAATCTAGTGGATGAATCTTATGCAAACTGATTGGAGAGCGTCATCTAGATAAGAACCTTCAATCCAACAGTCAAATCCCAATGGTTTAAAGGTTCTTTTCATAGTTCACTAGAACCTACCACTAGGGAGCTTGGGTTTGACCTTTTACCTTAAGAATTGATCAATTAGATTAGGATTGGATTGGGTTGTGATCGTTGAGTCAAGGGAATACTTTTGCTTTAAGTTGCAGGACAAGAGGAGAACTAGGTTGGAATTCAAACGTTACCTAGGATGGGATCACCGGAGCTCGCTTGAACTCACCAGTGGCCACCACATGTCAAACTAGGAAACTAGGGAATGAAAGCTCGCACACTCAGAGTTGTTTAGAATGCAAGAAGTTTAACCCTTATTTAGACAAATCTAGGGTATTTATAGGAATCTAAGAAATGGATGGAGAGAATTCCAGCCACCTCTAGCCGTACAAGTAGTTGAAGATGGTCTAATGAGGGGTAAAGGACATTTCTAAAGTGTTTGTGCTCATATGAGCACATGGCCAAGCAATTAGAGTTGAGCCCATGGAATTGGTTCATGATTTCTTAAATTTTAGCTAGACCTGACCACCACTTGATATGGGCTGAGGTGGCAAGGTGTCTGGAATGTTCATGGGTCCAATGTATGGGTTAATTTGACTTAGGCAAGCCTATGTGTGCAATATAATTCAATTTAGGTGTTTCAATGACTTTGGGTCAACCCAATTGGCTGGCTGAAGTCGGCCCAGAGGTTGGGCTAGTCATGGAAGGTGCAAGAAATCATCGAGCACATAATACAAACATTATTTTGGACCAACTTCGCTTAAGAGTGATGATGGTTCAATGGGAACCTATTTTGGTCACTTGGGTCAAGCCATATGGCTAACCCAAGTGGACCCAAGGGTTGGGTCACTTAGGATTGATCCTTAAAGACCCAATGGACAGTTCCAAAGGGTCTGGTTGGTTTGCCAAGGCTTGGAGCATTGAATTTAGGTTTGAAATGGTTTAGATTTATGTTGGTCAACCAAGTTTGACTAAGGGATGGGGTTATGTTCAACTCATTCTGAATCACATTTAGAACTTGTTGGAAGAGGTCTCATGCAATGGTGAGGTCTCCGTGTATGAAATATATATTTGGGATTTGACGGTTCAAGTGGTCAACCATGATTGATTTGGTTAACCAATCTTGACTAAGGCTTAGGTTTGGGTCCAACCCACTCCAAATGAGATGTGGAGTTTATTGGAAGAGGTCTTAAAGGTTGGCATGATTGAGCCATGTTGAAATTTATGCAAAGATTTGATTTAGGTGATTTAGGATTTATTGATTTCTTGGTCAACCATGGTCCACGATAAGTTAAATGAGGTTCAAATAAATATGACAATGATTATATACATGTTCAATGGTTTTGTAAAGGTTTACAAGGTAAGTTTTTAGAAGATACTAGGTCCAGTAGTATGAGCTGTAAATATTTAATGGTTTTGTATGTTTGGAATATACTTTGCATTTTAAGGTTTTGAGGGCTATGAATGCCTCCAAAATGATATGAAATACTCTAAAGACATGCTTAATCAAAATGAAACTAACAAAACACCATTCTAAAGTTTTTTGACAGGGTTTTGGATCAATAAAAAATTCCCTTAAAATAGGGAAAAGTCTAAAGGTTTTAGTTTGAATTTGAACATTGGATTTTGAATTTTTAGATTTTGAGTTGGATTTGAATTTTGATTTGATGTAAAATTGAAGTTATCAATGAAGTGTTTATGACTTTATAATGCTCCTTTCATTGGCAATCATTTTGGTGATTATTAGTGATTGAGTATGTTGCAACTCGAGCTCACGAGTTTATATTTTTGATGATAACAAATATTGTGGCTCACATCCTTATGTCTACTTATATTTGTAATATATATTTGTTTATGTGTGTACTGACATTTCAGGAATATCATGAACCATCTAACGAAGATTCAAGGCTCAAGATTGTGTAGAATAGTTATGCTGTAAAGATTTTTGTAATATTCATTATTGTATTTTTAATTTCTTGAGTCAAGTCCTATAAAGGTGTATGCTAGTTTGGTGAACATGCACACATACACTCAAGGGGAGTGAGATTGAGTCAAAACTAGACGTTCAAATTTTAAACTAATCATACTGTACGATTTTTATCGTACTGTATGATTAGCTCATCTAAATGACTAACTTTGATCATTCATGTATGTTGAACTAATCATACTATACGATTCACATCATATAGGATAATCTATAGAAATCAAGAAACTCAACTACCAATCATAATTTAGGCAATGTTTTGAATTTTATTTTTTTGTTTTAATTATACCATATGATGTGCATCATACTGTATGATCTAGGACAATCATGCCAAAAATGATCATATGATTATGGGAGTAATAATGGTTAATTTGTTCAATCAGATCGTGTAGGACAATCATAGACGATTGTACTATATGACCCAAATCTATCATGGGATAATATTTAATTATCGTATATCGTATAAGATGAAATACCATAACTATTCATCTGATCATCCTGGATGATCCCCAATATCACACTGGATGAGTAGTATAAATTTAAACTAATCATATTGTACTATATTATGATCGTATAGTACTATCAGGTTAAATTCTGCACATCATACTGAATGATCCTACGATCGTACTGGGCAATCTTTGTTGCTAGAATTGAGTTTCTAGGGTTTTTTAAATTCTACACATCATACTGGATGATCCTACGATCGTACTATACGATCTTTGCAACCAGAACTGAATTTCTAGGATTTTTCAAAGCCCTCTATTTAAGCTTTCTCAAAAGACTTTATAAGTGTCTTTGGCTTGCATTAAGTCATTTTCTTCTAGTGAAAACTTGAAGAGAGATCCTTGAAAGGGAGAGAGAGGAAAGGGTGGAGTTTGAGAGGGACAAGATCCTTGGAGGGGGTTTCAAGGGAGTATGGAGGGGATTTCACACGGTTGCTCAGGCACGCTTGCACCTTAGTACCATCATTGTCAAGGTTTGTCTTGAGCGAAGTTTTGGGAAGAAGTAGATCTCTTTGGTGTCAAAGGACCCAGCTACTCTGTTGCACCAGGGACGGTGAAAGGGATTCGAAGTTCTCTACCTACGAAAGAATTACAATCCTCTACTACACCAGGTTGGTAGAAGAGATTTTGTAAGAGCTTCTATGGGTTGTTGTGGGGTTAAAAAAGAGTCACTAAGGGTTTAGTATAATACCTAGAACGTAGGGTTTCGGGGAGTGCACGTAGGTTAGGTTGGACCGAACCACTATAAATTTTGGTGTGCTCTTTCCATTTATTATTTTCGCATTTTAATTTCTACACTTTTATTTTTCTATGATTAATTGTGTGAATTGTTTATTTTCAGATATTTGGAAAAAGCTTTAAAAGGGGGTTTTCTCTTTTTGTTTTAAAAAAGTTTTTAAAATAACCAATTTACCCTCCCCCCCCTTCTTTTTGGTTAGCCTCAGGCTTATTCTTTAGGATTTCACAACCCTCATAAACTTTTAAGTGGTATAAGAGTAGGATTCATAAATTAACTTTTAGAAAACTTTTGAAAAAAGATCTATGGCTAACTTTGGTAATCATAACATTGCAGAAGGCTATTCAATTATGCGACCACCTTTATTTGAAAATATTTCTTTTAATTTTTAGAAAATTTGCATGTCTACTTTTTTGTAATCAATTGATTTAAACTGGTTAATCTATACCATCATGTATTATAGATGGAGTCAAAAATGATATTCCTTTTACTGAATGGTGTAGAATAGAACAAATCAGTGCTCAATTGAATGATAAATATTTGAGCTATTTTTTGTGCTTTGAATTCTAAAGATTATATGAGAATCTCTACATGTACTACTGGTAAGGATAATTGGGATAGGTTATGCACTACATATAAAGGTACTAATGAAGTCAAGCAATCTAAGTTGAATATTATAATGCATGATTATGAACTTTTCTGCATGAAATCTTATGAGATAATCTTAGACATGTGTACTAGGTTTACTCAAATTATGACATCATTATATGCTTTAGGTAAAGAACTTTCAAACTTTAAAAAGGTCAAAAAAAGTCCACATTATCTACCTGATAAATTTTATGCTAACATCACTGCTCTATGTAATGATTATTCTATTGATAATCTGATTGGCTCACTCATTGCCTACGAGTAAAGTACGAGTCAAAGACTTTTGGATGCAGGTGAAACTATAATGCTAAAAGCTGAAGACATAGATAAAAGTGACTTAGTAGATGATGAGAGTAAAGAAATATTATCAATAATATACAAATTTGAAAATCTACTGAAGCTCAAGCATCAACATCAGCAAAAGTGGAATATAGATAAAAATTGTAAGAATATTAAGATTCCTCTAATATTATTTGCTTTGGGTGTAGGAAACTTGGATATATAAAAAATTAGTGCCCTAATATAAAAACTCTTCATGCAAAGGAAAATGATAAAAATAAGACAATTGTAATAAGGGCAAATGATAAATAGCAAAAGATCTCCTAGGCAGACCTAGCTTCTGAATCATCAGACCATGAGCAAGATAATGAGGTATAAAATTTTGTTCGTGTGTTTATCTGTGTTATAGTTACTGCATGCTTGTATGTTCTTTATTTTATTTTTGTTCATCGTGAATATTTTTTATTTTTTATATTGTTTTAGTGTTTTGTTTTATAGTAAGATATTTATGTTTGTAATTTTTTATTTTATTTTCAATGTATGTTTTTGATAACACTCTCTAATCATCACACACAAATCACATCTCACATCATATTTGCATAAGAGAATCAATCACTTCTCTCTAATCACATTTTTTTAAAAATGAGAAATTTACCTCCTTTATACTTAAAATTTTTGGTAAGTGATTATTGACTTTCCTAAACAGTTAAAGGAACAGAAATTGATAACTATCCCTCTTCTTCTAACTCCTTTAGTGGTGAAACTTCTTTTTCAATCAAAATCTATTTCAAAGTAAAAATTAGACTTAAAAATAGAGATCTGCTTCATCTTCCTATATTTCATTATCTCATATGAATATTTTTTGCAAGTCAATGAATCTACTTCAAAATTTCTTAATTAAGTTGTTTGTTTCTATCATATAGATTGGGGTTTGCTTTGTGGTTTACTCTTCTTTATATAAGAGAGTGAGTTCTTCTTTTCTTATATTTGGAAGATACTCTCACAATAGAGAGAAGTCCTTCTTTAAAGATTTAGACATGAAGCAAGTTGGCAAAATATGAAAAGATGCATAAAATGAGCCCAAAATAAAAAGATGTGCAATATCCATCAAATAATTGCAAGATACACAAAGTATATCAAAAATTAAAATATGCGCAAAGTGTGCCAAAAATTGATAAAGAGGCATAAAATGAGCCCATAATAAGGTAGCTCTCCTTTCTTTTAAATCTTTAAATCTTAGAAAAATCCATATGCTAATTGATATCTTCAATACTTGTGTTTGAAAATCATGATTCCTGATTCATCTTTTTTTGCATTAATATTCTATTAGATATATTTCATGCATGAAGATTAAGATGATTAAAATTCCTTCTCTAATTTATTTTCTGAATTAGATTTTTGTTTGAAAAGATGTTAACCTATAAGGAGCTTGAGTTAGGTTGAATAAAACTCAAATCTCTAACCTTTCTAGCTTTAAATGTTGTCAATGCATTTCTTACTAAGCTTTTGAATAAAAGCAAGAGGTAACTTTCTCATTTCAAGAAAATTTGATAAAATTAATTTATTCTTCTTAATCATCAGCATCACTTTCACCTGATCAAGGTTCGTATGATCTTTAGTTTATTATGTGTGTTCCATTTTATTTTTTTGTATTTCTCTTCTTTTTGATAATGTCAAAGGGGGAAAATGTATTTGTCTAGTTGTATTTATGGTTAGGTTGTATATATTCCTCTTGTATTGGCATTTATTTTTTATTATTAAGTTTTTAAAATTTATTTATCTTTATTTGAAAAATACTTTTTAATTTTTCCCCAATTTTTAATATAATTATCTTAGTGAGGGGGAGATTAAGAGAAAATATTTTTAAATTTAGAAATTTAACCAGTAATGTTTGCTAACATCAAAAAGGGGGAGATTGTTACAACTCGAGCTCATAACTTTATATTTTTTTGATAATAAATATTATGGTTCGCATCCTTATGTCTAGTTATATTTATAATGTATACTTATTTATGTGTGTACTAATATTTGACGAACATCATACACCACCCAATGAAGATTTAAGGCCTAAGATTGGGTAGAATAGGTTATGCTGTAAAGATTTTTGTAATATTCATTAATATATTTTTGATTTCTTAAGTCAAGTCCTGTAAGAGTATATACTAGCTTGGTGACCATACACACACACTCAGGGGGAGTGAGATTGAGTCAAAACTAGAAGTTCAAATTTTGAACTAATCATACTGTATGTTTTCTATCGTACTGTATGATCAGCTCATCTAAATAGCTAAGTTTGATAATTCATGTATTTTGAACTAATCGTACTGTATAATTCACATCGTACAGGATGATCTATAGAAATCAAGAAACTCAGCCACAATCATAATTTAGGCAATATTTTTTAATTTCATTTTTTATTCTAATTATATTGTATGATGTGCATCGTACTATATGATCTATGATAATCATGCCTAAATTGATCCTATAATTAGGGGAGTAATTATGGCTAATTTATTCAATCAGATCATACAGGATGATCATAGATGATCATATTATATGACCCGAATCTCTCATGGGATGATAATTAATCATCACATATCGTACAAGATGAAATACCATAATTGTTCATTTAATCATTCTGAACTATCCCTAATATCGTAATAAATGATTAGTGCAAATTTGAACTGATCCTATTATACTATATTGTGATCGTACATTACTATCAGGTCAAATTTTACACATCATACTGGATGATCATTGCCACTATAATTGAGTTTCTATGGTTTTTTAAATTTTACACATCATACTAGACGATCCTGCGATCATACTCTATGATCTTCATCGCCAGAATTGAATTTTTAGGGTTTTTTTAAGGCCCTCTATTTAAGCTTTCTCAAAAGATTTTGTAAGTGTCTTTGGCATGCATTGAGTCATTTTTCTTCTGGA